>JARQOD010000006.1:32581581-32647910 GCA_033576555.1 Oophaga sylvatica
TTGTGTACTTCTATAGTGTTTGCAACCAATGTATTGTATACGGATGGAAGCGCGTCACACTAATAGATTAGATTTTTTTCCACTAAAATGGAGCAGCACCAATTAGAGAAAAATGTGAAGGATGAGGCAGTGACACACGCTCAGCAGACTACAACCGGCAGTGGTTGAAGTACAAACTGGAGCGTAATCTGCACTCACAAAATGAAAAGCTCACAGACTACAGTGAACACTGAAACACAACTATTCACTATCTGTGAAAAGCTCCTTTGTGTACTTCTATAGTGTTTGCAACCAATGTATTGTATACGGATGGAAGCGCGTCACACTAATAGATTAGATTTTTTTCCACTAAAATGGAGCAGCACCAATTAGAGAAAAATGTGAAGGATGAGGCAGTGACACACGCTCAGCAGACTACAACCGGCAGTGGTTGAAGTACAAACTGGAGCGTAATCTGCACTCACAAAATGAAAAGCTCACAGACTACAGTGAACACTGAAACACAACTATTCACTATCTGTGAAAAGCTCCTTTGTGTACTTCTATAGTGTTTGCAACCAATGTATTGTATACGGATGGAAGCGCGTCACACTAATAGATTAGATTTTTTTCCACTAAAATGGAGCAGCACCAATTAGAGAAAAATGTGAAGGATGAGGCAGTGACACACGCTCAGCAGACTACAACCAGCAGTGGTTGAAGAACTAACTGGAGCGTGATCTGCACTCAAAAAATCAAAACCTCACAGACTGCAGTGAACACTGAAACACAACTATTCACTATCTGTGAAAAGCTCCTTTGTGTACTTCTATAGTGTTTGCAACCAATGTATTGTATACGGATGGAAGCACGTCACACTAATAGATTTGATTTTTTTCTAATATAATGGAGCTGCACCAATTCCACTAAATAAAATAAAAAAAAAAAAGAGTCAGTGACACGTGCAGATGCCTACAAACAGCGGTGGATGCAGAGCAAACTGCAGCGTCACCTGCACTGTCACACACACACCTTGCACAGAGCTGTTAAAACAACACTGGCAAAATGAAGCTTTACACAGCGGTTGGTAAACTAGCCTGCCTCAAGCACAGTAGTACACAAAATCGCAATATCTAACTGTCCCTCAGAGTGAGCAGAGTAGCGTTCTGTCCCTTACTGAGTTCACAGCACAGTGACGCTAAAATGGCGGCGGCGCCTTTTATAGTGCATTCTGACATCATTTCAGCAGCCAATCACAGCCATGCCATTAGTTAAGATGACCGCAGCATTACAGGATGTGCCCACACTTCGTAGGATTCCTCATTGGCTGACTAAAATCACATTGCCTCTCAAAGAATTATGGGAACTTCCGATTCCGGTATACGATATGGAAAAAGTATCGGAATTAAGTATCGGAATTCCGATAACGCGAATATCGGCCGATACCCGATACTTGCGGTATCGGAATGCTCAACACTAGTCATGGCATGTTGAAAATTACAGGATGGATGGACATGTTAATGATATCCAGATTATGGAAACAGTATTTTCAAAATTCTCAAAACATTTCATTTTATTCAGTATTGAGCATGAGCGTCATGCTCAGAAATCCCTGCACTAACAGCCTTGGCTGCTAACAATAAGGTTATTATTGTTGTCTGAGGAATTTCTGCATTTACGTAAATCATCAAGATCGACTGCTGGCAGGTCCCTGTGTTATTGCCGACCAATGATATCGCAAATATACTCAATGGTAGAAAAGTCTGGAGATGCTACCGTTATGGTGGCACATTTCTCTGGTAAAACCATTTCCAAATACCCTAATAACTTTCACCTATTAGATAGAATTATGAGTGGCTTAAAAAAAATCTCTTACTCTGAGATTCATCAGATCTATGTATTACACAGACAGCCCATCGATTTTAATAGGAAGTGTGTATTACTTAGTTTCTTGTATTGTAAAGGAGTGGAGAAGCTGTCAGCACCCCCATTGTAGATCTTATAGGGCTTTAATGCATTGCCATGTTTGAATGTTGTTGTATCTATTTTGTGGACAGCACCACTTAGCTAACCGGTGGACAGGGTTAACTATTGGTGCCATCCCATGAAGGGAGAGTTAAGTGGCATAGGAAATTCAGTTTCTGGTGTGTGAGACAGTTAGTGGAAAGTACTAAAAAGCAAAGGACCTAAGGTCCTAGGGTCCAGCAGACCTGCATCAAAAACGGTGTTGTGTACAGAGAAGGGAGACCATGCTTGGCTAGCATGTTCTGAAGTAAACAAGTATCGAGTGGCAGTGGATTCGTTATCTCAGCAAGGGGGGGCCCATAGCAAGCATTATCTATACTAGATAAGAAGTGAAAGTGTGGCCAGACCTGAGGGTCATGGAGAAGACTGGCCAGGCTGGGACACATGTTCTCCTAAGGGAAATTGAACAGATACAGGGGTGCAGAGACACACCTCTTGAGGTGTGTGGCCCACATCAATTGAAAGTTGAGAATAGCTAAAAGGAGCCATAGTGACACGCTATGACCTGTGTGGCCCTCAGAGGGGAACATGGAGTTCCCGTTTAATGGTTTGCTGGTTTAGTGCAACATGTATCAGAAGAAATGTACCACTACATGTCACTGAAGTTCCTACCTCTGGATTGTGCGAAAGATGTATTCTAAGTGTCAAGCCTGCTGATGTATATGTTTCACAAGTGTACTTTTGAACTCAGGTCTCCCTCACTCATGTTTACTTCATCGAGTCCTGGCCTACCATGTCATTGGCAGCATGATGTCTTGGGACATGGAAGCGACCTTTGGCTGGGGTGTCCGCCTGCGTTTCACATTTTGGAACTGTAGCCAAACTGAACACTAGTTTCAAGGTTTTCATACAGATCACAGCTGATCATTGGGGATCACAGCAGTAAGACACATTGTAATCTGCCTGTTTTGAATTATCAGCCTAAATGCCTTTTCTCATGGGCAGATAACCTACCCGAACTAGCGCTGATTGACAATACAAGAATTAGATCTGTATTTGCTTTACATTGTGAATTTGCAAACTGTATGAGAATGAATGATCATGCCACAACTCTTCGACCTCGTACAGCTTCCAAATTATAGGCAGTACCAGCGGTGTTCTGTCATTCATGGAAAGCTTCATGACTGCTACAAGCGATCGTGAGCTTCTGGCATGGGCAATGCTGAGGAGCCCCACAGTCTGCCTGGCATGTGCCAAATTCTCCTGACATCCCCAGTGTGTGTTCAGAAGTTAGGAGAATTTGCATGGAGCTGGCTCACATGCTGAGCCTGCTCTGTACCCACATAGTTTGGACCTAGCTTGGATTAGAGTATTTTTACTCCTATATACTGTGGTGAAGTGCAACTCTAACACCTAATGGGCCACTGGGATGTGAACGTTGGATCCCGACCAGTTCTTTAATAATATCACCTGTAGTCCTGTAGGTGGGGCCTTTGCTAATGAGCCCTTGGTTTTCTATTCAAGGCCCTAGACAGCACGTCTGCTGCTGAAGATTGATTTCTATGTCCAATGGAAACATGTGATGAGCCACCACACCCAACTTACTGTATGCCATTTACAATATTGTTGTTTGTGTTTATGGCAACAGGGGCTTTTTGTTTTTTTAAGCACTAGGGCCCACAGGTGAATGCCACTGCGGTCCCAATTATATATACGCTCCTGCTTTTACAATTGTATATGATTTAACAAAATAGCGCATCCATTTTAAAAATAGCACAAATATTGTAAGTACCGGTAAATCATATTGAGAAATGTCTGAGTGACAGGCCGCTTTCCTGCCTTTCTTCACACACATACCACAAGTGACATAATTGTTTACTTCGCTTTCCCAGTGTCCGACATCTCATTGGCAGCATTTACAGATAAGGAAAAAGTTATCCTAGCAGTGGAAACATAACTTAAATGACACTGAGAACCTTTTAGATTTAATTCTGGCCAGGAAACGTGTCTGCATTCAAGAACCACTATGTGGAGAGTGACTTCCTCGACAAAATGTTCAGTCTTGAAATAAATACAGTGCTCAGCATAAATGAGTACACCCCCTTTGAAAAGTAAGATTTTAATCAATATCTCATTTTTTTAACTCATAATTGTTAATGTAAGATTTATAATACAACTTTCAATACAAAATCTTCAATTTTACTCAAATTAGTTGATGCAAATATGAATACATCGCACATCAAAAATGACTTTATTAAGTATTTTGTATGACTTCCATAATTTTTAAAGACGGTCTTTTAGGTATGGAATGGATACATTGGCGACATATTATAACATGTACTGTATCTTCTTTGATTCTACAAGAACAACCTCTTTTAGAGCTTGGATGATGGATGGAGAGTGATGCTCAACTTGACTCTTTAGAATTCCCTATAGGTGTTTGATTAGGTTCAGATCAGGAGACACTTGGCCACTGAATCACTTTCACCTTGTTCCTCTTAAAAAATGTAGAAGTGGCCTTAGATGTGTGTTTGAATAATTGTCTTTTTAGAAAAAAGCACGTCTACCAAGGGCACAGCGTGATGGAAGCATCTTCTCTTACAATATAGAACAGTACATCTGTGAATTCATGATTCCATCAATGAAATGTACAGTAGAACACTGTACAAATCCAAAAGAGTGATAATCACTTAAACCAGTGTGCACAGAAACCACTTGTAACACTCCATATAGTTAATAGGAATATGGTGGTGCTCATCTTTTATAGTAGAATAAGATACCAGAAAAAGAAAGGTAAAAGCGGCCCTCGGCATACCATAGAATAGTCTTTTATTCCATATCATGGAACATAAAGTGGTAAGCAAGGGGGAAGTAGGGAGCGCAGAACATAACCGCTGTTTTGCGCTGCACCAATGCTTCTACAGGAACAGGACCGGTGGAAGCACTGGTGCAACACGAATCGGCCATTGTCCTCTATGTTCCCTGCTCCCCCCCTACTTACAACTTTATGTCCCGTAATTTGTCATAAAGGATTATTTTTTGGAACAGTGACTGTTGCTTTTTCCTTGTTTTTTTCTGGCACCATATAAGTACATTGCCACCCCATGTTTCACTGTAGGCACCATGCATGTTTCTTTATAGTGCCCACTTTTATGACACCATACAGTTTTAAAGCCAACAGTTCCAAAAACATTTAAATTGGTCTCATCTCTCCAGAGTATAGACTCCCAGTAGTCTTCATGTTTTTAAGCATGGGCCCTGGCAAATTGTAAGCAGGCTTTATTTGTGCATGGGTTTTAGGAGAGGTTTCCTTTATGGATGACACTCATGTATGCCATTCCTCTGCAGTGTACGCCGTAATGTGTCTCGGGAAACTCTCACCCTGGTTTGGCTTTATATTTACTTAGTAACTTTAGTGAACATGAATGATGATTTTCTTCAACCATTCTCATCAGAGACACTCCTGTTTAGGTGTTAACTTCCTTAGTCGACCGACATGAATGTCTCTGTTAGATGGTTGCATATCCATCTTTGTCAAATCTTTGTATAATTTTTTTGCAATATTCTGTTAACTAGAGCTTTGCTGATCTCCTTGCAGCCTTCACCTTTCTTGTGTAAAGAGAATATTTTCTTTCTCAGGTCTTTTAACATTTCTCTTACATGTGGTACCATTGCCAATGAAATGAGAAGGGGGTTCCTTTTTTAAGTAACACCTTTTTCTAATGAGCTGTCTGCTGGACACCTGTTTAATGACTAATTAGACTTACCTGTGGTTGAATTCTTGTTAGTTAGAATCGAGTAGTCTTAACTTTAGCTTTGCTCCTAAAATTTTCATTAGGAAATACTCATTTTTGCAACATGGTCTTGAATGCATTTGTTAGGAAAATTACTTTTTTTGGGTGTACAAAATAACAAATATTTTTGTAATCAATGTGTCACGATTCCTCTGCTCACTGTGTGACTGCTTTGCTGTCCTATGGAATTTGGGCCATGCTGAGTTTTTGATTTCCAACTGGGCCGTCCAGTCTTGTGATGGGTATACTGAGCTGTCAGTACTTTGACAGCTCGGCTGTCCAATCTGTGACTGGGAGGTGCTGGACTTTCTCCAGGTGTTCTCTTTTCTGGAGATTACCCAGCTACTTCTCTGAGCTGTCTGCCTCTGATCCCTGCCAGACGTAGTTTGTGTTTCCTGGTGAGTGTTTGCCTGATTCTGTTGTGCCGAGTTCTGATCTTCCGCTGCCTGACTCTTTGGACAATGTTCTGACTATCCATTCTTCTTGTCCTTTTGCTTTGATCCGCTATCTCCTGGTATTTTGACCCCGGACTGTGACCTGACTTACACCTTTGCCTTTCCTCTTGGTTTTCTACAATATGTCTTGGTACTGACCCAGGAACATCTGGCTTCTCTGCCTCACGGTCTGTCCATGAGTAGTGACTAGTGTCACACAATGGCCCAGATTTGTGGGAGTATTTCGTAGTATGGTATCCCACAGAAAATGTTGATTCTGAAAGGAAACTAAAGGTTTCTAACAAATCTGTTGAGGTGTACTCATTTATGCTGACCATTGCACATCAAGCTGTAAATTCCTTATTACACAAATTTTATTGCAGAGCTTCATTTGGTAATATAGCTCAATTTGATTCAAATATGAAAAGTGTGAGACAGAAACTATATCAATCATAGACACAGTATGGGCCCTTAGAAAGATAAGTGCAGTATTGTGATTTTGTGAGACTCATGTACATAGCTGTATATTGTCTCAGTTTTTACTTAGAGCAGTTTAAAGGCACTTGCAAAAGTGCATAGGCCTTTCATGAACATGGCATAAAATACATCCTGGCATGGTTCATGTATGCCGTATATACATTATATAGACAGAACTTTTGGGATACATGTCTTAATCACTGAATTCAAATGTTTCATTTAGTCCTATTGCCTCCTGCGTATACCAGTTCACTGGTCTTTACTTACATTTGAAACAGAATGGCTCATTCTAAAGAGCTCACTGTTAACAGCGTGGTCCTGTAATAGGTATGTAACAAGATAGTTCATGTCATTTCCTCCCTCCTATATATTCCATCATCTTCCAGGAGCTTCATGGCATAGATTTCCATGGCCAAGCAGCTGTATGCAAGCATCACCAAAACAGGGCTAAGTGTCAGATCGAGTGGTGTAAACAGTGGCGTAACTAGAGTCTGATGGGTCCCATTTCCTCATCCTGAATAAATATATGCGCCCTCCATCCTGGTACATATGTCCCTAATTCTGGCCCCATCCTGTTATATATATT
The DNA here is from genome assembly GCA_033576555.1 of Oophaga sylvatica. Taxonomy (NCBI): domain Eukaryota; kingdom Metazoa; phylum Chordata; class Amphibia; order Anura; family Dendrobatidae; genus Oophaga; species Oophaga sylvatica. The sequence goes on from JARQOD010000006.1 coordinate 32,588,817, forward strand.
CCCCATCCTGGTATATGTCCCTTATTCTGGGCCTCATCCTGATATATATATCCTCCATCCTGGTATATGTCCCCCATTCCGCTGCTGTTCTTTAATGTACAGAACAGACCAAAAGTTTGGACACACCTCATTTAAGGATTTTTCTGTATTTTCATGACTATGAAAATTGTAAATTCACACCGAAGGCATCAAAACTATGAATTAACACATGTGGAATTATACACTTAACAAAAAAGTGTGTAACAACTGAAATTATGTCTTATATTCTAGGTTCTTAAAAGTAGCCACCTTTTGCTTTGATGACTGCTTTGCACACTCTTGGCATTCTCTTGATGAGCTTCAAGAGGTAGTCATCGGAAATGGTTTTCACTTCACAGGTGTGCCCTGTCAGGTTTAATAAGTAGGATTTCTGGCCTTATAAATGGGGTTGGGACCATCAGTTGTGTTGTGCAGAAGTCTGGTGGATACACAGCTGATAGTCCTACTGAATAGACTGATAGAATTTGTATTATGGAAAAAAAAAGCAGCTAAGTAAAGAAAAACAAGTGGCCATCATTACTTTAAGAAATGAAGGTCAGTCAGTCTGAAAAATTGGGAAAACTTTGAAAGTGTCCCCAAGTGCAGTTGCAAAAACCATCAAGCGCTACAAAGAAACTGGCTCACATGAGGACCGCACCAGGAAAGAAAGACCAAGAGTCACCTCTGCTTCTGAGGATAAGTTTATCTGAGTCACCAGCCTCAGAAATCGCAGGTTAACAGCAGCTCAGATTAGAGACCAGATCAATGCCACACAGAGTTCTAGCAGCAGACACATCTCTACAACAACTGTTAAGAGAAGACTTTGTGCAGCAGGCCTTCATGGTAAAATAACTGCTAGGAAACCACTGCTAAGGACAGGCAACAAGCCGAAGAGACTTGTTTGGGCTAAAGAACACAAGGAATGGACATTAGACCACTGGAAATCTGAGCTTTTGTCTGGTGATGAGTAGTGTTGAGCGATACGATACTGCAAATATCGGGTATCGGCCAATATTAGCTGTATCGGGCTTTCGATTCCGAGTACCGATATTTTCGTCATATCGGATACCGGAATCGGATTTGTCACTGTCACTGTGAGTGTCCGTCGGTCGGGTCTGTCAGGAGTCAGCGGCACTTACCTGGCAGAAGATCTCCGGCGGTCACGGGCTGGACTGCTTCATGGCCGCCATCATCTTTCCCCGGCGGTCACATGCAGTTTCTCGCGATAACTGCAGTGACTGCTGGGTAATCCCGGCCGTAAAGCAGTCAGTCCGATGACGTCACCGCCGGGGAAGCAGGTAATCAGCTGTGCTGCGTTGCGATGACAGGCTCTGCCTGTCATTGCGATGTAGCAGAGCTGGATCGTCGTGGGACTGTCGTTACTATGGACTGCGTCGGACAGGTGGTATACTGTTGGTTTGTTTTTTTTCTTTTTTTACAGGAGATCGATGGCGTCACAGGAATGAGAGAGTAATAAAATTAATGAAAACTGTGTTGTCTCTTTTATTTCATTAAAAGACTTTTTTCTTGCTTTGTCTTTTTTTTATACATTTAATAACTTTGGGATTAATAATGGATCGGTGTCTTATTGACACCTCTCCATTATTAACCGGGCTTATTGTCACCGTGCAATCAACGGTGACATTAACCCCTTATTACCCCACTTGCCACCGCTACAGGGCAGTGGGAAGAGCCGGGTAAAGTGCCACAATTGGCACATCTTTTGATGCGCCAAATGTGGGGCTGCTGTAGCCTGGTATTATCAGGCTGTTGAGGGCCAAAATCCATGGGCCTTGACAGTCTTTTAATACCAGGCCGCAGCAGTCTGCATTTGACTTGGCTGGTTAACAAAAATAGGGGGACCCCTACGCCGTTTTTTTTTCGAGGGGATCCCCTATTTTTGTTAACCAGCCAAGCTAAGCAGACTGCTGTGGCCTAGTATTATCAGGCTGGCAAGGTCCATGGATCTTGGCTCCTTAACAGCCTGAAAATCCAGGCCTCAGCGGTCTGCTTCATCAGGCTGGTTAACAAAAATAGGGGGGACCCGACGCCATTTTTTATTCGAAGGGAACCCCTATTTTTGTTAATCAGTTCCCTCTGACGTCACTGATTGTGTCCCTGGCTGACCTGAAGTGAAAGTGGAAAGCAATCAATTAAGCTTTCCACATCCTCTCCTGTCAGCCAGGAGAGGAACTCATTCATTTGGGGGTTTACTGTGAGGCTGCAGCATTAGCTGCGGTCCCTGCAGTAAACATTAACCCTTTCTGAAGGATTACACCGTGGGACCTGACTGTGCATGGGATAGGTAAGAATAATTTTGCTTTTTTATTTTATTTTTATTACAGGAAATGGTTTTTGCAGTCAAATAAAAGATGGTCAAAAACATGTGTCTTTATTTCATTAAAATGATTTTTAATTAAAGTGTGTGTTTTATTTTTATTTCATGCAATAGGATTAATAATTGATAGTTGTCTAATTGACAGCTCTCAATTATTAACCTGGCTTAAGGTCACCTTTCAATTGCAATGTGGCTTTAACCCCATATTAACCCATTCGCCACCGCTACAGGGCAATGGGAATAGACGGGCAAAGTGCCTGAAAGGGCGAATCTAATTATAGATTTGTCTTTTCTGGGGTGTCTGGGGGCAGATGTTAGTAGCCAGGGGGGGCCAAAAATAATGGTCCCTCTCTGGGCTATTATTATCTGCCCCCATTCGCTGGCTTTGTCTGTCTGGTTGCGAAAATAGGGCGGGAGCCCACGCATTTTTTTTAAACAATTTTACACCTCATATATATATATATATATATATATATATATATATACATGTCATTGAATTTGTGACACATATATATATATATTTATATTTATAGTTCATACACTTCTACATAGTATAATAGCCGCTAATTCAATTGACGGCTTTTGTGAAAATGCAGAACCCGACATGAAATGACACTTGGTGTACATAGGGTTAACCATGTCTTTTCATGTCCTTTGCTATCTGATTTGCACAAACAATTACATCAGTCTATGTGTGCAAAATTTCACACCTGTAGGGGTTAATTAAAGGTGTAAATTCGTAGCAAAAAAGTCCGTTTTTTTTACAACGAATTTACACCTTTAATTAACCCCTACAGGTGTGAAATTTTGCACACATAGACTGATGTAATTGTTTGTGCAAATCAGATTGCAAACGACATGAAAATACATGGTTAACCCTATGTACACCAAGTGTCATTTCATGTCGGGTGCTTCTGTCTTTTCACAGAAGCCGGCTTTACCCGGCAATTGAATCAGAGGATATTTTACTATGTAGAAGTGTATAAACTATACATATATGTATATATATATGTCTGTTGTGAATGGATTTGAGATGAGTTCTGAGCAGAGGCTCCCTCTGGTGGTTACAAGCGGTACTAGTGAAGATTGTGAGGACTGGGAATCAGGTGTTGCTGACTGGTCTTATATAAGGGAGTCATTTTCCCATCAGGGTTGCCGGTGATCAATTGTTCTGGTCTGAATCCTTCATTCCAGTTTCCCTTGTAGCCTGCTGTGTCGTGTCTGCATCTCCTGCTACCAGATAAGAATTTTTCTTCTTTTGTGTTGTTGCTATATTTTTTCATTTTGTCCTGCACTTCTTTGGGGGCCTTCTGGGTCCCCTCCGGGGGCTTCTGCCTTCTCAGTTTGGTTCAGCCACTGAGTTTTGTTCTTTTGCTTTTTCCAGTTTTTTCAGTGGCTGCTGTTTTGATTTTTGTTGCACCAGAGAGCTAGTTTGGGTGGTAGAGGTCGTGTGATCTCAGGTGATTTTGAAATTAGTAGAGTTGGTGTTTTTCAGGGTTTTCTGGGATTGCAGTAAGTACCCTTCCTGTCCTTTTCTATTTAGATAGTTTGGGCCCCAGCGTTTGCTCATTCTATTTTCTTTCTGTGTCAGTATTTCCTCTTGTCTAACCGCCATTACATGTTTGGGGGCTTTCTATTATCTTTGGGGTTCTGCTCCGGGGCAGATAGCTTTCCTGTTTCTATCTTTAGGTGTAGTTAGTTTCTCAGGCTGTGACGAGGCGTCTAGGACCAACGTAGGAACGCTCCACGGCTGCCTCTAGTTGTGGTGGTTAGTCAGGGTACTGCAATCCCATAGATTCCAACTGCTCTGGTGTATTGCCTTTTTTACCTGCACTCCTCAGCTACCGAAACATAACAGTATCACCGGCCTAAAAATTGAAAATTGTATGGTACTCACAGAAGGGAAAAAATATTGTGATAGAAAAAAGGTTGTCAGAGTTGTCAGAGATATTTTTCTGTTTGTTGCATTTTTTTTTTTTTTTTTTCCCTCTGTATCTCTGGGTGCTGGGGAGGATCTTTTCTCCCAATGGAGTTTGCACAGTTGTCTGGCCGTGTGGATCAGCTTGCCACTGAGGTTCGGAGTATTGCTATCTATCTTGCTGGGTTGCCTGTTGTGGAACCTAGGATCCCCATGCCAGATTTGTTTTTAGGGGATCGAGCTAAGTTTCAGAATTTCAAAAATAATTGTAAATTGTTTTTTGTCTTAAAATCGAAGTCCTCAGGAAACGCAGCGCTGCAGGTTCAAATTATCATCTCTCTCCTGCGCGGCGATCCTCAGGATTGGGCTTTTTCCCTGATACCTGGGGATCCTGTTTTGAGTGATGTTGATGCGTTTTTTCAGGCTTTGGGGTTATTGTACGATGAGCCTAATGTCACTGATCAAGCTGAAAAAGCCTTGTTGGCATTAAATCAGGGGCTTGATGACGCTGAGTTATACTGTCAGAGATTCCGTAGGTGGGCAGTCCTGACCAAATGGAATGACGACGCTTTGGCGGCCCTTTTCCGGAAGGGTCTGTCGGATAATGTAAAGGATGTTATGGTGGGATTCCCTGTCCCCTCTGGTCTCAATGATTCTATGTCATTAGCGATTCAAATTGACAGACGTTTGCGTGAGCGGAGAAGTATGCGTGGAGTGGTGTTGCCTTGTGAGCCAGCTTCTGAGCCCATGCAGTGTGATGGAGTGGTGTCTGGGGCACAGCGTCATGAGTTTCGAAAGCGCAATAGGTTATGTTTCTACTGTGGTGATGCCTCTCATGCTATTTCAGTCTGCCCTAAGCGGGGAAGACGTTTTGCACGCTCAGTTGTCTTGGGTAGTGTTCAGACTAAGTTTTTATTAACTGTCACTCTGATATGCTCTCTGTCCTCATTTTCTGCTCAGGCTTTCGTTGATTCTGGAGCAGCTATTAACCTGATGGATTATGATTTTGCTAAGCGTTGTGGGTTTCCCTTGATACCCCTGCAGAAGTCTATTCCCCTACTGAGGATCGATTCTACCCCTTTGGCTGAGAATAAACCCCAGTTTTCTACTCAGGTGATAATGAAGGTTGAACCTGATCACCAGGAGTGCTGCAAATTTTTGGTTCTGTATAATCTGCATGATATTATCGTACTGGGTTTCCCTTGGTTACAGTCTCATAATCCTGTTTTGGATTGGAAATCTGTGTCTGTAACCAGTTGGGGCTGCCAATGTGTTAATACCAACACTCCTGTTTTTTCTGCCTCCCCCCAAGCTCAGGATGTTCCTGACTTTTTGTTTGATTTTTCTGATGTGTTTAGCGAAAGTAAATCTGCATCCTTACCTCCCCATAGGAGCTATGACTGCGCTATTGAATTAGTGCCGGGTAGTAAATTCCCTAAAGGTCGCCTTTTTAACTTGTCTGTACCTGAACATGACGCTATGCGGTCTTATATCAAGGAATCATTGGAGAAGGGTCATATCAGACCATCCTCTTCACCCTTAGGTGCCGGTTTTTTCTTTGTGGCCAAAAAAGATGGTTCATTAAGGCCGTGTATTGATTATCGTCTCTTGAACAATATTACTGTGAAATATCAATACCCGTTACCCTTGATTTCTGACCTGTTTTCCAGGGTGAAAAACACTACTTTGTTTACCAAGCTTGACCTCAGGGGGCGTATAACCTTATTCGCATTAAGCACGGGGATGAATGGAAGACGGCATTCAATACCCCTGAAGGGCATTTTGAGTACCTAGTGATGCCCTTTGGGCTCACTAATGCCCCTTCCGTCTACCAGTCCTTCATGAATGACATTTTCAGGGATTTTGTGGACAAATTTCTGATTGTTTATTTGGATGATATCTTGATTTTTTCTAATGACTGGGACTCTCATGTGAAACATGTTCGGACTGTGTTCCAGATTTTGAGGGATAATGCTCTGTATGTGAAGGATCAAAGTGTCTTTTTGGAGTGCAGAGGATCTCATTTCTGGGATTCATTTTGTCCCCATCTGTTGTTGAGATGGACCCGGTCAGGGTTCGGGCCATCTGTGATTGGGTCCAACCTACTTCATTAAAGGCTCTTCAGAGATTTTTGGGTTTTGCCAATTTTTATCGTAAATTTATTGGTAATTTCTCGGTTATTGTTAAACCATTAACTGATTTGACCAGAAAGGGTTCTGATGTGGTGAATTGACCTCCTGAGGCAGTCTCTGCATTTCAGGAACTTAAGCAGAGATTCACTTCTGCTCCTGTTCTACGGCAGCCTGATGTTTCTCTGCCATTTCAGGTGGAGGTTGATGCCTCTGAAATTGGGGCAGGTGCCGTTTTGTCCCAAAAAGATCCAGAGACCTCTAAAAGTAACCCTTGTGCCTTTTTCTCTCGAAAATTTTCTCCTACTGAACGTAATTATGACGTGGGTAATCGGGAGTTATTGGCCATGAAGTGGGCTTTTGAAGAGTGGAGACATTGGCTGGAGGGAGCCAAACATCAGGTGGTGGTCCTTACGGACCATAAGAATCTGGTCTATCTGGAATCTGCCAAGCGACTCAATCCTAGACAGGCCAGGTGGGCCTTGTTTTTCACACGTTTTAATTTTGTCGTTTCCTTTCTTCCTGGCACTAAGAATGTTAAGGCGGATGCCCTCTCGAGGAGTTTCCTTGCGGACTCTCCTGAGTTATCTGATCCTTCTGTTATTTTGAAAGAGGGTGTAGTTCTTTCCGCCATCTCGCCCAATTTGAGACTTGCTCTGGAGGGGTGTCAGGAGGATAGGCCCGAGCGCTGCCCTGTTGGAAAATTGTTTGTCCCGGACCAATGGAAAAAGAGTGTGATGTCTGAGATTCATTGTTCCGCATTGGCTGGGCATCCCGGAATTTTTGGTACCAGAGACTTGGTTAGTCGGTCCTTTTGGTGGCCTACCTTGTCTCGCGATGTCAGGGAATTTGTGCAGTCCTGCGGGACTTGCTCTCGCTTCAAGCCTTGCTCTCGCTCTAGTGGTTTGTTGATGCCATTGCCTGTGCCCAAGAGACCATGGACCCATATCTCTATGGATTTCATTTCCGATCTTCCTGTTTCTCAGAGAATGACCACCATCTGGGTAATTTGTGATAGGTTTTCCAAAATGATACATCTTGTGCCATTACCTAAGTTGCCTTCCTCCTCTGAATTGGTGCCGTTGTTTCTTCAGCACGTGGTTCGTTTACACGGCATTCCTGAGAACATTGTGTCTGACAGAGGAGTCCAGTTTGTTTCCAGATTTTGGAGGACTTTTTGTTCTAAACTGGGTGTTCAATTGTCTTTCTCCTCGGCATTTCATCCTCAGACCAATGGTCAAACTGAGAGAACAAACCAGACATTAGAGACTTATCTAAGATGCTTTGTGTCTGCTGATCAGGATGACTGGGTCTCTTTTTTGCCTTTGGCTGAGTTTGCTCTTAATAATAGGGCTAGCTCTGCCACTTTGATGTCTCCGTTTTTCTGTAATTCTGGGTTTCACCCTCGATTTTCTTCAGGACAGACGGAAGCTTTTGTCTGTCCAGGTGTTGACTCTGTTGTTGAGCGTATGCAACAGATTTGGGACCAGGTAGTGGAGAGGTTGTCTCTCTCTCAGGAGAAGGCCCAGCGGTTTGCTAACCGGCATAGGACTGATGGTCCTCGGTTTAAAGTGGGGGACTTGGTCTGGTTGTCCTCAAAGAATATTCCTATGAGAGTAGCATCTCCTAAATTTAACCCTAGGTTCATTGGACCTTATAAGATCATGGAGATTATTAATCCTGTTTCTTTTCGTTTGCTTCTTCCAGGGACATTTAAGATCCATAACGTGTTCCACAAGTCCTTGTTGAAGAGGTTTGTTGAGCCAGTGGTTCCTGCTACTGTGCCTCCTGACCCTGTTTTGGTTGAGGGCAATCTGGAGTATGTGGTTGAGAAAATATTGGATTCTCGTTTTTCTAGACGAAGACTCCAGTATTTGGTTAAATGGAGAGGTTATGGTCAGGAAGACAATTCTTGGGTGTTTGCTTCGGACATCCATGCTAGGAGACTTATCCGTGCGTATCATAGAACTCATCCTGACCGACCTGGTTGCTCAAATGAGGGTTCGGTGACCCCTCCTCAAGGGGGGGGTACTGTTGTGAATGGGTTTGAGATGAGTTCTGAGCAGAGGCTCCCTCTGGTGGTTACAAGCGGTACTAGTGAAGATTGTGAGGACTGGGAATCAGGTGTTGCTGACTGGTCTTATATAAGGGAGTCATTTTCCCATCAGGGTTGCCGGTGATCAATTGTTCTGGTCTGAATCCTTCATTCCAGTTTCCCTTGTAGCCTGCTGTGTCGTGTCTGCATCTCCTGCTACCAGATAAGAATTTTTCTTCTTTTGTGTTGTTGCTATATTTTTTCATTTTGTCCTGCACTTCTTTGGGGCCTTCTGGGTCCCCTCCGGGGGCTTCTGCCTTCTCAGTTTGGTTCAGCCACTGAGTTTTGTTCTTTTGCTTTTTCCAGTTTTTTCAGTGGCTGCTGTTTTGATTTTTGTTGCACCAGAGAGCTAGTTTGGGTGGTAGAGGTCGTGTGATCTCAGGTGATTTTGAAATTAGTAGAGTTGGTGTTTTTCAGGGTTTTCTGGGATTGCAGTAAGTACCCTTCCTGTCCTTTTCTATTTAGATAGTTTGGGCCCCAGCGTTTGCTCATTCTATTTTCTTTCTGTGTCAGTATTTCCTCTTGTCTAACCGCCATTACATGTTTGGGGGCTTTCTATTATCTTTGGGGTTCTGCTCCGGGCAGATAGCTTTCCTGTTTCTATCTTTAGGTGTAGTTAGTTTCTCAGGCTGTGACGAGGCGTCTAGGACCAACGTAGGAACGCTCCACGGCTGCCTCTAGTTGTGGTGGTTAGTCAGGGTACTGCAATCCCATAGATTCCAACTGCTCTGGTGTATTGCCTTTTTTACCTGCACTCCTCAGCTACCGAAACATAACATATGTCACAATGACATATATATATATATATATATTGTATTCTATGTGTGTATATTTAGTGTTTACAAGGAAATAAAGGTTTTTTTTAGTTGCGATATTTTGTTCCCATAGACTTACATGGGACTTCCGGTATCGGAATCGGATATCGCCGATATTTAGTGATATCGGCGATACCATTCCGATCCGATATTTTTAGATATCGAGCAGTATCGCTCAACACTACTGATGAGTCCAAATTTGAGATCTTTTGGTCTTTGTGCGACGCAGAAAAGGTGAACGGATGGACTTTACATGCCTGGTTCCCCTCGTGAAGCATGGAGGAGGAGGTGTGATGGTGTGGGGGTGCTTTGCTGGTGACATTGTTGGGGATTTATTCAAAATCGAAGGCATACTGAACCAGCATGACTACCACAGCATCTTGCAGCGGCATGCTATTCCATCCGGTTTGCGTTTAGTTGGACCATCATTTATTTTTCAACAGGACAATGACCCAAACACACCTCCTGGTCTAGAATCATTGTTAAACTGAAAGGTGAAATTTCTCTTCCTCTTCAGCTTTTTAGAAGAGACTTGAAGGTTTTGATGCAAAATTGACTGTTTTTGGAACTGTTAAAAATTTCCTCCTCCTTGAACAAAGCCCCAGTTCCAGCTGCCCCACAGACCAGACATATAAAGATTGCAGAAGACTTTAGTCACATGCAGAACACAACCAGTACTTGCCAAAAATAGCTTCTTTAATGTTGCTATAGTCCTCTTGGCAGCCTCCTGGACCAATGTTCTTGTCTTTTCATGAATATTTGAGGGATGTCCATTTGTAGGTAATCTCACTGTTGTGCCAAATTTTAAACCATATTTTGAAGACCATCTTCACAGTGTTCCATGGTTTATCTAATACATTGGAACATTTTTGTACCCTTCTCCTGACTGATAACCTTCAACAATGAGATCCCTTTGCTGTGCTGTAAGCTGTTTATGAACCATGGCTTTTTCTGTAAAATGCAACTAACAAAATGTCAGGAAAATCCTTCTAGAACAGTGAAACTTTACATGAGGTTAATCAGAATCACTGTAAACGATGGCACCTCTGCATTGACTACTATTTAACATGAGTTCACATTGGATTGGCTAATTGTGAACACAACCACATCCCAATTATAAGAGGGTGTTCACACGTATGCAACAACATTATTTATTTTTATTTATCACCCTCAAAATGATTTCAGTTTGTTTCTTAGAGGATTCATACAGATTGGTGAAATTAAAGGTATGATTTACTCTTATTAATTTTTTTCTACAAGACAAAAACCTTGATTTTTAATAGGGATGCATAGTCTTTTTGTATCCAATATACATTACACCCTTTATGGAATACTTTATGTTCTCATACACAATGAAGGAAATAAGTATTTGATCCCTTGCTGATTTTGTAAGTTTACCCACTGATAGTGTTGAGCATTCCGATACTGCAAATATCGGGTATCGGCCGATATTAGCTGTATCGGAATTCCGATTCCGAGTTCCGATATTTTCGTCTTATCGGATACCGGAATCGGGATGTCACTGTCACTGTCAGTGTCCGTCTGTCGGGTCTGTCAGGAGTCAGCGGCACTTACCCGGCAGAAGATCTCCGGCGGTCACGTCCTGCACTGCTTCAAGGCCGCCATCCTCTTCTCCCCGGCGGTCACATGCAGTTTCTCGCGATAACTGCAGTGACTGCTGGGTAATCGCGGCCGTAAAGCAGTCAGTCCGATGACGTCACCGCCGGGGAAGCAGGTAATCAGCTGTGCTGCGTCGCGATGACAGGCTCTGCCTGTCATTGCGATGTAGCAGAGTTGGATCGTCGTGGGACTGTCGTTACTATGGACTGCGTCGGACAGGTGGTATACTGTTGGTTTGTTTTTTTTATTTTTTTACAGGAGATCGATGGCGTCGCAGGAATGAGAGAGTAATAAAAGAAATGAAAACTGTGTTGTCTCTTTTATTTCATTAAAAGACTTTTTTCTTGCTTTGTCTTTTTTTTATACATTTAATAACTTTGGGATTAATAATGGATCGGTGTCTTATTGACACCTCTCCATTATTAACCGGGCTTATTGTCACCGTGCAATCAACGGTGACAATAACCCCTTATTACCCCGCTTGCCACCGCTACAGGGCAAGTGGGAAGAGCCGGGTAAAGTGCCACAATTGGCACATCTTTTGATGCGCCAAATGTGGGGCTGCTGTAGCCTGGTATTATCAGGCTGTTGAGGGCCAAAATCCATGGGCCTTGACAGTCTTTTAATACCAGGCCGCAGCAGTCTGCATTTTACTTGGCTGGTTAACAAAAATAGGGGGACCCCCACGCCGTTTTTTTTTCGAGGGGATCCCCTATTTTTGTTAACCAGCCAAGCTAAGCAGACTGCTGTGGCCTGGTATTATCAGGCTTGCAAGGTCCATGGATATTGGATCCTTACCAGCCTGAAAAACCAGGCCTCAGCGGTCTGCTTCATCTGGCTGGTTAACAAAAATAGGGGGGACCCCACGCCAATTTTTTTTCAAGGGGATCCCCTATTTTTGTTAATCAGCCAAGATATGCAGACTGCTGTGGCCTGGTATTATCAGGCTGGCAAGGTCCATGGATCTTGGCTCCTTAACAGCCTGAAAATCCAGGCCTCAGCGGTCTGCTTCATCTGGCTGGTTAACAAAAATAGGGGGGACCCCACGCCAATTTTTTTTTTGAGGGGATCCCCTATTTTTGTTAATCAGCCAAGATATGCAGACTGCTGTGGCCTGGTATTATCAGGCTGGCAAGGTCCATGGATCTTGGCTCCTTAACAGCCTGAAAATCCAGGCCTCAGCGGTCTGCTTCATCTGGCTGGTTAACAAAAATAGGGGGGACCCCACGCCATTTTTTTTTCGAAGGGAACCCCTATTTTTGTTAATCAGTTCCCTCTGACGTCACTGATTGTGTCCCTGGCTGACCTGAAGTGAAAGTGGAAAGCAATCAATTAAGCTTTCCACTTAAGGGCCCGTCTCACATAGCGATATCGCTACCGAGATCGCTGCTGAGTCACTAGTTTTGTGACGCAGCAGCGAGCTCACCAGCGATATCGCTGTGTGTGACATTCAGCGACGATCAGCCCCCCTGCCGGGTATCGCTGATCGTCGCTGAAATGTCAGGACCTTTTTTTGATCGCTGGTTTCCCGCTGACAGGCACACATCGCTGCGTGTGACAGGCGGGAGACCAGCGATCCGCTGGTAACCAAGGTACACAGCGGGTTTCCAGGCGCGGGGCTGTGCCTAGAAACCCGCTGTGTACCTTGGATACCAGCGCCCTGATGCAGGGAGCTGGTATCCAAGGTACACAGCGGGTTTCCAAGCGCTGCGCGGTGCCTGGAAACCCGCTGTGTACCTTGGTTACCAGCGGATCGCTGGTCTCCCGCCTGTCACACGCAGCGATGCGTGCCTGTCAGAGGGAAACCAGCGATCAAAAAAAGGTCCTGACATTTCTGCGACGATCAGCGATACCCGGCAGGGGGCTGATCGTCGCTGAATGTCACACACAGCGATATCGCTGGTGAGCTCGCTGCTGCGTCACAAAACTAGTGACTCAGCAGCGATCTCGGTAGCGATATCGCTATGTGAGACGGGCCCTTAAGCGATGTTACCCGCAGTGTCGCTGTCCCAGATCGCTGCCTGAGCTGCCTGTTTGGCAGCTCAGCAGCGATCATGTAGCGATACACCAGCGATCCTGACAAGTGCATATCGTTGTCGGGATCGCTGGTGTATCGTTATGTGACACCCAGCCTTTACTCTCCTGTCAGGCAGGAGAGGAACTCATTCATTTGGGGTTTACTGTGAGGCTGCAGCATTAGCTGCGGTCCCTGCAGTAAACATTAACCCTTTCTGAAGGATTACACCGTGGGACCTGACTGTGCATGGGATAGGTAAGAATAATTTTGCTTTTTTATTTTATTTTTATTACAGGAAATGGTTTTTGCAGTAAAATAAAAGATGGTCAAAAACATGTGTCTTTATTTCATTAAAATGATTTTTAATTAAAGTGTGTGTGTTTTATTTTTATTTCATGCAATAGGATTAATAATTGATAGTTGTCTAATTGACAGCTCTCAATTATTAACCTGGCTTAAGGTCACCTTTCAATAGCAAGGTGGCTTTAACCCCATATTAACCCATTCGCCACCGCTACAGGGCAATGGGAATAGACGGGCAAAGTGCCAGAAAGGGCGAATCTAATTATAGATTTGTCTTTCCTGGGGTGTCTGGGGGCAGATGTTAGTAGCCGGGGGGGGGCAAAAATAATGGTCCCTCTCTGGGCTATTATTATCTGCCCCCACTCACTGGCTTTGTCTGTCTGGTTGCGAAAATAGGGCGGGAGCCCACGCATTTTTTTTCAGCAATTTTACACCTCATATATATATATACATGTCATTGAATTTGTGACACATATATATATATATATTTATATTTGTAGTTCATACACTTCTACATAGTATAATAGCCGCTAATTCAATTGCCGGCTTTTGTGAAAATGCAGAACCCGACATGAAATGACACTTGGTGTACATAGGGTTAACCATGTCTTTTCATGTCCTTTGCTATCTAATTTGCACAAACAATTAAATCAGACTATGTGTGCAAAATTTCACACCTGTAGGGGTTAATTAAAGGTGTAAATTCGTAGCAAAAAAGTCCGTTTTTTTTACAACGAATTTACACCTTTAATTAACCCCTACAGGTGTGAAATTTTGCACACATAGTCTGATTTAATTGTTTGTGCAAATCAGATAGCAAACGACATGAAAAGACATGGTTAACCCTATGTACACCAAGTGTCATTTCATGTCGGGTGCTTCTGTCTTTTCACTGAAGCCGGCTTTACCCGGCAATTGAATCAAAGGATATTTTACTATGTAGAAGTGTATAAACTATACATATATGTATATATATATGTCACAATGACATGTATATATATATATATGTATTCTATGTGTGTATATTTAGTGTTTACAAGGAAAGAATGGGGTTTTTTTAGTTGCGATATTTTGTTCCCATAGACTTACATGGGACTTCCGGTATCGGTATCGGGTATCGCCGATATTTTAGTGATATCGGCGATACCATTCCGATTCCGATACTTTAGGATATCGGAAAGTATCGCTCAACTCTACCCACTGACAAAGACATGAACAGTCTATAAATTTAAGGGTAGGTTAATTTTAACATTGAGAGATAGAATATCAAAAATAAAATCCAGAAAATCACATTGTATAAATTATATAAATTTATTTGCATTTTGCAGTGAGAAATAAGTATTTGATCCCCCACCAACCATTTAGAGTTCTGGCTCCTACAGACCAGTTAGACGCTCCTAATCAGCTTGTTACCTGCATTAAAGACAGCTGCCTTATATAGTCACCTTTATAAAAGACTCCTGTTCATAGACTCAATTAATCAGTCAGACTCTAACCTCTACAACAAGGGCAAGACCAAAGATCTTTATAAGGACGTCAGGGACAAGATCATAGACCTGCACAAAGCTGGAATGGGCTACAAAACCATAAGTAAGACGCTGAGTGAGAAGAAGACAACTGTTGGTGCAATAGTAAGAAAATGGAAGAAATACAAAAAGACTGGCAATCGACATCGATCTGGAACACCATGTAAAATCTAAGCTCGTGGGGTATCCTTGATCATGAGGAAGGTGAGAGATCAGCCTAAAACTATACGGGTGGAACTTGTTAATGATCTCAAGTCAACTGAGACCAAGGTCACCAAGAAAACCATTGGTAACACATTACACCGTAAAGGTTTAAAATCCTGCAGTGCCCACAAGGTCCCACTGCTCAAGAAGGCACGTGTGCAGGCCCGTCTGAAGTTTGGCCAATGAACACCTGGATGATTCTGTAAGTGATTGGGAGAAGGTGCTGTGGTCAGATGAGGCAAAAATTTAGGTCTTTGACATTAACTCAACTCGCCGTGTTTGGAGGAAGAGAAATGCTGCCTATGACACAAAGAACATCGTCCCCACTGTCAAGCATGGAGGTGGAAACATGTTTTGGGGGTGTTTCTCTGCTTAGGGCACAGGACTACTTCACTGCATCAATGGGAGAATGGATGGAGCCATGTACCGTAAAATGCTAAGTGACAACCTCCTTCCCTCCACCAGGACATTAAAAATGGGTAGTGGCTGTGTCTTCCAGCAAGACAGTCACCCAAAACATACAGCCAAGGCAACAAAGGACTGGCTCAAAAAGAAGCAGATTAAGGTCATGACATGGCCTAGCCAGTCTCCAGACCTTAATCCCATAGAAAACTTATGGAGGGAGTTGAAGCTCTGAATTGCCAAGCGACAGCCTCAAAATCTTAATTATTTAGAGATGATCTGCCAAGAGGAGTGGACCAAAATTCCTCCTGACGTGCGCAAACCTCATCATCAACTACAAAAAACGTCTGACTTCTGTGCTTGCCAACAAGGGTTTTGCCACCAAGTATGAAGTCTTGTTTGCCAGAGGTATCAAATACTTATTTCTCACTGCAAAATGCAAATAAATTTATATAATTTATACAATGTGATTTTCTGGATTTTACTTTTGATGTTCTATCTCTCAATGTTAAAATTAACCTACCCTTAAAATTATAGACTGTTTATGTCTTTGTCAGTGGGCAAAATTACAAAATCAGCAAGTGTTCAAAGAATTGTTTCCTTCACTGTATAAGGGTCTCCACAAGATCCTGTACTGTTTAATTTTTTATCAGTGCTTCCACTCAGCTATCACTTTTAGGATGTTGTTTCATCATACTTGCCAATTGTTCAGTAATGTCCAGAAGGCTTCCTAATAAAGGGGAGACCTCCTGACAGCAATTCCCTCCCTTTTGTTTTTCCGTGATGCAATACTCTGGTTTCCAGCTGTATTCAGAAGGTCTGGAATGGGGTGTAGCCTAAAAGGGGAGCTGTCTGTGAAAAAAGAAGCGTAACAAGAATGTAAACAACAATTCAAGTATTTGTTACACAATTTGCCTGTGTTTTTTTGTTGTGGTTTTCTTGATGTTTTTAAGCCTTTTTGAGATCTAAAATAGTTTCAATATAACCTCAAAAAATGCTTGACAAAATTACAATAACAAAAAGACACTTTTTGTAAATTGTGACGGAAAAGTAAAAGAGTGATCAACGTGACTCAATTTGTATGTGTCTGTTTAGGCGCCTTTACGTGCATTTGAAAATGCAGCACAATCCTGGGCGATCCCTACGTTATAATAATTTAACAAATCAATGCTCAACTGAATAAAACAATGTAATTTTCTAGTGCATTATTTTATTTTGTTAAGAATATATTTGGATTTCTGGGCCAAATAGATGATGACAGCTTCCTTAAGGGAAAAGAATAAAGGTCTAAGAAGGGTCATTGTAATTCAATACCACCATGCCTGGAAGGAACAAACTTGTTGGGGCCACTGGTTCTCAGAGATTTCTTTTTTCTGCTATATTTTGTGCTACGGCTGGACAATTTTGCCTGTAGCGTAATAAACATACAAGGTAAACAAGAAATTGCACTGCGGAAAAAAATAACCAAGAAACAGCTCCGCATACAAATTGCATTTGACATAATAATTCCAAGACTATACATTTTATGCTAGTATACTTGACTTTCTTCTCTTAGGATAAAAGTTAATTAGCACTTGACCTTGTAAGTGATTTATTACTGGGATTAGGGGAAAAGTCTTCATTTCAGATTTACTTTTACTACTATTACTACTACTACCAGGCTCGGACTGGCCCATAGGGTAACAGGGGAATTCCCCGGAGGGCCCCTGTGTAGATCTTGGCCCCTTACCCCACTGCATGGGCAGTACTTGCCATAAATCACTTGATTCACTCTGTACAGAAAAAAAAGCAGCATCTTCATCATTCATTAACCAAAATACCCAGTTTATTATTATGTAGAGATATAGGCAAATTTGTGAACAAGGGAAGTGTAATATTTGTATGCAGGTGAAAAGTGGGCCCCCCAAAGTCAATGTTACTGGTGGGCCCTTGGCACCCCAGTCCGACACTGACTACTACTACTACTAATGCTTATATTTTAAACATTAAACATTCTTGTAATACAGCTACTACTATTACTAATACAATTATTTCTAATACTACTATTACCTCTAGTATTACTACTATTACTTTCAATATTAGTATTACTACTATTATTATCACTACTACAACTAATATCACTACTGTGGCGCTTCCCACGGCTGTGGGGCGCCGGGACATGGCATAGCTTGCCTAGCTAGCCAATGCTCCCACGCCGCCAGTCCACGACGACGTGAGGCATGGGTCCCAGATGATAAGAGAATGTGGACCCACTGGACCACGGAGGGAGACCCGGGCCTGCCCGGACTAGGGAAGGGCAGCGACCGGGATCCGTGGCAGCTGAGCATGTGGGCAAGGTGGCGACCTGCAGGACTAGACAACACCGCACAACTTCAGGTAAGAAGAAACATAAAGTTTACTTAAAGAAACACAGTACACAAACAGAACATAAGACCGGGCTCCCGATTCCGCACATCAGAGAAGGGTACACGACTCAGAATCACTGACGAGTGTTGGAGGACATCACAGGTAGATGCAGTCCAGGGTTATCTGGCACAGGCATACTTGGACGGCCTCTCTCTCAGGCCTTAGGCGTAGCACAGGCTCAGCAGGAGAACATCAGACACCGACCTCAGACAGACTTCAGACGATGGCGGGGTCATCACGGGTTGATGAAGTCCAGGATCATCTGGCACGGGCATACTAGTATGGCCTCTCTCTCAGGCCTCAGGCGTAGCACAGGCTCAGCAGGAGAACATCAGACACCGACCCAGGACAGACGTCATCACAGGGTAGACCAAGGAGGAACCGGCAGGACATCGGAACATCAGGAACACGGACTGGATCTCAGGGACACAGGAACACGGACAGGAAATCAGGAACACGGATTGGATCTCAGGGATTCAGGAACACAGACAGAAACACGGACTGGAACATCAGGAACACGGATTGGGTCACAGGGAGTCAGGAACACAGACAGGAACACGGACTGGAAGATCAGGAACACGGATTGGATCTCAGGGAGTCAGGAACACAGACAGGAACATGGATTGGATCACAGGAACACGGACTGGAACACAGGCATCGGACTCCGGAAATCTGGCACCGATCAGCAGGCTCCGGACATCTGGCAACAATTGGCAGGACCCGGACATCAGGCAGGGAGGATAGGATCCGGACATCTGGAAGTGGTCGTCGGACATCGGACATCAGGCCATGGTCATCAGGCATAGGATCCGGACATCTGACACCGATCAGCAGGCTCCGGACATCTGGCAACAATCGGCAGGACCCGGACATCAGGCAGGAAGGATAGGATCCGGACATCTGGAAGTGGTCGTCGGACATCGGACATCAGGCCATGGTCATCAGGCATAGGATCCGGACATCTGGCAGCGACCTGAAAAGGAACCCCAGCGGTCTGGTGCAAGCCCCGCCAGGCTCAACGGGAGCTGGCCGGGGATTGCACAGAAGCTGAGCACAGAGTAACAGAAACTCAGCACACACCGGACTCCTCCTTCCAAGATGAACTCAGGTTATATAGCAAGGATTCACAGTCACTGGCACAGGGTTCTGGACTCAGCAGGATTTCAGGAACATAACAGAGGACACAATTCAGACAGTCAGGTACAGGATGCGATCCAAGATCAGGGGTTCAGGTAATTAGACACAGCAGGAACAGGCCTGGATATACAGCCTCCAGGAACGGCGATCTGGGTAATCAGCCCCCAGCATAGGCGGAAACACAAGACACAGTTCAGACATTCAGGTACAGGATGTGATCCAGGATCAGGGGTTCATGTAATTAGACACAACAGGAAAAGGCCTGGATATACAGCCTCCAGGAACGGCGATCTGGGTAATCAGCCCCCAGCATAGGCGGAAACACAAGACACAGTTCAGACATTCAGGTACCAGGTTAGATCCAGGATCAGGGAACAAGACACAGCAGGAACAGGGAATCAGCTCTCCAGAGCTGATCAACTTCAGAGCAGGAGCTGAACACACAACCACATACAGCTAGGTTCAGGGATTCAGTGTGGATTCATTGTGAAGCTCTGGCCACGCCCACTAGGGCTGGGGAACTTTATATATGAGCTGCTTCACAGCGATAGGCTGGAGCAGTAATTCTAGTAAACACCCAATCCACATAAAAGCAGGACAGGTGTGGGCCGCGCCCCCTATGCAGAGCCAGACAGCACAACACAGAGGGAACCCAACAATGGCTGCTGCCACACACGTAGTAAGTCATGCACCACTGCAGAGGACTTTGCAAGCTACGGACGGCTTTCACAGCAAGTCAGGAACCGCACATGCGGGCGGTCATGCAAAGCAGCGGAGCCACTCACGCAAGTACGGGTACGCAGCAGAGCCGGGAACTGAGCAGCATCCATATAGGTAACAGACAACAGTATCCCAGCTGGTTAGGGGGAAAGGAGCAAAAGGGTTAATGCAAAAAACATGCAGAGTAACGCTGGAAAACAAAGTACAGAATACCAGCGTTACAACTACTAATACTGCTTCCACTATTACTACTACTATTATTACTTATTTATTTATTTTACTCACTTATATAGCACCATTAATTCCACAGCGCTTTACAGACATCATCATCACTGTCTCCATTGGGGCTCACAATCTAAATTCCCTATCAGTATGTCTTTGGAATGTGGGAGGAAACCGGAGAACCCGGAGGAAACCCACAAACTCCTTGCAGATGTTGTCCTTGGTGGGATTTGAACCCAGGACCCCAGTGCTGCAAGGCTCAAGTGCTAACCACTGAGCCACCGAGCCGCCACTAATCCTACTTCTACTACTAATATTACTTCGACTACTTCTACTACTATTTCTACCAATATTACTACTACTAATACTACTTCCTCTACGTCTACTATTACTACTACTAATTGTTAGGGATCGAGTTCCCACTGCTTGCACAAGGGGAATCACGAGCCAGTCCCGCTGCAGTCCCCCATCCATCTCCAGCCGCAGTGGAGCCTACTCAGCAGAGACGTCGGTCCCAGCGTCTCACCCAGTTTAACACTGTGCAGAGGCTTGCTGCAGTCTTTCCTGGTTCCTCTATTATAACCAGTGCTGAAGCAGGCAGTTCGGGAACTAAGTCAATGCTTTCTCCATCTGAGCATGCCCAGGGCAGGATCTCCCATTGGAGATCAGGGGTCACATGCTCGGTTACAGCAGCGACTCCCATTGGTCCGCCAGGAAGGTCCTGAAATTACATGTGTTCTGGAATGGTTTCGCATTGGTCCTTTTCTGGTAGGTCCTGCAGTTGCTACTATAAAAGGGTGGCATGGCCGGGCCGCCATGCGCTAGTATCAAATCCGTTACGTGCTTGCGCCAGTGTGGTCATGTATGCATGTGGTTAGGTCTGGCTGAAATAAGCCCCTAGAATAATGGAACCTCCGGTGAAGAGATTGTATGCACGTGTTCAGGGCTCGGCTGAAAATGCCATTAGAATACCGACTACTCCGGTGAGGAGATTATTGCTTGTGTTCTGATGGCATGATCATGGACTGCTATTCGCACAGCAGTTAACCGTGTACCTGGACCCAGTAGGGTTACTTAGCGACTCTGTGACGCAACAGGGTTTGCTTTAAAATGCTAGTCAGTGCCCTAGTGTTTTACTTTGCGGCTCATTGAAGCTAAGTGAGTTCTCACTTATCGCCATATAGCACTGTGGCATTCCCGCGAGCGGCTCTGTGGATTAACAGAGTTCGCACTAACTGCCACAGCGTGCTACGGCGTTTATTTTAGCGACTCTGCAGGATAACAGAGTTCGCTACTCACGCCATCTTACTAGCAGCAGGCTCTGCCTGCACGGTGGACCCCGGGCTGCGAACGCACCTCTCTACATTATCTATTAAGTGCGTTCCGCAGACCATAACATAATGCTAGCGCCAGGGTCTGGCTAGTAAAATGGCGAACGACCAGCGTCTACGGCAGTTCATCCAGCAGCTGGAGGGTAGGTTGGCGGCTCTTGAGCGCACAACCTCAGCTGTGGATGTTACCGCAGTCGCTGTTCAGGCTGCTAGCGCAGCTGCAGCCAGTTTGTCCTCCGCCACTTCTGCTCCGACCTTATCCCATCTCCTGCTGCCAGACAAGTTTTCTGGTGACAGCAAACATTGTCGGGGATTCGTAAGCCAGTGCTCTATCCAGCTCGAGCTTCTGGCTGCACGTTTTCCCATGGAGCGGGCACAAGTGGGATTCATAGTTTCACTTCTGTTGGGCAGAGCGTTGGAATGGGCAACGCCGCTGTGGGAGCGCGACGATTGTATGGTGCGGAGTGCTCCTCGGTTTCTGGAGGCTCTTAGAAAGGTCTTTTTAGGCCCTCAGGTCACCCACGATACGGCGCTCCAACTGCTGGCAATGTCACAGGGTTCGTCCATGGTCAGTCAGTTTTCGAGTTCCAATTACGGACACTGGCCTCCGAGTTAGAGTGGCCGGATAAAGTCCTCATTCCGGTATACTGGAGAGGTCTGGCTGATCATGTAAAGGATGCTTTGGTCACCAGGGAGATTCCTGCCTTACTGGAGAAGCTTATCTCCATCTCTACCCGCATCGACCTCCGTATTCACGAGCGGAGGTTGGAGCGGGCCCAGTGTAGGCAGAGGTTTCGGCTGGCTCCCACCTTTGCCAAACCTCTGGAATCCCCCGTTTAGGTGTCTGACCCCCAGGAGACCATGGAGGCTACTCGAGTGGGACCTAAGTCTCAGGCCGCTCGAGCTTCCGTGGTCTGTAGTGTGTGCCAGCAGCAGGGGCATTATGCCAACCAATGTCCACAGCGGTTGCGCAAACGGCTGTGTCCAGTAAGCATGAGAGCAGGGTCACTGGACGCAACAGCTTTTGTTCCGAAAGTGCTTCTTAAAGGGACAATTACCATAGGTTCATCCACTCTTCCAGTCAAGCTCTGTGTGGATTCTGGGGCCGAGGGAAATTTTGTGTCTTCCACCTTTGCTTCTCGCCACAACATACCCCTGGTGAAGCTCACAGAGCCTGTGTTAGTTAGAGTGGTAAATTGATCAATTCTGTCCTCACCAATCACCCATCAGACTGTCCCTCTTCCCCTGTCTGTGTCGCCATCCCATCAGGAGAATGTATCTCTTTTGTCCTTCCTGAAGGAATGGACGAGGTTATATTGGGATTACCCTGGCTCCGCCACCACTCTCCCCATATTGAGTGGTCTTCTGGGAGAATTATGGGTTGGAGTGAATCATGTAAAGGCAGATGCATTAGGGACAGCGTTCTGGTCACCACCACAGAGATACCCTTAGACCTCACTCCGATTCCCAACGTTTACTGGTCTTACGCAGACGTATTCTCCAAGAGAGCTGCATAGACTCTTCTGCCTCATCGCCCCTACGACTGTCCTATCGATCTCTTGCCTGGAGCTGAACCTCCTAGGGGAAGGGTTTATCCCCTCTCTCTCCCTGAAACGGAGGCTATGTCCCAATATATTCAGGAGAACTTGGCAAGAGGATTCATTAGGAAGTCGGTATCACCAGCGGGAGCGGGGTTCTTCTTCGTGCAGAAGAAGAACGGAGAGTTACGTCCGTGTATAGACTATAGGGGTCTTAACGCTATCACCATGAAAAATAAATACCCTTTGCCGCTGATCTCTGAGCTCTTTGATAGGCTTTGGGGAGCAAGGGTATTTACAAAGTTAGATCTGCGGGGTGCGTATAACCTGATTCGCATCCGTGAGGGGACGAATGGAAGACGGCATTCAACACCAGGGACAGGCATTACGAATACTTGGTGATGCCCTTCGGACTCTGTAATGCTCCAGCTGTCTTCCAAGACTTTGTAAATGACATCTTCCGGGATATGCTTGCCACCTCTGTGGTAGTCTATCTAGACGACATTCTCATCTTTTCTCCAGATATAGATTCCCATCGGAGAGATATCTGCAAGGTTTTCGACCTCTTGCGGGCAAATTCCCTATATGCAAAATTGGAGAAGTGCATGTTTGAGCAGGAGTCTTTACCTTTTATGGGCTATATCATCTCCGCCCAGGGATTGGCTATGGATCCTGCCAAACTACAGGCGGTAATGGATTTGGCAAGAACCCCACTCTCTTAAAGCGGTGCAGCGTTTTATGGGGTTCATTAACTACTATCGCCAATTCATTCTCCACTTCTCTACTCTGGTAGCTCCCTTGGTAGCCCTCACCAAGAAGGGAGCCAATTATTATTATTATTATTATTATTATACATTTATATAGCGCCATTTATTCCATGGCGCTTTACATATGAAAAGGGGAAAAATATAGACAGGTACAATAAACATGTGCTGGACAAGGGACACACAAGTACAGAAGGAGAGAGGACCCTGCCCGCGAGGGCTCACAGACTGCAGGGATGAGTGAGAATACACTAGGAAAGGGTAGAGCTGGTCGTACGATGGTTCAGTACACTGAGGATCATTGCAGGTTGTAGGCTTGTCGGAACAGGTGGGTCTTCAGGTTTTTCTTGAAGGTCTCCGTTGTTGGTGAAAGTCTGATGTTTTGCGGCAGGGAGTTCCAGAGTATGGGGGAAGCCCGGGAGAAGCCAATCCCAAGTTATGGTCAGAGGAGGTCTCCAAGGCCTTTACTTCAGTTTAATCTCATTTTGCTAGCGCTCCCATCTTACATCGCCCCGATATTGATAATCCTTTTATATTGGAGGTAGATGCCTCATCCGTTGGTGCTGGAGCAGTCCTCTTCCAAAAGGATGCTCAAGGTCGGAAGCATCCTTGCTTCTTCTTTTCCAAGACCTTCACACCAGCAGAGAGGAATTATTCCATTGGGGACAGGGAATTACTAGCCATGAAGTTGGCCTTTTCCGAGTGGAGACATCTCCTGGAGGGGGCTCGTTTTCCCTTTCAGGTTTTTACTGACCACAAAAACTTGGTTTATTTACAGACTGCCCAGCGGCTAAATTCTCGCCAGGCCAGATGGTCCTTGTTTTTCTCCCGGTTCCATTTCACCCTCCATTTCCTCTCCGGTGAGAAGAACATTGGTGCCGACGCTCTGTCTCGCTCCATGGTGTCCTCTGAAGAGGTGGAGGAGGAGCCTCGGCTGATTGTCCCCATAGAGAGCCTAAGAACGGTGGCCCTGGTTTCACTTAAGTCTGTGCCTCCGGGCAAGACTTTTGTGCCCACCAATTTGCGACCGGAGGTACTCTCTTGGGCACATTCGTCCAGGGTGGGTGGACATTTTGGGACAAAGAGGACATCGGAGTTGCTGGCGAGGACATACTGGTGCCCGCATATGGTCCGTGACGTCAGGGAATACGTTCAGGCGTGAGTCTCCTGTGCCAAGAATAAGTCCCCTCGACAACGGCCAGCTGGGCTACTTTTCCCTTTACCGGTGGCAGACAGGCCTTGGGAGATGGTCGGGATGGATTTTGTGGTGGGCTTCCCCAAGTCTCGGGGCTGCACCATCATCTGGGTGATAACCGACCACTTCTCCAAAATGGTACACTTGGTGCCATTACCACGGTTACCGTCTGCACGGGCATTGGCAGCATTATTCATTAGGCATATTTTCCGCCTACACGGTATGCCAGACAAAATTGTCAGCGATCGAGGTTCCCAGTTTACGTCTCGGATCTGGAGAGAGCTGTGTCTCAGCATTGAGTTGAATCTCTCCTCTGCATACCATCCCGAGACAAATGGGTTGATAGAGAGGGCCAACCAGGCCTTGGTCACATACTTGCGACATTTTGTCTCTGCCAGGCAGGATGACTGGGCATCCTTGCTACCGTGGGCTGAGTTCGCTCTAAATAATGCTGTGGCTGACTCCACCGGACAGACCCCATTCCTCCTGAACTACGGTCAGTATCCGCGGGTACCAGTGCCCATGCCCGTGTCTTCTGCCAATTCCAGGGTGGCAGACTGGGCTGTGGAGGCACGGGACATTTGGGACTGCACCCAGGATGCCATTCAGACCTCCAAAGAGAGGATTAAGTCTTTGGCCGATGTCCATCGGCGCCCCGCTCCTACATTTGCTCCGGGTGACCTAGTGTGGCTCTCTGCCCGAAACATCAGGCTACGTGTAGAGTCCACCAAGTTGGCACCTCGCTTTTTGGGTCCCTTTAAAGTTCTGGAGCAGGTGAACCCGGTGGTTTACCGCCTAGCCCTTCCGGCTCGCCTTGGTATCACCGACACCTTTCACGTGTCCGACCTGAAACCCGTGGCCATTTCACGGTTTTCCGAGTCATCTGCCAGGACGTCGGGTTCATCTACTGACGATCATGAGGTGAACGCCATTGTTGGGTGCAAGGTGGTACAGGGCAAAAAATTTTATTTGGTGGATTAGAGGGGTTATGGGCCTGAGGATAGGTCCTGGGAGCCTGCCGAGCATATTCACGCTCTGCAGCCCATCGCTGCCTTTGAACGTAGCGAGGCCCAAAGAAGGGGGGCCCTAGGAGGGGGGTAATGTTAGGGATCGAGTTCCCACTGCTGCACAAGGGGAATCTCGAGCCAGTCCCGCTGCGGTCCCCCATCCAATCCATCTCCAGCCGCAGTGGAGCCTGATCAGCAGAGACGTCAGTCCCAGCGTCTCGCCCAGTTTAACACTGTGCAGAGGCTTGTTGCGGTCTTTCCTGGTTCCACTATTATAACCAGTGCTGGAGCAGGCAGTTTGGGAACTAAGTCCCTGCTTTCTCCATCTGAGCATGCCCAGGGCAGGATCTCCCATTGGAGATCAGGGGTCACATGCTCGGTTACAGCAGCGACTCCCATTGGTCCGCCTGGAAGGTCCTGAAACTACATGTGTTCTGGAATGGTTTTGCATTGGTCCTTTTCTGGTAGGTCCTGCAGTTGCTACTATAAAAGAGTGGCATGGCCGGGCCGCCATGCGCTAGTATCAAATCCGTTACGTGCTTACGCAATGTGTGGTCATGTATGCATGTGGTTAGGTCTGGCTGAAATAAGCCCCTAGAATACCGGCACCTCCGGTGAGGAGATTGTATGCACGTGTTCAGGGCTCGGCTGAAAACGCCATTAGAATACCGGCTACTCCGGTGAGGAGATTATTGCTTGTGTTCTGACTGCATGATCACGGACTGCTATCCGTACAGCAGTTAATCGTGTACCTGGACCCAGTAAGGTTACTTAGCGACTCTGTGACGCAACAGGGTTCGCTTTAAAACGCTAATCAGCACCCTAGTGTTTTACTTTGCAGTTCACTGAAGCTAATTGAGTTCGCACTTATCGCCATATAGCGCTGTGGCATTCCCGCGAGCGGCTCTGTGGATTAACAGAGTTCGCACTAACTGCCACAGCGTGCTACGGCGTTTATTTTAGCGACTCTGCGGGATAACAGAGTTCGCTACCCACGCCATCTTACTAGCAGCAGGCTCTGTCTGCATGGTGGACCCCGGGCTGCGAACGCACCTCTCTACATTATCTATTAGCTGCGTTCCACAGACCATAACACTAATATTACTACTACTAATACTATTTCCATTACTTCTATTATTACTCCTACTAATATTACTACTTCTAATACTACTTCCACTACTTCTACTATTACTACTACTATTATTACTAATATTAATACTACTTCAACTATTTCTGCTAATACTACTACTGATATTACTACTAAGGCTGGGTTCACATGAACATTTGCTAAATCGTCTGTTTTTGCCAGTAAAAGCTCAGTATTGTGCAAACGAATGTTTAATATGTACATCTGTATGGCATCTATCTTTTACATGAACAATTTAGTAAAAGGTAAAATACTGTTTACTATCTTCACAATTCACGCCAGTTTTTTTCATGTATGAGAAAAACTATGAGTTTCATCAAAGTTCCATCAGAATTTTATCAGAGTTTTATCAGAGTTTTGTCCTAGTTTCATCAGTTTTTCTTGTACGTAAAAAGAAAAGTTTCTCCACCTTCTTCAATCTAACAGTTCATGAAAATCAAACACACTCAGATGTGTTGTAAAAGAGCGGCAAAATGGACATTAAAACAGGAAAGTGCCCAGGGGACGTTATACAAGGAAGGGGCCCAGGATAGGGGTAATTATTCCAGGATGGGTCAAGGGTGGGGATCATTATACACTGCTCAAAAAAATAAGGGGAACACTTAAACAACAGAATATAACTCCAAGTAAATCAAACTTCTGTGAAATCAAACTGTCCACTTAGGAAGCAACACTGATTGACAATCAATTTCACATGCTGTTGTGCAAATGGAATAGACAACAGATGGAAATAATTGGCAATTATCAAGACACTCTCAATAAAGGAGTGGTTCAGCAGGTGGGGACCACAGACCACATCTCAGTACCAATGCTTTCTGGCTGATGTTTTGGTCACCTTTGAATGTTGGTTGTGCTTTCAGACTTGTGGTAGCATCCTTTTTGGCTGTTTTGGTCACTTTTGCATTTTGTCATTGTTCTAACCCCTAGAGGTACTGTACAGTAGCATGAGGTGGAGTCTACAACCCACACAAGTGGCCCAGGTAGTGCAGCTCATCCAGGATAGCACATCAATGCGCGCTGTGGCAAGAAGGTTTGCTGTGTCTGTCAGCGTAGTGTCCAGAAGCTGGAGGCGCTACCAGGAGACAGGCCAGTACACCAGGAGACATTGAGGGGGCCGTAGGAGGGAAACAACCCAGCAGCAGGACCGCAACCTCCGCCTTTGTGCAAGGAGGATCAGGAGGAGCACTGCCAGAGCCCTGCAAAATGACCTCCAGCAGGCCACAAATGTGCATGTGTCTGCACAAACGGTTAGAAACGGACTCCATGAGGATGGTCTGAGTGCCCGACTTCCCAACACTGTGCAGGATGCTTGGCATTTGCCACAGAACACCAGGATTGTCAAATTTGCCACTGGCGCCCTGTGAACTTCACAGATGAAAGCAGGTTCACACTGAGCACATGTGACAGATATGACAGAGTCTAGAGATGCCGTGGAGAGCGATCTGTTGCCTGCAACATTCTTCAGCATGACCGATTTGGCAGTGAGTCAGTAATGGTGTGGGATGGCATTTCTTTGGAGGGCCGCACAGCCCTCCATGTGCTCGCCAGAGGTAGCCATATGCTGGTGCGGTTGGCACTGGGTTCCTCCTAATGCAGGCAATGCCAGACCTAATGTGGCTGGAGTGTGTCAGCAGTTCCTACAAGATGAAGGTATTGAAGCTATGGACTGGCCCGCCCGTTCTCCAGACCTGAATCCGAGTGAGCACATCTCGGACATCATGTCTCGCTCCATCCACCAACGTCACGTTGCACCACAAACTGTCCAGGAGTTGGCGGATGCTTTAGTTCAGGTCTGGGAGGAAATCCCTCAGGAGACCATCTGCCACCTCATCAGGAGCATGCCCAGGCGTTGTTGGGAGGTCATACAGGCACAGGGAGGTCAGACAGGCACGTTGAGAACACACACACTACTGAGCATCATTTTGACTTGTTTTAAGGACATTACATTCCACCTTAATGTTGTGGGTGACTCCAAATCCAGGCCTCCATTGGTTAATAAATTTGATTTCCATTGATGATTTTTGTGTGATTTTGTTGTCAGCACATTCAACTTATACAGAACAAAGTATTCCATGAGAATATTTCATTCATTCAGATCTAGGATGTGTTATTTGAGTGTTCCCTTTATTTTTTTGAGCAGTGTACTATGAAGGGGGTCAGGATTGGGGACAGTATACCAGGAGGTGAGGTGGGTAGTGTTGAGCGATACTGCTCGATATCTAAAAATATCGTATCGAAATGGTATCGCCGATATCACTAAATATCGTCGATATCCGATTCCGATACCGGAAGTCCAATGTAAGTCTATGGGAACAAAAAATCGCAACCAAAAAAAACCTTTCTTTCATTGTAAACACA
Organism: Oophaga sylvatica; assembly: GCA_033576555.1. NCBI lineage: Eukaryota > Metazoa > Chordata > Amphibia > Anura > Dendrobatidae > Oophaga > Oophaga sylvatica. The sequence goes on from JARQOD010000006.1 coordinate 32,618,027, forward strand.
AAATATACACACATAGAATACATAATATATATATATATATATACATGTCATTGTGACATATATATATATATATATATACATATATTTATAGTTTATACACTTCTACATAGTAAAATAGACTCTGATTCAATTGCCGGGTAAAGCCGTGACATACCCCATAGAAGTTGACGGGCTCGGTGCCGAGTACCCCCAAAACCTCTTGCTCTGTGCGACTCAACTTGGGCGTCACTAACAGGATTCTGTAGCTCGCTATAAGCGAGTCCTGTGTGCCTGAATTGAACTGGTTTTGTGCTTGAGAATTGCTAAAATCATCAGAGAATGTATTTGCCATTTTTCCGCCATATCTGCGTCACGACGAGGCACTGGTGAAGAAGAAGGGCGAGCTCTTCGTGGGTGTACACTCACTCAGTGGCCGACCACTCTAAATGGTACTGCAATGTAAGATCGTGCCCCACAGCTCTTGAGTTCCGCCTCCTCATCCTCCTCAGTGTGCGGAAACTAACACGAAGGTCCCGCCTCACTACAAAAGAGGGGCCCTCTCCAGATGCTAATGACACATGTGACTTGGCAGAGATGGCTAATGGACACGAGCAGAAGTGTGAAGGGATGGAGCAGTCAGAGCTCTCCCCCCACGGAAGCGACCCGATCGCCATGGAACCACCGTTGGGCACCCGGCCTGGAAACCCTCCTACGCTGCAAGAAGCGGAGGATACCCTAAGAGGCCTGGCCCGGCACCGGGAGGAGGTCGCCAGGATGGAAGCCAGCTGGCGTGCCCTAAAACTAAACTTGGAGCGGCGCCAATCCCTCTTACCTGAAGTGTCTGTACCGGAACGTGAGGCACCCGTTCTAGTAGAGGAGTCCGTGCGGGCATCCCAGCCCTTGCAATGTGATCTGGTTGACGTTGTCGCAGTGGAGGCACCCGTTCCTGCAAAAACCTCTGCACCGGCAGCACCCCAGATCCCGCTGTCTGCCCCCGTCGCTGAGACAGAAGAAGCGACACCCGTCCTCATGGAGGAGGCCGCGCAAGCACCAGAGGTCTACCAGTCTGTACCGGAGCCCCGACTGTCATCTGTTCCAGAGCCGGCTGCTTCCTCCGCAGGTGAGCGCCGCCAGGACTGGGGGGCGCCAGGAGAGCTGCCGCAAACCGGACACTGTAAGCTGCAGTTTGATGGTGGAGACATGGAGCTGCTGGTGGAGGAGAATTTCAACCGGCGTCAGGAGGAAGAGTGGAGACGTTGGGAGCGGGAAGCAGAGCGACAAAGGGAGCAGCGAGAAACCCAAAAGCTTCGCCAACGTCAGCTGGAGAAGGACCGGGCAGATAAGGACCGGATGAGAAAAGATAAAGGAACCCTGTGGGAGCCGCGGCGTAAGGGTGCAGTACGGAGCTTTAAATTGAAAGGTGGTTGGGGCTTCATCCAGGAGCCTGGACTTTATTTAGAAGTTTTTGTGAACCGGCGGGACGTGGAGGCTCACCTCCCAGAAGGACACCCGGGGAGGGACCTGTTGCCAGGAGACTTGGTGACTTACACCCGACACTGGGGTTACAATGGATGGTACGCCCTAAATGTTACCAGGTGCGACCCCTACTCCCCAGAGTGTCAGGAACCTGTGAGACCCTCGGAGCCTTCAGCCTCCCACATCCAGGCCTCTGCAAAAGTGCCCACCCCACGCCGTAAATCTCCCCAGCCTCCCTCAGTGGTCTCCTCAGCAGCCCCAGCTATGGACATGATAAGTATAGCTGGCCCGTACCCGGCGCCAGAGGGAGATGAAAGAGGTGGCCACACAGACCCAGATAGCGGGTCACGACTTGACTGTACAGGCCACACGACGTCATCAGGTCCTGGTGGTCCTTGGTGTCTCGGATGTTTGGCAAGCATCAGAAGAGTACCAGGTGGTACCTGGAACACCCCTGCCAAAGAATTATAAATAACCCGGACAGGGTCCCTGTATGTAAATAGTTAAATATGTAAATAGTTAAATTGTTGATGTACCCGGACGGGTGAATGTTCATAAAAAAATTTTTTAATTTAATAAAAAACACAACACAGTTTTCATTACTTTTATTACAGTCTCATCTTGCGACGCCATCGATCTCCTGTAAAAAAATGAAAAAAAAAAACAGCAGTATACCACCTGTCCGACGCAGTCCATAGTAACGAGTGTCCCACAACGATCCAGCTCTGCTACATCAGAATGACAGGCAGAGCCTGTCATCCCGGCGCAGCACAGCTGATTACCTGCTTCCCCGGCGGTGACGTCATCGGACTGACTGCTTTACGGCCGGGATTACCCAGCAGTCACTGCAGTTATCGCGAGAAACTGCATGTGACCGCCGGGGAGAAGAGGATGGCGGCCATGAAGCAGTCCAGGCCGTGACCGCCGGAGATCTTCTGCCAGGTAAGTGCCGCTGACTCCTGACAGACCCGACCGACGGACACTGACAGTGACAGACCCGACCGATGGACACTGACAATGACAGTGACAATCCCGATTCCGGTATTCGATATGACGAAAATATCGGTATTCGGAATCGAAAGGCCGATACAGCTAATATCGGCCGATATCCGATATTTGCAGTATCGTATCGCTCAACACTAGAGGTGGGACATTGTTATAGGATGGTGGACATTATACCAGGAAGGGCCCCAGGATAGTGGACATTATTATTTCTAGAAGGGGCTCGGGATGGTGAACATTATTACAGTAAGGTGCCAGGATGGGGATAGTAGTACCATGAATGGTGAACACGTATTTCTTTATTAGATCTAGAACGCTACAAAAGCCCGTACATCTGACTAATATGGAGGTTGGGGCTAAAGTCCAAATTTTGCACAGGGTTCCATGGGACTCTAGTTACACCACTGTGTCCATGTGTAAAAACAGTCATGTGAACTTCCACTTTGACTTGCCTTGATCCTCGTGCTGTCCATATGCTTCTTTTTCAGACAGACAGTACACCGACGTTAAATACGTTCTCCAGGATATTACTGTTCCAATAATTCATTCTTATTTTATTTTTATTTGCAAAATGCAATTCTTCACAGATAGGAATGTAGTAAAATGTAAGTAAGAATCCAGCACAGTACAGCCATGGTCTGCTGAGAGTTGTACTTCCCCAACAGCTGTATAGTATAATTACATATAATTAAATAGATAATAAATATGTATTTACGCTTAAAGTATAACTGTCATTTTAAGTGACTTCTTAGAATAAGCTGTTGTTTGTTCATGTGGATTGACACTATTTTTGACCATTTTATGACTTATGCTGTCCTGTGTTTTTCACCAGTTTTCCTCTCTACAGGCTCCATATCTAATTTTCAGTTCTCCCTGAGCTAGTAGGTGGAGATTAGCTGCTATGACATCCCGTAGAATGTAAGTCTGCAAGGACAGGGTCCTCTCCCCTCTGTACAAGTCTGTCATTGTAAATTTGTTTGCTGTAAATGTTGTCTATAACTTTGTACGTAACCCCTTCTCATGTACAGCACCATGGAATTAATGGCGCTATATAAATAAATAATAATGATAATAATCTCTTGTACACAGAGGCATGAAAGATTCCTGCTCTGCTGACTCTGTATAGCACACACTCACAACCAACAATAATATGGAGGATATTATACAGTGATTTCCCTTCTTATCTCCATCTGAATTTACCTTTTTCCTTTCTTCTCCATATACTTAGACAGTTGCTATCTGATCCCATGATGACCTGGCAGACCATCTTTTCTTGACCAAGACTTATTTTAGCAGGTATTCAGAGTGAATTGGGAGAATTTTTTTTCAAGTAAAAAAGTGTATCATAAATGGAAAAAAAAATATTGTGCTCAACAGAGTGCCAAGCTGAAACCTGGCCACCACTGAAAATAAAAACTGGACTATTAAGAAATGGAAAAAGGTGGCCTGTTTAATGAATAACATTGCTTACATTTTCATATGGTTGTATGTGAATTGGTTACCTTAAGGAGAAATGGGACAAGATACGCAGAAAGGAGGTAAGCAGTGGCAATGTGATGCCTTGTTGGAAAACCTTGGGTCTTGACACTTTAATGTGTACCACTTACCTAAACATTGTCATAGACCAAGTCTCCCCTTCGTGGCTGTGGAATACTCTAATAACCATGGCCTTTTGCAAGAGGATAATACAGCACATCACTCTGCAATAATGATATAAAAATAGTTTGAACTACATAGCAAAGAATTGAAGGTGATGATATGGCTTCCGAATTTCCCAACTCTTAACCAGATCCATCATATGTGGGATGGGCTGGAAAAATTAATTCTATTTATGGAGACTGTACCTTACAAGCAAACGGGACAGTTCATCACACCTGCACAGTCAACATTCTGGGTGCTCGACAGCCTGAGCCGGCATGAAGATAAATCCAAACTGAAGAAAAAGTCGGCAAAAAGTCCTCCAGGATAAATTCTTGTCTGTTTATTCAAAATACATGTGCATAGGCAACATTAAAGTAGGTAATCAGAAGCTCAGAACAGCTGATGTGCTTTGGAATAAGATTAGCTCTATGAGCTATGATTAAGGAATCTTATTCCGAAACGCGCCAGATGTTTTGATACCTACTTTGAATGTTGTTCATGCACATGGATTTTGAATAAACAAGCCAGAATTTATCCTGGAGGATGGTTTGCTGACTTTATCTTCAGTTTGGACTATACCTTACAATTTAAAGGACATTAAATGTTTGCTGCTGACGTCTCGGTGCCAGATGCCATAGGACACTTACTCAGGTTCATGTTGAGTCTTAAAAAAAAAATCTGCCAACGAGTCAAAAGTGACCTGTTTTTGCGCTTATATTTTTCCCTCTGCTCCTCTTAGTATTCTTTTTATTTAATTATTATTTATTTACTAGATGGAGGCCCGATGCTATTGCATAGGGAGGGCGGCAATGTCACGATGGGGGCAGGCTTTGCAGCGTTGAGAATCTCTCCCCCCCATGTGCTCACCTACCTATCCACTCTCTCTTTCCCCATGTGCTGACTTCTCCCATCTGTGCTCTCTTCTTTGACCTGTCTACCCCATGTGCTATCCCTCTTGTCTGCTGTCTCTCTCCTTCCTGTGCTGTCTTCTCCCCTCATGTGCTGTCCCGTTTGAGCTGTCTCCCCACTCTCACCCCTGTGCGTTTTCTCTCTCACTCATCTGCTGTCTTCTCCTCTCATGTGATCTCTTCTTTGACCTGTGTACCCATGTGCTAAACCTCAGCTACTGGGCAGGGGAGTAAGCAAAAGACAATACTGACATTACAGCAGGAGATCGCAGAGGATACGTTTTGTGAGGTAAAATATTTTTTAAAAACAGTCAATGAAATATTTTACCTCACAAAATGAATGGTCAGACACAGACAATTTTTAAAATGAACTTTCGTTTGTTGGAAAATCCCTTTAATGTAACCGGCTTCCTCTGCCTGTAGACACGTCACGCATCTGCCGCCAGGTTCAGCCGAATGATTCACTGCACCTGCGCATAATTCACGCAGGCGCAGTAAATCAGACCACCCCCATCTTTGTGCAGACAGATAGCGGCGGTCACATTAAAACTACGCATGCGCTCCTACTGTACAAAGATGGCGGCAGTTAGTGAATCATTCGGCTAATCTCGGCGGCAGCGTTTTCGCGATGGTGTTCCGCTGGTGGTACCACACAAGAGGCTGCGTGAGTGTGTTAGTGTGAGTGAGTGTGAGTGTGTGAGTGAGTGTGAGTGTGTGTGAGTATGAGAGAGTGTGAGTGTGTGTGTGTGGTGTGTACAGCGTATAGAGTGTGTGTGTGTGTGGTGTGACGGTGTTCTGCTGGTAGTACCACGCAATAGGTTGGTACCAGCAGCAGTTTCCATATTGAGACACCCATCACTTGGGTGTCCCAATATGGCGGTCAGTGAACTTCCTCCGCTTGGAATTCTGGGATACGGTGACATCTGGACAGAACAGGAAATGAAAACATTACAAGGCAATTAATTATATTATTAACGTGGAACACGTTATGGATCTTAAATGTCCCTGGAAGAAGCAAACGAAAAGAAACAGAATTAATAATCTCCATGATCTTATAAGGTCCAATAAACCTAGGCTTAAATTTAGGAGATGCTACTCTCATAGGAATATTCTTTGAGGACAACCAGACCAAGTCCCCCACTTTAAACCGAGGACCATCAGTCCTATGCCGCTGGGCCCTCTCCTGAGAGAGGGACAACCTCTCCACTACCTGGTCCCAAATCTGTTGCATACGCTCCACAACAGAGTCAACACCTGGACAGACAGAAGCCTCCGTCTGTATTGAAGAAAATCGAGGGTGAAACCCAGAATTACAGAAAAACGGAGACATCAAAGTGGCAGAGCTAGCCCTATTATTAAGAGCAAACTCAGCCAAAGGCAAAAAAAGAGACCCAGTCATCCTGATCAGCAGACACAAAGCATCTTAGATAAGTCTCCAATGTCTGGTTTGTTCTCTCAGTTTGACCATTGGTCTGAGGATGAAATGCCGAGGAGAAAGACAATTGAGCACCCAGTTTAGAACAAAAAGTCCTCCAAAATCTGGAAACAAACTGGACTCCTCTGTCAGACACAATGTTCTCAGGAATGCCGTGTAAACGAACCACGTGCTGAAGGAACAACGGCACCAATTCAGAGGAGGAAGGCAACTTAGGTAATGGCACAAGATGTATCATTTTGGAAAACAAATTACCCAGATGGTGGTCATTCTCTCAGAAACAGGAAGATCGGAAATGAAATCCATAGAGATATGGGTCCATGGTCTCTTGGACACAGGCAATGGCATCAACAAACCACTAGAGCGAGAGCAAGGCTTGGAGCGAGAGCAAGTCCCGCAGGACTGCACAAATTCCCTGACATCACGAGACAAGGTAGGCCACCAAAAGGACCGACTAACCAAGTCTCTGGTACCAAAAATTCCGGGATGCCCAGCCAATGCGGAACAATGAATCTCAGACATCACACTCCTCTTCCACTGGTCCGGGACAAACAATTTTCCAACAGGGCAGCGCTCGGGCCTATCCTCCTGACACCCCTCCAGAGCAAGTCTCAAATTGGGCGAGATGGCGGAAAGAACTACACCCTCTTTCAAAATAACAGAAGGATCAGATAACTCAGGAGAGTCCGCAAGGAAACTCCTCGAGAGGGCATCCGCCTTAACATTCTTAGTGCCAGGAGGAAAGGAAACCACAAAATTAAAACGTGTGAAAAACAAGGCCCACCTGGCCTGTCTAGGATTGAGTCGCTTGGCAGATTCCAGATAGACCAGATTCTTATGGTCCGTAAGGACCACCACCTGATGTTTGGCTCCCTCCAGCCAATGTCTCCACTCTTCAAAAGCCCACTTCATGGCCAACAACTCCCGATTACCCACGTCATAATTACGTTCAGTAGGAGAAAATTTTCGAGAGAAAAAGGCACAAGGGTTACTTTTAGAGGTCTCTGGATCTTTTTGGGACAAAACGGCACCTGCCCCAATTTCAGAGGCATCAACCTCCACCTGAAATGGCAGAGAAACATCAGGCTGCCGTAGAACAGGAGCAGAAGTGAATCTCTGCTTAAGTTCCTGAAATGCAGAGACTGCCTCAGGAGGCCAATTCACCACATCAGAACCCTTTCTGGTCAAATCAGTTAATGGTTTAACAATAACCGAGAAATTACCAATAAATTTACGATAAAAATTGGCAAAACCCAAAAATCTCTGAAGAGCCTTTAATGAAGTAGGTTGGACCCAATCACAGATGGCCTGAACCTTGACCGGGTCCATTTCAATAACAGATGGGGACAAAATGAATCCCAGAAATGAGATCCTCTGTACGCCAAAAAGACACTTTGATCCCTTCACATACAGAGCATTCTCTCTCAAAATCTGGAATACAGTTCGAACATGTTTCACATGAGAGTCCCAGTCATTAGAAAAAATCAAGATATCATCCAAATAAACAATCAGAAATTTATCCACAAAATCTCTGAAAATGTCATTCATGAAGGACTGGAAGACGGAAGGAGCATTAGTGAGCCCAAAGGGCATCACTAGGTACTCAAAATGCCCTTCAGGGGTATTGAATGCCGTCTTCCATTCATCCCCGTGCTTAATGCGAATAAGGTTATACGCCCCCCTGAGGTCAAGCTTGGTAAACCAAGTAGCGTTTTTCACCCTGGAAAACAGGTCAGAAATCAAGGGTAACGGGTATTGATATTTCACAGTAATATTGTTCAAGAGACGATAATCAATACACGGCCTTAATGAACCATCTTTTTTGGCCACAAAGAAAAAAACGGCACCTAAGGGTGAAGAGGATGGTCTGATATGACCCTTCTCCAATGATTCCTTGATATAAGACCGCATAGCGTCATGTTCAGGTACAGACAAGTTAAAAAGGCGACCTTTAGGGAATTTACTACCCGGCACTAATTCAATAGCGCAGTCATAGCTCCTATGGGGAGGCAAGGATGCAGATTTACTTTCGCTAAACACATCAGAAAAATCAAACAAAAAGTCAGGAACATCCTCAGCCTGGGGGGAGGCAGAAAAAACAGGAGTGTTGGTATTAACACATTGGCAGCCCCAACTGGTTACAGACACAGATTTCCAATCCAAAACAGGATTATGAGACTGTAACCAAGGGAAACCCAGCACGATAATGTCATGCAGATTATATAGAACCAAAAATTTGCAGCACTCCTGGTGATCAGGTTCAACCCTCATTATCACCTGAGTAGAAAACTGGGGTTTATTCTCAGCCAAAGGGGTAGAATCGATCCCCAGTAGGGGAATAGACTTCTGTAGGGGTATCAAGGGAAACCCACAACGTTTAGCAAAATCATAATCCATCAGGTTAATAGCTGCTCCAGAATCAACGAAAGCCTGAGCAGAAAATGAGGACAGAGAGCATATCAGAGTGACAGTTAATAAAAACTTAGTCTGAACACTACCCAAGACAACTGAGCGTGCAAAACGTCTTCCCCGCTTAGGGCAGACTGAAATAGCATGAGAGGCATCACCACAGTAGAAACATAACCCATTGCGCTTTCGAAACTCATGACGCTGTGCCCCAGACACCACTCTATCACACTGCATGGGTTCAGAAGCGGGTTCACAAGGCAACACCATTCCACGCATACTTCTCCGCTCACGCAAACGTCTGTCAATTTGAATCGCTAATGACATAGAATCATTGAGACCAGAGGGGACAGGGAATCCCACCATAACATCCTTTACATTATCTGACAGACCCTTCCGGAAAAGGGCCGCCAAAGCGTCGTCATTCCATTTGGTCAGGACTGCCCACCTACGGAATCTCTGACAGTATAACTCAGCGTCATCAAGCCCCTGATTTAATGCCAACAAGGTTTTTTCAGCTTGATCAGTGACATTAGGCTCATCGTACAATAACCCCAAAGCCTGAAAAAACGCATCAACATCACTCAAAACAGGATCCCCAGGTATCAGGGAAAAAGCCCAATCCTGAGGATCGCCGCGCAGGAGAGAGATGATAATTTGAACCTGCTGCGCTGCGTTTCCTGAGGACTTAGATTTTAAGGCAAAAAACAATTTACAATTATTTTTGAAATTCTGAAACTTAGCTCGATCCCCCAAAAACAAATCTGGCATGGGGATCCTAGGTTCCACAACAGGCAACCTAGCAAGATATGCAGCAATACTCTGAACCTCAGTGGCAAGCTGATCCACACGGCCAGACAACTGTGCAAACTCCATTGGGAGAAAAGATCCTCCCCAGCACCCAGAGATACAGAGGGAAAAAAAAAAAAATGCAACAAACAGAAAAATATCTCTGACAACTCTGACAACCTTTTTTCTTTCACAATATTTTTCCCTTCTGTGAGTACCATACAATTTTCAATTTTTTGGGCCGGTGATACTGTTATGTTTCGGTAGCTGAGGAGAGCAGGCAAAAAGGCAATACACCAGAGCAGTTGGAATCTATGAGATTGCAGTACCCTGACTAACCACCACAACTAGAGGCAGCCGTGGAGCGTTCCTACGTTGGTCCTAGACGCCTCGTCACAGCCTGAGAAACTAACTACACCTAAAGACAGAAACAGGAAAGCTATCTGCCCCGGAGCAGAACCCCAAAGATAATAGAAAGCCCCCAAACATGTAATGGCGGTTAGACAAGAGGAAATACTGACACAGAAAGAAAATAGTATGAGCAAACGCTGGGGCCCAAACTATCTAAATAGAAAAGGATAGGAAGGGTACTTACTGCAATCCCAGAAAACCCTGAAAAGCACCAACTCTACTAATTTCAAAATCACCTGAGATCACACGACCTCTACCACCTAAATTAGTTCTCTGGTGTAACAAAATCAAAAAAGCAGCCACTGAAAAAACTGGAAAAAGCAAAAGAACAAAACTCAGTGGCTGAACTAAACTGAGAGGGCAGAAGCCCCCGGAGGGGACCCTGAAGGCCCCAAAGAAGTGCAGTACAAAATGCAAAAATATAGCACAAACACAAAAGAAGCAAAAGTCTTATCTGTAAGCAGGAGATGCAGACACGACACAGCAGGCTACAAGGGAAACTGGAATGAAGGATTCAGACCAGAACAATTGATCACCGGCAACCCTGATGGGAAAATGACTCCCTTATATAAGACCAGTCAGTAACACCTGATTCCCAGTCCTCACAATCTTCACTAGCACCGCTTGTAACCACCAGAGGGAGCCTCTGCTCAGATCTCATCTCAAACCCATTCACAACACAACCCCCAGAGAACCCTGTGAGCCACACCCCATCGGCTAAGACCATAACTATTAGCACTAACTAAAAAGGTCCATATCTCTCAAACCGTTTGACGGATTTAAAAAAAAAACAACTGATTACTCAGGTTGGCAAAAGTTTTAAAGTAAGTGCAAACGCTAGCCTTGTTTGACTTGATGACAGGCCCTCTTTATGGATATCTTACCAACACTACATTGGACCTGTATGGCCATTATATAGATTCAGACCTTGTTGCCTTGTCCACCGCTCACACAATCTAGCCTGTATAACATGTCATTCCCTTGACTATATTGTAAGGTTCATTTAAATGTCAAATTAAAACAAAGCTACCATATTACAAGAAGAATAATTAGCATGTGAATGATGCCATTTAGAGCGAGTGTCTCAGCTGGACCAAGAACATTATAGTTAATGATGAGATAAAGCTTGTATCGCCACAACAATTAAAACATACCCTGTGAGCGCCAACGATACCGGGAACATATTTGATTTTTACATAAATGTGGGTCTAGGATGTATTTGAGTGAAAACACATTCATTAATTTGTCATTAAATCAGAGTGGTCCTGCCCTGCATCTCACTAGGTGATAATGAGTGTTTTGCATGTAATTAGTAGGAATAATTAACACATTCCAAATAACAAATAGATGCAATTGTACTTGGCAAACACAATAATTGTCATGTTAATAGAGTCCATTGTGAGTACTTATTACTTTACAATGTCACCATTTGCACTAAGTAGAGGAACACTCAGCTGTGGCTGATCAGGACAGGATGCAAAAACACACTTCATTCAGGGAATGGTGGGAACCTTTGGGACCACCAAGGGACTTGTTGGCTAAGAACACTTTTTATTCTTGGATTTGTATTTCAGATCATTTAGCAATAGTAGGTAGCCTTCCACACTATACGGTATTAGGGTAATCTGTGTATACAGCTGCAAGCAAGAAGCCAATTACTTACATAAAAAGACACCAGTGCATATATACTAATTACAAGTTGATAATCACTTTCCTTATTTTTTCTTTAGTTTTCTGGAAAAGAAATCAACCAATATAGCAATTACAAAAATGATACATCTGCATCAAAGACGTAATTAGGCTTTCTTTCACCAAGCTCTACCCTTTTCTACACTGTGGTCGGCTGGCACAAGGTCAGGTTTTAACACTAGAGATAGGACCATCCTGATTTGGTCACCTAGTCGCAGTTGGGATGGCTTTTACACTTTTTTGAACAAAAATAGTGTTTACTAAGTACCCCATGTTATTTACAGGTTATATTACTATTTACTCGTTTACTTACTACAGGGCAAAGATTCAGTTTGGCACCCCAATCTGTAGCTTAAGTACACATTCAGACCAAGGACTTTGCATGTCGAAAAAATTTGAAGCAGATTTGCAAGACAATCTCTGACTAAGGGCTCTTGTACACAACTGATTTTATCAAATGAGTGCTCTCTGTGGTTTTCATAGCTAGCACTCATGCCTATGATATTCTATGGAGTTAGGCACATCCAATTTTTTCCTCGGACCAAGTGGTTCATGGAAAATATCAGCGACATATCCAACTTTCATCCAAATGTCGGATCAAAATCGGCAATGCAAGCATATAGGTCTGATTTTCATAGACTGACAGAATTGAGAAGGTGGAGAAACTTTTATTTCATCTCTACTTCTGAGAAAAACCAGTGCCAGACTGATCAAACTGTGATCAAAATCTGATCAGAGTAATCTGAGCATTTTTCTCAGTTGTCTTAACATCGGCAATGGGAACCTACTGTAATACCAGTTTCACATATCCATGTTTTACAGTCTGAGCATGGACTGCGATATATGAAGCAGCTGTATGTCTCCTGGCCCAGTCTTAATATCCCCTCATCTATGCCTACGATGAAGTTACATTTTATTCAGAAGTTCTCAGGTTGTCCTTCCATTGTGGTCCATTCACTGATATACTTGATACACTGCCGAGTTTGCAAGTTTTCTCACCTACAAAGAATTGAGAAGTCTGTAATTTTTATCATAGGTACACTTCAACTGTGAGAGACAGAATCTAAAAATAATCTGAAAAATCACTTTGCATCATTTTTACATAATTAATTTGCATTTTATTGCATGAAATAAATATTTGATACAATAGAAAAACAAGACTTAATGTTTGGTACAGAAACCTTTCCTTTTGTATTGGCCATGGTGGAGAGGTTGGAGTGTGACTGAGTGTGAGGACAGGTGTCTTTTATACAGGTAATGAGTTCAAAAAGGTGCAATTAATACAGGTAATGAGTGCAGATTATGAGGCTTCTTAAAGAAAAACTAACAGGTCTGTGAGAGCCAGAATTCTTGCTGGCGGGCCGCATTCCTTTCAAACTTAATACAGTACAAAATTATTGTTAAACAATAATCCCATTCATGTAGTAATATGCCCCATCATTATCCCCTTCATGCAGAAATATGCCCCATCATGATCCCCCTCATGCAGAAATATACTCCATCATGATCCCATTCATGTAGAAATATCCCCCATCATGATCCCATTCATGTAGAAATCTGCCCCATCATGATCCCCTTCATGCAGAGATATACCCCATCATGATCCCATTCATGCAGAAATATGCCCCATCATGATCCCCTTCATACAGAGATATACCCCATCATGATCCCATTCATGTAGAAATATGCCTCATCATGATCCCCTTCATGCAGAAATATACCCCATCATGATCCCATTCATGTAGAAATATGCCCGATCATGATCCCATTCATGTAGAAATCTGCCCCATCATGATCCCCTTCATGCAGAAATGTAGAAATTCCACCACCTCCATCATTTCCTCCTCCCCATCACCCCATCATTGCCCTCTCCCCCACCATCGTTGCACTCTCCCCATCAACTCCCATCATTGGCCGTTTCCCCATCACTGGCACTCTCCCCATCACCGCCATCATTGGCCCTCTCCCCATCACAGCCATCATTGGCCCTCTCCCCATCACTGGCCCTCTCCCCATCACTCCCATCATTGGCCCTCTGCCCATCACTGTCCCTCTCCCCATCACTCCCATCATTGGCCCTCTCACCATCATTGACCCTGTCCCCATCACTCTCATTATTGGCCCTCTCCGCATCATTAGCCCTGTCCCTATCACTGGCCCTCTCCCCATCACTCCCATCATTGGCCCTCTCCCCATCACTGGCCCTCTCCCCATCACAGCCATTATTGGCCCTCTCCCCATCACTGGCCCTCTCCCCATCACTCCCATCATTGGCCCTCTCCGCATCACTGGTCCTCTCCCCATTACTTCCATCATTGACCCTCCCCCATCATTGGCCCTGTCCCCATCACTCTCATCATTGGCCTTCTCCACATCATTGGCCCTGTCCCCATCACTGGCCCTCTCCCCATCACTCCCATCATAGGCCCTCTCCCCATCACTGGCCCTCTCCCCATCACCCATCATTGGCCCTCTCCCCATCACTTCCTTCATTGGCCCTTTCACCATCACTCCCATCATTGGCCTTGTCCCCATCACTCCCATCATTGGCCCTCTCCCCATAATTGGCCCTCTCCCCATCACTCCCATCATTGGCCCTCTCCCCATCATTGACTCTGTCCCCATCACGCCCCTCATTGGCCCTCTCCCCATCATTGGCCCTGTCCCCATCACTGGCCCTCTGTCCATCACTCGCATCATTGGCCCTCTCCCCATCACTGCCATCATCTCTCCACAGTGGCCACACTCAGCACACACACAGACACACACACCAAACACACACACACTCACCACACACACACACACACTCACCACACACACACACACACACACACCACAGCAGCTTCACTGGCACAGCGGCCACACTCACCTCTCCGCCGGAAGCTTCCTTCCTCTCACTTCCTTTCACACATTGAGCGGCGCTGCCAGCCGCGGCTGGATGACATCATCTTTCAGCTCCGCGGCCGCGCCGCTCATTGTGTGAGAGGAAGCTGCAGTCCGGAACAATGATGAGGTGAGGCGCACTCCTCCTCTCTTCTAGCGTGAGACATGTGGTGCACCGCGGGCCGCAGATGCCTGCCTCAGGGCCGTGGGCCGCGTGTTTGAGACCTCTGGTCTAAGAGTATGTTTCCATCTAGTGAAACTGCAGCAGATTTTTTGTTAAGTATTTACTTGAGAAAATTTTTATGCGCGTTATAGCATCAGTGTGGTGTGAATAAGATTTAGCTAAATCAAGTCCATGAATATTTCACCTCCTCCTTTGTAATGCATACCGTAGTGTATATTATGGCTAAAATCCGCAACTTTTCCATAAAAACCTGCAGCATATTTACGACTGCTGATTTCATTGTGGTTTTTATGCTGAGGAAATCCACAACGGACACATCACATTGGAACATACTACTAAGGTGAAGGATGCCATAGATTTGCAGTTTGAAATGCCACAAATCCACATGCAGATTATCCCAATTGAATATAGAATGACTAACACGTGTGTGACTACTCTTTGGAGTTTCCTCATTGAATCTGCTTCAGGCCGGTGTCACACTTGCGTGTGTGATGCGAGAAACTCACATGAGTCTCTCGCATCAACACCCAGCACCAGGGCTGGCATCAGCACCCGGCATACCCGGGCAAGTGCCGGGGCCCTGAGCAGGCGGGGGGCCCAGTCGCCGTCGGGCACCCCGGCGCCCGTTAGCGGAGGAGAGCGGTGTCAGCGCCACCACTGGCCCCCCCACTTGCTCGGGGCCCCGGCAGAAGCTGGCACAATACTTACCTCTCCCCGTGCCTCCACTGCTGCAGCTCCGGGCTCCAGGGGGCACCTGCGCTTCCTCTCACAGCAGCGCCGCTGAATGACGTCATCATTCAGCGGCCGGCTGTGGCAGAGAAACGCGGACGCCGGACAGGTGAGATGTGATGTGTCTGTGTGTGTGTGTCTGTGTGTATCAGTGTGTGTGTATGTAGTGCGGTGCTTTGTGTGTGTGTGTGTATGTGAGAGTGCTTGTGTACTGCGGTGCTGTCTGTGTGATGGTGGTGGGGGGAGGGCAGTGATGATGATGATGGGGAGGCATTGATGATAATGGGGAGGCAATGATGATGATGGGGAGGCAATGATGATGATGGGGAGGCGATGATGATGATGGGCAGGCATTGATGATAATGGGGAGGCAATGATTATGATGGGGAGAAGATGATGATGATGGGCAGGAATTGATGTTAATGGGCAGGCATTGATGATGATGGCGAGGCGATGATGATGATGGGCAGGCATTGATGATAATGGGGAGGCAATGATGATGATGGGGAGGCCATGATGATGATGAGGAGGCAATGATAATGATGGGGAGGCAATGATAATGATGGGGAGGCAATGATAATGATGGGGAGGCAATGATGATGATGGGGAGTGTCACGCTGTCTAATGATATGTATACAATGTCAGTAAACTATTAATACAGGAACAACACTCTATACAACAACTAGTATAGCAACATCAGCATGTAAGTATAGAATAGATTTACCTGACACGATATCTGCTGAACTCAGGGTTAATCTTGAGGACTTGATGAGCTGAAACAGGAAAGAGGTGGACCGGGATCTAACCTGACCCTAAACTGGGGTCCTAACTAATCCCTCACCTTGGAGGTACTGATAATGGTTCAGAGGTCCAAGTCTCCAACCTAACCCTGTCTCCTATCAGACCCTGAACCCTGTAATCAGTCCTAAGAAGGATCCTGACTACCACCAAAGGGATATGGGCTGATCTCAGCTAAATACACAGATTAGACATATAAGACAGACAGGATAACACTCGCTTGCATACACACTCAAACACCAAAGGAACATAAATGGTCTGGGAAATAAACTCTAACCAAGTTGAGCTTAGAACAACTAAGGAGCTCACAACTAAAGTCTATACAGATTCATTCCTATCTGTGGTCTGCATGAAGGTTTCACTGGCAACTCCCCAAGCAGACAACCAGGAATTTAAAGGAAACCAATCAACAAATAATCAATTGCAGCCGGGAGAAACTGCACCCAGTCCCAGAACCGAGCACAGACAGAATTAACTCCCTAGCTGCCAAACACAAAGAAACAGCAGCTCAGCTGTGAGAAGTCAAAATGTGCAACCGCGACGATCTTCGTGGCAATGCACACATGACAGTACCCCCCCTTCTACGAGGGGCCTCCGGACCCTCAGGGCCAGGCCTGCCGGGTGAGTTCTGTGGAAGGTCCGAACCAAACGATCTGCGTTAACATCAGACGCAGGGACCCACGTCCTCTCCTCTGGACCATACCCCTTCCAATGCACCAAGTACTGAAGGGACCGGCGATTCAGACGTGAGTCAATGATCTTTGATACTTGAAATTCCAAGTTACCATTGACCAACACAGGAGGAGGAGGTAGAGGTGACGGTATGACTGGTGCCACATACCTTTTAAGTAATGACTTGTGGAACACATTATGAATTTTAAACGTAGGAGGGAGGTCCAGACGAAATGCCACAGGATTAATTATGGAACTGATCCTGTACGGCCCGATGAATCTGGGACCCAGTTTCCAGGAGGGCACTTTAAGTTTTATATTCCTGGTAGACAACCATACCAGATCGTTCACATTCAGATCTGGACCAGAAACTCTCCTCCTATCAGCCATACGTTTGTAACGGTTCCCCATCGCACTCAGATTATTCAATACACCTCTCCACACAGAAGCAAGTGACGACGAGAAACGCTCCTCCTCAGGAACCCCAGAAGGGCCCCCCCATTGAAAGTACAAAACTGGGGATGGAAACCATATGCCCCAAAAAACGGGGACTTACCAGTGGACTCGCTCCGCCTGTTGTTAAGAGCGAACTCTGCCAGAGGCAAGAAAGAAGACCAGTCCTCTTGGTTCTCTGAGACAAAACACCGGAGATATGTCTCTAAGCTCTGATTCAGACGCTCTGTCTGACCATTGGTCTGCGGATGAAAAGCCGAGGAAAATGACAATTGCATCCCCCGACGTAAACAAAATGCCCTCCAAAATTTGGACACAAACTGAGACCCCCTATCTGACACCACATCAGAAGGCAACCCATGAAGTCTAACGATCTCCCTAATGAACACCTGCGCCAGAGTTTTAGCATTAGGGAGTGCAGGAAGAGCAACGAAATGTGCCATCTTACTGAACCTGTCAACAACCACCAGTATGACAGTATTCCCTGACGACGGAGGAAGGTCCGTAATGAAGTCCATGGATAAATGAGTCCATGGACGCTCCGGAAGTTTCAAGGGTAAAAGGGTCCCAGACGGACGGGTATGAGGGGTTTTAGAGCGAGCACACACCCCACATGACGCGACAAAAGTTATAACATCTTTATTAGCATTAGGCCACCAAAACCGGCGAGAAAGGAGATCTAAAGTAGCCTTACTCCCTGGATGTCCTGCTAGAGCAGAATTATGATGTGCCTCAATAACCTTTTGTCTCAACAGATTTGGGACAAACAGTCTCCCTGGAGGTCCTGCAGGGCGTCCCCTGAGCCTCTAACACCTCCTCCTCAAGCTCAGAAAATACAGCCGACACTACCACCCCCTCCTGAAGGATAGGACTCGGGTCATCCGTTTTCCCGGCCCCTGGGAAACTGCGAGACAAGGCATCAGCCTTTACATTCTTAGACCCCGGGCGATAAGTGACGACAAAATTAAACCTGGTAAAAAACAACGACCATCGAGCTTGTCTAGAATTCAGACGCTTAGCGGATTCCAAATACAACAGGTTCTTGTGATCAGTAATAACGGTAACCGGGTGGACTGCCCCCTCCAAAAAGTGACGCCATTCTTCAAAAGCTAACTTAATGGCCAAAAGTTCCCTATTGCCGATATCATAATTCCTTTCGGCGGACGACAATTTCTTAGAAAAGAAAGCGCACGGATGCCATTTACCAGGGGACGGACCCTGGGACAATATAGCACCCACCCCTACGTCAGACGCATCCACCTCCACGATGAACGGCTGAGATGCATCTGGTTGGATGAGAACGGGTGCCGAAGCAAAACATTTCTTCAAAGAGGAAAAGGCTTGGCAAGCTTTGTCCGACCATTTAGAAAAATCCGTCCCTTTTCTTGTCATGTCAGTGAGAGGTTTGACGACAGATGAGAAATTACAAATACATTTCCGGTAGTAGTTAGCAAACCCCAAAAAACGCTGCAGAGCCTTAAGATCCCCTGGCTGATCCCATTCAAGCACTGCTCTCACCTTTTCAGGGTCCATACGGAAACCGGAGGCTGACACCAAAAAACCCAAAAACTGAAGTTCCTGTACGGCAAATACACACTTCTCCAGTTTGGCGTATAGTTTATTGTCTCGCAAGATCTGCAACACCTGTCTCACATGCTCCTGATGAGACACAAGATCTGGCGAGTAAATTAAAATGTCGTCCAAATATACAACCACAAACAGCCCCACAAGGTGACGAAAAATGTCATTAACAAAATGTTGGAATACTGCTGGTGCAGTAGTCAGACCAAAAGGCATGACTAGGTTCTCATAATGTCCCTCCGGTGTGTTAAACGCCGTTTTCCACTCATCCCCCTCTTTTATCCTAATCAGATTATACGCCCCCCTGAGATCCAATTTAGAAAACCATTTGGCGCCAACAATTTGATTGAAGAGATCAGGAATAAGAGGGAGTGGATACGGATCTCGAACAGTAATCCAATTAAGTTCGCGGAAATCCAAGCAAGGGCGTAGGCCTCCATCTTTCTTCTTCACAAAGAAGAACCCCGCGGCTACTGGGGAAGATGAAGGTCTAATATGCCCTTTGGCCAGACTTTTAGAAATATAATCTTTCATAGCCTGCCTCTCAGGACCAGAAAGATTATACAACCTAGCTTTAGGCAACTTAGCATCAGGAAGGAGATTAATAGAGCAGTCATACACGCGATGAGGAGGCAACTCCTGACACCCCTCCTCAGAGAAAACATCCCCAAAATCCTCCAAAAAAGGAGGCAATGTACTAGGCACGACCGCACTGATGACTGTGTTCATGCAGTTGCTTTTGCAAAACTCACCCCATTGGCTTATTTCTCTGGACTGCCAATTAATCACAGGGTTATGTTTAACCAACCAAGGAAGTCCCAACACAATGGGAGTAGGTAGACCCTCCAACACATAACAAGATAATTGTTCCCTATGTATTGCCCCTACCCGAAGGTCAATGTTATGAACCTCATGAACAAAGCTACCTTGGCCGAGAGGCCTGGCATCAATGGAGAATATAGGGATCGGTTTGACCAATACACTCAGATGCATACCTTGAGCCTGAGCAAACTGAGCGTCAACCAGATTAGCCCCGGAACCACTATCAAGAAGAACAGACAATCTCTCCACTCTCGTACCAACTACCACCTCCACTGGTACAAGGAACTGAGAAGAACTGGCGGATGAAATACATACTCCCAGGTTGTCGTCCACCACACAACCTGGGATTAACAGTTTTCCGGCGACTTTTGGCTCAACAAGGCACGGGATAGACATTCTCCAACAAAATGTCCCTCTTTCCCGCAGAAAAAACATCTTCTAGTCCTGCGGCGTACCGCCAATCCCCTCCTACGAAATGATGTCCCTCCCAACTGCATAGGCTCATCCGAACAGACAAGGGGAACCTCAACATAAGGGACTTTAGTGGTAGGTGGAGAAACAACAGGGAGTGGGGTTACCTCACCCCTCTCCCGAAGCCGTCTATCAGTACGGATAGCTAAGGCCATAGCAGCCTCCAGAGAAGAAGGAGACTCATACTGAGCCAAAACGTCTTTTAATTTATCAGAAAGCCCATGACAAAACTGGCTCCTAAGAGCTGGGTCATTCCACTGAGTATCTGTGGCCCATCTACGAAACTCAGAAGCAAATTCCTCTGCCGGACGATCTCCCTGCTGTATCTTACGTAATTTAGTCTCAGCAAGAGAGACCCGATCTGGGTCATCATATACCAATCCCAGGGCAGTAAAAAATTGATCTACAGACAGTAGAGCCGGGGATCCCGGAGGAAGGGAAAATGCCCAGGATTGAGGGTCCCCTTGCAGAAGTGAGATAACAATTCCCACTCTCTGCTCCTCACTCCCTGATGATCGAGGCCGAAGCCGAAAATACAATTTACATGCCTCCCGGAAGGTGAAAAATTTGTCTCGCCCACCAGTGAACCTGTCCGGGAGAGCTACTTTAGGTTCAACTTTGGTTTGCTCCAGGGGAGACAAAACTTTGGGCTTAATGTCCGTCAGCTCCATGGATAATCCCTGCAACTGCAGAGCCAGCTGGGCTACTGGATCCATGGTAACTGGAGATAATTTTTATGGCCAGTGAAAATGTCACGCTGTCTAATGATATGTATACAATGTCAGTAAACTATTAATACAGGAACAACACTCTATACAACAACTAGTATAGCAACATCAGCATGTAAGTATAGAATAGATTTACCTGACACGATATCTGCTGAACTCAGGGTTAATCTTGAGGACTTGATGAGCTGAAACAGGAAAGAGGTGGACCGGGATCTAACCTGACCCTAAACTGGGGTCCTAACTAATCCCTCACCTTGGAGGTACTGATAATGGTTCAGAGGTCCAAGTCTCCAACCTAACCCTGTCTCCTATCAGACCCTGAACCCTGTAATCAGTCCTAAGAAGGATCCTGACTACCACCAAAGGGATATGGGCTGATCTCAGCTAAATACACAGATTAGACATATAAGACAGACAGGATAACACTCGCTTGCATACACACTCAAACACCAAAGGAACATAAATGGTCTGGGAAATAAACTCTAACCAAGTTGAGCTTAGAACAACTAAGGAGCTCACAACTAAAGTCTATACAGATTCATTCCTATCTGTGGTCTGCATGAAGGTTTCACTGGCAACTCCCCAAGCAGACAACCAGGAATTTAAAGGAAACCAATCAACAAATAATCAATTGCAGCCGGGGAGAAACTGCACCCAGTCCCAGAACCGAGCACAGACAGAATTAACTCCCTAGCTGCCAAACACAAAGAAACAGCAGCTCAGCTGTGAGAAGTCAAAATGTGCAACCGCGACGATCTTCGTGGCAATGCACACATGACAGGGAGGCAATGATGATGATAATAGGGAGTCTTTCCACAGCGCCCTTTCCTGAGCTGTAACAGTGCAGAACGCAGCACAGCGCAGAGGAGAGCTCCATATTTTGTATGGAGCATTATATGGGGACCAGTATCCTGTATGGAGCATTATATTGGGACCAGTATCCTGTATCGAGCATTATATTGGGTCCAGTATTCTGTATGGAGCATTATTTTGGGTCCAGTATTCTGTATGGAGCATTATATGGGGGATGGGGTGGTGACATCCTGCATGGGGTATTATATGGGTGATGAGGGGGAGACTATGTACTGCCCATAATTTTGTATGGAGGACTGTACTGTCCAGTCTGTACTGTGCGCTGCAAGGATTTGGTGGTTTTTGAGCTATTGTACAATTTACAATAGATATGACTCATGTAATGGAAGAAGTGAAGTATTTGGCATTGTACTGTACCTATATTTCTCTGCCGTATCTGTGCATCATGAATCGTGGTCTGTGTTAAAGGGGCCCACTGAGGCTCTTTCGCCCGGGGCCCATAAAAACCTGGAGCCGGCCCTGCCCGGCACTGCCGCCGGCACTTGGACTGGAGCATGCGGCTACGTGTATTTCTATGCAGCCACACACTCCGGTCCGAGTGCCGGCGGCAGTGCCGGGTGTTGATGCGAGAGACTCGAACGAGTTTCTCGCATCACACACACAAGTGTGACACTGGCCTCAATAAGAGATTTGTCACTTACTTTTTTGTTTGTGCTGTTAATTTCAAATATTTACTGAAAAAATCTACATTAGGCCTCATTCACATGTCCAATTTCCTCACATATGAGAAAAACTGATTGATTACACTGTTCTGCAGCAAAATTGGCTCAGAGACAAAAACAGTTGAACTCAACTAATTTTGTGGTGCTGGAAACGAATATGATGCTTAAATTTGCTGATTGCTTCTAAATTCTAAATTTTAAGATCCAGAGGAGGTTGTAATTACTTATGACATCTTTCATGCCGGCATCTAGAAAAATTATGTATTTATTATTTCATCATCATTATTGCATTGTTAGATGCTCGTCTATTACATCATCTATTTAGTCTATTGAGCCTTCAGTATTCTATCATCTTAGGATGACAAATCAAAAAAACGCCAACTCAGCTCCGATGACGCAATCATAATTATAGTTGGATCACCTACTATTATAAATGGTCTCTGTGTAAAGTATACAGTTTTAGGATTTATTAGCTAAGTTTCTTAACATATTGACATATTTCTATATGTTTTTTTTCAGATATGACTTGTTCTTGTATTAACAAAGCGGTTAGTTTTTGCTACATATGTGGAAATGTCACTATTGCATCACAAAGGCGAAACTTGACTATCATGATAAGGAAAGCCTGCAACCTGTATTTGACTGCAGAATACAAGATCAGAACAAGAGTTGGGCTCCACACATATGCTGCCATAGATGTGCATCACATCTAACCCAGGAGTTGCATGGGAAGAGGCAATTTATGATGTTTGCAGTCCCAATGATCTGGAGAGAGCCAACTGAACACACTACCTATTGCTATTTCTTGATGGTGGACCCCAAGGCAGAAGGTATTGCAATCTGGTTTCACTGCTAGTGGTGAAGACTTCCTAGTGCTAGTGGTTCTATATCGAGAACCAGGGTTGAAATTGTGTCCAGTACCTGTGAGAAAGAAGACAACCCATTGGACCTTATCCTATATTCCTGTTTGTAATGACTGCCGAATGTCCAGTAAAAGTTTGATTGTTTTTACAACACCTGCTTCCCCTGGATTGATTGCTACCAAGGTTCCAAATGAGGAAAATCTGGAGACAATGGAGGCCTGCAGGCTAGAAGCAAGTGTGGTCACCCTGCACACAGCAGCACACCTGGACGGAGACACATATTGTTTGTGGACTGCCAGAGTGAGTGGGATCAGCAACTCGCACTTGACTACCTCACTTGGGCACTTTAAAACAGGAGGCTCCAGTACTCACTTCAGGTCTTCATCATGTTCCTCTGGAGCCTCTCCTGCTAATGCTGACTAAAGAACTTGACTGCCATTGCAGTGCAGGAGAGGGACACAATCTCATTAGTAGCTTCTCATATTTCCCCAGCACTCATTGCACAGCTCTCCTGGTTGTACTTACACAGCCTGTGACTAGACACAGCAGGCCCGTCCTGGTGGACGGGGCTTACTGAGGGGCCGGGAGCTGAGAAGTAAGTGCAGTACAGGGGGGATGGCTGTGCTGAGGAAGATAGGCATACGCTCAGATTTTCTCCCCTTTTCTGATGGACAGGAAGGGGTGGAGCTTAAATCGGACATACAACATATGTGCTGTATGCTGGAAGAGCGAGACTGGCTGAGTCAGGGACCTACCGGAGGATCCACCGATTTCCCGGTGGGCCTGAGTATGTACTCTTTCCACATTGACATTTATTTTCTTCTACTGAGTAATGATTTTTATCGCCTTTCTTTAGTGGTATAATGTTTGTGTTTGCACATCACTGGCCAACTTTGATCAGGGCTAGCATAAAACAATAGAGCTCTGTGCTACATGAGTCTTCTGCTTGAAGTGTGCCTCATCCGTGGAGTGGATTAATGGAGAACTGGAATCCTGTTTGTATCTACACTTGAGTGAAGGTGTGAATAAGATAATACGAGTCACTCCTATTTGGAAATGCTGTGACTGTGAGGATCAGTTTAAGTCCTAATTTAGTCATATTGCATTATTTGTCAATTGACTTTTGTTTAGGTTTTTGTGTTAAATTATAATTTTTTTATTTTTAGCAATTTTTTTTTTTTATCTACATCCACAATTTGCATTAAAAATAAAAATCTCACAATTTTCACCACTGGCTACTGGTGCTGTTTTAGACTTCATATTGTTTTCATAAAGAACACATGTACATAATTGCTACAATAGTTGGATCCAGAATCTATCTTTTGCATTGAAGTGTCTAATCAGCCTGTGCAGAGATCATTGTGAAGGGAAGAGGAGCAGGTCAGCTGTGACATCAGCTATTGTGATTAGTGGGTCCTGTGTTATCTGCTGTGTAGAGGTGTTACCTGTCATTCTAATCCTGCCTCTAATGATAAGGAGCCTGCTGGAAACTCCTCCTGAAAGGACAGAAAGTATGAGTCTAAAAAAGCCCTAGTGGCAAGTGTGAAAATAGCAAGATTACTAATTTTTTTTTTTTTATAATAAAGATTGTGATATGAAAAAAATAATTGCCAACATTTTTTTTTAAAATATATGTAGAGCAAAAACTCTTCTGATGATAGCGTCCCTTTTAGTTTAAGCAACTTTGCTTTGTTTCTGCTGCACTGGGACTTTTTTTTAGACTTTTCATTGTTGTTGGAATTACCACCTACTCACCTTTTCTTTGTAGTTTTTACTAATTACACCCAAAGCAAATGCCCTCCTCACCTACCTATTCTTGTTCAAACTCAGGAGTCTGAGAAAAATGGTCGACACCCAGTGGGTTCTATATTAGTAATAATAATGATAATAAGGCTGTGGTTCCATGGTCCGGAACCACAGCGCTTTGGACGGAGCGGAAATTCCGCTCCGTCTAAGCCCCGCCCCCTTTATGACGCGCGATCTTTCCGGAGGTGTTCAGGACACCTCCGGAACACCTCCGGAAAGAACGCTGGGCTACATAGCCCTGTGTAAATTCTGTTGTGGCGACGCACCGTCGCCGCAATACGCGAGGACATGCTGCGGTCTAAAAAGACGCGCCGCATGTCCGTTTACGCAGGTCTGCCACCTGCGTATTGTTACGCATAGTGGAGACGGGATTTCTTGAAATCCCCTCCACTATGCTGTAACATCTGGACGCTGCATGTTTGGCACTGCGCCAGCGCACAGCGCCAAACACGCAGCGTTTCCTGCCCGTGGAAACTCACCCTAATAATCTTTATTTATATAGCGCCAACATATTCCACAGCGCTTAACAGTTTAACAGTTTCAAAACACAAGTCATAGGTAACAACGTTAACAATTCAATAATTAACCCCTCTCTGCCATCAGACGTACTATTCCGTCCATGTGACCCTGGACCTAATTCCCATGGACGGAATAATACGTCATGGGCGATCAGCTGCGCTCCCGGGGGCCGGGTGTCAGCTGTATATCAGCGATTTGATAAAATACTGTGATGTCCCACCCTGGGACAAAGTAAAAAAGTAAAAAAAGTAAAAATAAAAAGTGGTAAAAAAAATCATAAAAAAAAAAAAAAAATATTCCCCAATAAATTCATTTCTTCCTGTAAATAAAAAAAAACAAAACAATAAAAGTACACATATTTGGTATCGCCGCGTCCGTAACGACCCCCCCTATAAAATTGTCCCACTAGTTAACCCCTTTAGTGAACCCCTTAAAAAAAAAAAATAAGCAAAAAATCAATGCTTTATCATCATTCCGCCGAACAAAAAGTGGAATAACACGCGATCAAAAAGACCGATATAAATAAGCATGATACCGCTGAAAACTTCATCTTGTCCCGCAAAAAACGAGCCATCACACAGCATCATCAGCGAAAAAATAAAAAAGTTATAGCTCGCAGAATAAAGTGATGCAAAAATAATGATTTTTTATATAAAATTGTTTTTATTCTATAAAAGCGCCAAAACATAAAAAAATGATATAAATGAGGTATCGCCATAATCGTACTGACCCGAAGAATAAAATTGCTTTATCAATTTTACCACACGCGGAACGGTATAAACGCCTCCCCCAAAATAAATTCATGAATTGCTGATTTTTGTTCATTCTAACCTCCCAAAAATCGAAATAAAAAGCGATCAAAAAATGTCACGTGCTCAAAAATGGTACCAATAAAAACGTCACCTCGTCCCGCAAAAAATAAGACCTCACATGACTCTGTGGGCCAAAATATGCAAAAATTTTAGCTCTCAAAATGTGGTGATGAAAAAAACTACTTTTTGCAATAAAAAGCGTCTTTTAGCGTAACAGCTGCCAATCACAAAAACCCGCTATAAATAGTAAATCAAACCCCCCTTTATCACCCCCTTAGTTAGGGAAAAATAATAAAATTAAAAAAATGTATTTATTTCCATTTTCCCATTAGGGTTAGGGTTGCGGCTAAAGTTAGGGTTAGAGTTGGCGCTAACGTTAGGATTAGGGTTGGGATTAGGGTTAGGGTGTGTTAGGGTTAGGTTTGTGGCTAGGGTTGGGACTAGGGATAGGGGTGTGTTGGGGTTAGGGTTGGAGTTAGAATTGGGGGGTTTCTGCTGTTTAGGCACATCAGGGGCTCTCCAAATGTGACATGGCGTCTGATCTCAATTCCAGCCAATTCTGCGCTGAAAAAGTCAAACGGTGCTCCTTCACTTCTGAGCTCTGCCATGCGCCCAAACAGTAGTTTACCCCCGCATATGGGGTATCAGCGTACTCTGGACCACAAGAGTTATTGTGCAATTTGTCCTATTTCTTCTGTTACCCTTGGGAAAATAAAAAACTGGGGGCGACAAAATCATTTTTGTAAAAAAAAAAAATGATTTTTTTGTTTTTACGGCTGTATGTTATAAATCTTCTGTGAAGCACTTGGGGCTTCATAGTGCTCACCACACTTCTAGATAAGTTCCTTGTGGGGTCTATTTTCCAAAATGGGGTCACTTGTGGGGGGTTTCCACTGTTTAGGCGCATCATGGGCTCTCCAAATGCGACATGACGCCCCCAGACCATTCCATCAAAGTCTGCAATCCAAAACGTCACTACTTCCCTACCGAGCCCAGACGTGCACCCATACAGTCGTTTTCTCACACATGTTGGGTATCAGCGTACTCAGGACAAATTGGACAACAACTTTTGGGGTCCAATTTCTCCTGTTACCCTTGAGAAAATAAAATATTGGGGGCGAAAAAATCATTTTTGTAAAAAAAAAAGGATTTTTTATTTTTACAGCTGTACGTTATAAACTTCTGTGAAGCACTTCGGGGTTCAAAGTGCTCAACATACTTCTAGATAAGTTCCTTGTGGGTCTATTTTCCAAAATGGGGGTCACTTGTGGGGGTTTCCACTGTTTAGGCGCATCAGAGGCTCTCCAAATGCGACATGACGCCCCTAGACCATTCTCAAAGTCTACAATCCAAAATGTCACTACTTCCCTTCCGAGCCAGACGTGCACCATACAGTAGTTTTCTCCCACATATTGGGCATCAGCGTACTCAGGACAAATTGGACAACAAATTTTGGGTCCAATTTCTCCTGTTACCCTTGTGAAAATAATATATTGGGGCGAAAAAAATCATTTTTGTAAAAAAAAAAAAGGATTTTTTATTTTTACGGCTGTACGTTATAAACTTCTGGAAGCACTTCGGGTTCAAAGTGCTCACCACACATCTAGATAAATTCCTTGTGGGTCTATTTCCAAAATGGGGTCACTTTGGGGGGTTTCCACTGTTTAGGCACATCAGGGCTCTCCAAATGCGACATGACGCCCCAGACCATTCCATCAAAGTCTGCAATCCAAAACGTCACTACTTCCTTCCGAGCCCCGACGTGCGCCATACAATAGTTTACTCCCACATATTGGGTATCAGCGTACTCAGGACAAATTGGACAACAACTTTTGGGTCCAATTTCTCCTGTTACCCTTGTAAAAATAAAATATTGGGGCGAAAAAATTATTTTTGTAAAAAAAAAAAGGATTTTTTATTTTACGGCTGTACGTTATAAACTTCTGGAAGCACTTGGGGTTCAAAGTGCTCACCACACATCTAGATAAGTTCCTTGAGGGGTCTATTTCCAAAATGGTGTCATTGTGGGGGGTTTCCACTGTTTAGGCAGATCAGGAGCTCTCCAAACACGACATGGCATCCAGCCAATTCTGCGTTGAAAAAGTCAAACGGCGCTCCTTCCCTTCCAAACTCTGCCATGCACCCAAACAGTGGTTTACCCCACATATGGGTATCAGCGTACTCAGGACAAATTGCACAATAACTTTTGGAGTCTTGTTACCCTTGGGAAAATAAAAATTGGGGTGAAAAGATCAATTTTGTGGAAAAAATATGATTTTTTAATTTTACGGCTCTACGTTATAAACTTGTGTGAAGCACTTGGGGGTTCAAATTGCTCACCAAAGATCTAGATAAGTTCCTTAGGGGTCTAGTTTCCCAAATGGGGTCACTTGTGGGGGTTTCCACTGTTTAGGCACATCAGGGACTCTTCAAATGAAACATGGCGTCCAATCTCAATTCAGCTAATTTGGTTGGAAAAAGTCAAATGGTGCTCCTTCCATTCCGAGCTCTGCCATGCGCCCAAACAGTGGTTCCCCCCCACATATGGGGTACCAGCGTACTCAGGACAAATTGGACAACAACTTTTGAGGTCCAATTTCTCCTGTTACCTATGGGAAAATAAAAAATTAGTGACTAAGAGATAATTTTTGTGGGAAAAAAATAGGATTTTTTATTTTCATGCCCGGCATTATAAACTTGTGTGAAGCACTTGGGGTTCAAAGTGCTCACCAAAGATCTAGATAAGTTCCTTAGGGGGTCTAGCTTCCAAAATGGGGTCACTTGTGGGCGGTTTCCACTGTTTAGGCTCATCTGGGGCACTACAAACGGAACATGACCCCCATCAATGTTTGCATTCCAAAACGTTACTGCTTCCTTTCCAAGCCCTGCCGTGCGCCCAGTTTTCCCCCCCACATATGGGTATCAGCGTACTCAGGACAAATTGGACAACTTTTGGGGTCCAATTTCCTCGGGAAAAATCAAAAATTTGGGACTAAAAAATCATTTTTGTGGAAAATTGTTTTTTTTTTTTCACACCCAGGCATTATAAACTTTTGTGAAACACTTTGGGGTTCAAAGTGCTCACAACACATCTAGATAAGTTCCTTGAGGGGTCTAGTTTCCAAAATGGTGTCATTTGTGGGGGGTTTCCACTGTTTAGGCAGATCAGGAGCTCTCCAAACACGACATGGCATCCAGCCAATTCTGCGTTAAAAAGTCAAACGGCGCTCCTTCCCTTCCAAACTCTGCCATGCACCCAAACAGTGGTTTACCCCCACATATGGGGTATCAG
>JARQOD010000006.1:32648010-32736946 GCA_033576555.1 Oophaga sylvatica
ATTTCTGGTGGGGAGCTGCATTTCCGGGAATTAATGGCATTGGCAGTCCCACAATACAATGCCCAGCCGTTTTTTAATTTCGCGGGCAGCCGCCCTGGTCTGCAAAAGCATTTTTGAGGAAAAAAATTAAAACATCGCTAAAAACGCCGTCATAGCAAGGCCCACCTGACCACCGAGCGGGGCCATCCCCATGGCCAGAAACCTTTCACTCACTCCCCTTTGGGGTGAATTTTGGAGGGGGGTAAATCTTCGAGGGCGCTGTAGTTTTTGGGCCCAAACCCAAGGATTCCCGGGAAATAAAGTCGTCCAAATTGACCCCTCCTCCTACTCCGTTTCCTCAGAACATCGCTGCGGGAGCCGTCAGGGCTCCCCACAGGGACCCGGGGACGTTTACCTGAGCGCCCCGATTGACACCCCGGGGGCCAAAGGGCAAAGGCCGTTCTAAATTAATTTCCCCCTGGGGAATCGAAGCCAACACGCAGGAGGTCTGGAATGCCACAAGCAGAGGCGACGTGTTTTTTTTTGCCACGAATCTCCAGCCACTTGGAGTGGGACAATGGCCGAAATCTGGTGGCGTCGGGGCCCTTTGGCAACCCACTCCTACCATGTCTGGCACTGTGCCAACTTGTCGTCAGAGTTTTTTGGGGGACTATCCGGATCTTATGACGCTCCAAAAGGTGCCAGAGTGGTCACTTGCACGTTCCAGCATCCCATCGGATTGCACTCAAAACGAAATTTGCCCCTTCCTGAACATCGCACATATGTGACGTTCCCCCAGGTGGAATTCAACTTACTAGTTGGGGGGTTGTGTACACAGCCAGCATAGGATATCAGCTGCATCAGGCGCATCAACACGCAATTTTCCCCCACACTTCCCCTTAAAGAGTGGGCCCTATGAAGGGCATGTGCCACGTTTTTTCGTGCGTTTGATAGTCAACGCGGTGGCGAGTGGGAGATGATGCACTATCAGCCCCTGCTGCCCCCTTATCTGCCTTTTCAAAAAAACTGCAACAATAAAGGGGTGAGGGTTTTTGGAAAGGGGTGGAGGATGAGATCACAAATTCCATCCTTCTGAAAGTCAGCGCAACTGGTTCCTCACAAAGGGCTGGGCAGGGCCCCACTTTTGGGGATTTAGGGGGGGGAGTCCAAAGGGGAGGAAACATCGCCCAGGGGAGTACACAACGCCGTCGTTGTAAGCGAGGGGGGGTGAGCAGAGCGGGAGAGATAACCCCTTTCAGAGGACGGTTTCTTTGCCCTTGGGAGTCGCCACATGGTTGATTTCTGCTGATGCCTAAAAACGACCCCGCATGCCCCATTCTCCCGTCGATTATTGGGTTTTCACCCTCCTAGACCCTCGCTACCGGGGCACGTCAAAACCCTCACAACCGTTGAACCGGGACGTAAAATGCGGGGTACCAAAACACACTGGTGAAACCCCAAATGTTTTTCCTTATGGGAGCACTGCGCTGCACTGTTTTAAAAAGCAGCTTGTGCCGAGGCAGTGTAGAGATCCAAAAGGGGGAGCACACGCGTCCTCTGACAGGAAAGACCAGTAGTTCAAAAGGGGCAAATTTTGGGGAGCGCCACAAATGTCTACACCATCCGGGGGGGCCCATCAGGGGAGGCAACTACCCGTCAATGGTGACAGACTACTTGGTTTTGCCTCCATGTACCCCAGAGGGCCTTCCCCATTCAAGTTTTGGGGTTCTCAAGGGGGATAAGGGCCAAGCTTACCCAAATTCTTTGGGGGGCTGGCTTCCCCTGCTGCCAGTGTATTATCGGGGCGGTCTTTAGGCTCAGGGGTGTACTAACAACCTCGCTGCACTTCCTCCATAATGTAACCGGCTTACTTTTTTGAAAATGAAAAGGCGGGATCCCCCAAATTCTCTGTCCGTTTTTCAGTTTAAAAAAGGGTTCGCAACTTTTCCATGTCTCCTGTTATGTTCATTTTTTCTACACCTAAATTTCTACTCCCGGGCTCCAACACTGCCAGTTGCTGTCAAATTCGTGTCCCAAACAAAACAAAAGCTTCTTTTAGGGGGGTTTTCAAACCCAGCTGTTCCCCTGCTGGTCAAGGGCAAGAATGTCCTTTTTCCCGACCAGGGACAGAAAAACAAAAACCAAACATGCTCCAAATAGGGAAGAGCCTCCCCCTGCTTGTTAGCAAAAAAAGAAATTGGAAGTTTTGCAGGCCTGAATGAAAAATTTTTATTACAAATAGGGACAAATAATAATTTGTCATCACAGCGCAATTGACATGCTTTTAGAAATGGTAACAAAAAAAAAAAACATAGTCTACTTTTTACATTTTTAAATAACAAAAAGTACTTTCAAACTTATGAAAAATG
This sequence comes from Oophaga sylvatica, assembly GCA_033576555.1. NCBI lineage: Eukaryota > Metazoa > Chordata > Amphibia > Anura > Dendrobatidae > Oophaga > Oophaga sylvatica. Next base: position 32,650,359 of record JARQOD010000006.1, read on the forward strand.
CTTTTTAAGAATTTTATCTGTCCCTTTAAAGATAATGCACTCAAGGATTACAATCATTAAACCCTCATATCATCATCACGGGGTTTTATTTATGACAGACATTATAAAATACACATACGTCCAACTGTAACTTCAAACCCCAAATTAAATGCCACATGTAAAATGGTAAAAATGTCATAATAAATTTTACATCTAAAATGCATCATGCAACTGACAATAGGTACTTATACCTGCAAGGCTGTTGAAACAAACAAGAATAAAAATTTAATACGGGTATATAGGTACAAGTGCTATTATCATGGAAAATGTTGATGAAATATTTATCCAATAAGTCAGCGCAACCCATTAGGCTTGTTAGTCTTGTACATTTTTTAAAGAGGGGAAAGTAAATTTTTTTTGGGTTTTTCATAGGGTAATTTAACATTAAATTATTACTGCTTATTTTTTTGGGTCCCTATGGCAATAACCCCGGCCTAACCTCACTTTGATAGTACAAATTTCCCACACGCTACCCTACCCCCCGCGTGCATAGGAAGGTAGTGTTGACGATAAAACTTTCGCAACCAGACATCTTTTACCCTCTCAACACTCTACAACAAAAAAAAGCATGTTTCAGCCGCAGACTTTATGACGTACAGTATAACTCGGCATTCCCCCCAAGGGTGTCCCCTGTCTGATACGACTAAAAACCTTTGCTATCCGTACCTTTTTTCACCTACACTTGCGCACACACTTTAAAATTTTACAAACAATGCCTAATGTTTTTTTAAATGGTTATTTTTTTTTACATTTTGTTATCAAAAATTTTGGTCCCCGCTGGGGCATGCATACTTATGAAAGTTACGATTTTATGAACTTAAATAATTGAATTTTCTGTGACTTCACATAAATTTGCGATGAAAGATGATGACAAACAAAACCATTGCTTCATATGTTATGGTTTAACATAGCGTTCCTTTAACTTTTTCCCTTAAAAAAAAAAATTTATTTTATTCTTAAATTTACAACACTATTTTTTGTTACCAATTTTTGGGTGTTGTGTTGTTCCATTATTTTGGCATTGAAATCTTTATATTTTTATTTTCTTTATTTTTCCTTTGAAATTAAAAACATGTGTATTTTGTACCGTGTTAGCCATAAATAGAAAAAAATTTAACTTCAGAGTCAGCAGTGGTTGATACCTTTTTATGGATAACGGAAAATGGAAACAAATTGCAAGCTTTCAAGGAACTCCGTCTCTTACGGAAAGACTAACTAAAAAAATAAGCATCACATATTTTATACACAACGGGACAAGGAATAGTGCTAGTAAGACAATAAGTGACGTGTACAGAACGTCATTATCTCACAGGGTGAACATAAATAGGAACATTCCTAATAAGATAAAAGTTTGATTGCCCTCTCTTGGCGTATTTTTTGGGGTTTTTTCAGACCCTGGAAGGTCATAGACGAGATTCCTTAATTGATATAGAATACAAAAATCCATGTGATTATTCATTCCATCACTAACAGTGTCAAAGGCATGAGAGCTTAATTCAAAACCTTTGTACGTTTCTCATATTTGAAGTATATTTTAATACCGAATTCCATTCCTATCTTACCGAAACAAAAGTCTTTTGCCACAGGTAAATTCATTAATTTATCTTGATTGTGTGGGGATAATTCATCCTTTCTCATTTTTTTTTTGCCGGTCCCCCCACTTGTCCCCCCTCACTTTTTTTACTATTCCTGTGTCCTGTTGTGTTAAAAATATTGATTCTTCATTTTTTTTTGCTTTACTTTACGATGAAGACACCTGGTAGTCTCAAACTTTGAATTGTTACCAATTTTCAGTTAGCCATTAAATTATCAACCACAGAACTGTCAATATAAATTTTTTCTATTCTTTAATTGAAATTCAATATTTTATTGTCTTGAAAAACTTCATTTTTTCTTGTTTTGAATACATACTTTGCAAGGCCAAAAACAAGGCAAAAACCAATATTTTGTGCCTACACCCTCCTTGACCCTGGGCTTCAACAGCGCCAGTTGCTCTCAGAAGGTTAGATGCCAGATGAAAACAACCTGATTTTTTTGGGGTTCAGTAACGCCTGCGTTCCCCGCTGTGTGCTGGCAAAAATTACTGCTGCAACACAACTTCAACTTCAAACGCTCATACTAGGCCCTGCCTACACCCTCCTTACCCTGGGCTTCAACAGCGCCATTTGCTCAGAAGTGTTAGGCCAAGAAAACAACCTGTGTGTTTGGTGGGGTTCAGTAACCTGTGTTCCCCTGCGGGGTTTCTGGCAAAAATTACTGCTGCAACTACAACTTCAACTTCAAACGTCTCATACTGGCCCGCCAACCCCCTTGACCCTGGGCTTCAACACGCCAGTTGCTGCCAAAGTGTTAGAGCACGATGAAAACAATCGCTGAGGGTTTTGGGGGTTCGTAACGCTGCTGTTCCAATGCTTGTTCCGGCAAAAATTACTGATACCAATCATGGTGAAAAAAAATACATCTAAATGTCTAGTTACACTAGATTGAGGTAACCATGATTTCTAAGCGTAAACATTTGAAACCAACTTTCAAACCCATAAAATGTTTGTTGTCACAAATGGTAACAAAATAATTGTGCATTTATTACAGATAGGCACATGCAAAAACAAAAAGAAACAAAAAGCCTACTTAAGCTATTGGTACCTGATGGTCAACCTTGTCACCCATACTTAGACAATCCAACTCACATCAGATGACTCAAATATGCAATGTTGGAAGTGCATAATTGGTTGAACTTTGAAAACGCTGCAGTGCGAAGGTTATACTTCATGTTCTTCCTTTGAAATAAAAGCAACAAGTAAATATTACAATGTTGATTAAGGGACTGTTTCACCGTAAATTGGTGCAAACAATGCATGTAAATAGTCCTCTTCACATTAATAATTTGTGTCATTTTAAAAAATACTATTTGTTAAAAGTTAACAGCCCATATCAATAAATCCTTCAGTAAAAATGTAACGCTAACAAAAACAGCTTACCTTGGTAAAGTCAATAGGCAAGTCACAAACAAAATTATACCTGTAAAGTGGCTGAAAGAACGACAACTATAGAAAGTGAAGATTCATTTATCAGACTGAATAGGACCCTTACAATTCGATAAATATTACCTTAACAAAACACTGTGTCACACCTCACACATTTTTCTTGTAGTTGTTATGTAATAGGGCACATGCGTGTTGTTCATCATGGTGCTTTTATGAGTAAAGCAGTCTTGACAACCCTTTGTGTTGCGGTACCTTGCGATGAGAACGATGCGCCACCGGAATGTTATCTGCGTCATAAACGCAAACCCTCCAAACCCAACGCGTCACACAGGAAGCCAGTCTGTGCGTCCAAAAAAGGCGCAAGCATCAGCACGTACCCTTTTAAAAGCTATAAAAAAAAAGGATGTAAGTAACGCACACTTTATTGAGGTACATATTACATCGCCATTCCACCATCTGGGCTATGCAGACTCTCTATTATACCTTATCACCGTTGTCTGCTTGCAATCCACAGCACATAAAAATAGCTGTTTTCACTATGCACTTTTTAATTTTTTTTTGTTAATATAAATGAATTTGGCCATATTAAACAGATTACATGATGGAAAATTTGATATTTTTAAAAACTTTTTAGTGATATTATTCACAAATGAAAATGGTGTACATACGTTACTTATCCTCATAATGGTTCGAATTTTTACTTGTATTTTATTTAAAACCGTATAGCAATAAATTTTAAAAAGATTTTTATTGTGGGTTTCATTGCTTTTCAACATGTTAAGTATGCTTTTATTTTTGTCAATTATAATTTACATATATTTTTTAAAGTAAAATCACTCTTATGGTACTAAAAGGTTATTTTTCTCTGTTTGGATATAGACATTTTAATTGACACTAACAGGAAAAACTGATCTAGTATTTAAAAAATCCTCCTTGACCCTGGGCTCCAACACCGCTAGTTGTTGCTCGGGAATGCTGTTAGCACGTTAACCACTTGCTCCCGGTTACGGGGTTCAGTAATTCAGCTTTTCCCCTGCTGTGTGAACGGCAAACAGTCCTGCTGCCTCCACCATGTTCTCTTCTCATCCCTGGGCTACAACACCGCCAGTTGTTTCTCGAAGTGCTGTTAGCACAGTCTACACTTGCTCCCGTGTTACTGGGGTTCAGTAATGTCAGCTGTTCCCCTGCTGTGTGAACGGAAAAAAAGTCCTGCTGCCTCCACCATGTTCTCTTCTCATCCCTGGGTTACAACACCGCCAGTTGTTTTTTCTCGGAAGTGCTGTTAGCACAGTCAACACTTGCTCCTGTGTTACTGGGTTCAGTAATGTCAGCTGTTCCCCTGCTGTGTGAACGGCAAAAAGTCCTGCTGCCTCCACCCTGTTCTCTTCTCATCCCTGGGTTACAACACCGCCAGTTGTTTCTCGAAGTGCTGTTAGCACAGTCTACACTTGCTCCCGTGTTACTGGGTTCAGTAATGTCAGCTGTTCCCCTGCTGTTGAACGGCAAAAAGTCCTGCTGCCTCCACCATGTTCTCTTCTCATCCCTGGGTTACAACACCGCCAGTTGTTTCTCGGAAGTGCTGTTAGCACAGTCTACACTTGCTCCCGTGTTACTGGGGTTCAGTAATGTCAGCTGTTCCCCTGCTGTGTGAACGGCAAAAAGTCCTGCTGCCTCCACCATGTTCTCTTCTCATCCCTGGGTTACAACACCGCCAGTTGTTTCTCGGAAGTGCTGTTAGCACAGTCTACACTTGCTCCTGTGTTACTGGGTTCAGTAATGTCAGCTGTTCCCCTGCTGTGTGAACGGCAAAAAGTCCTGCTGCCTCCACCATGTTCTCTTCTCATCCCTGGGTTACAACACCGCCAGTTGTTTCTCGGAAGTGCTGTTAGCACAGTCTACACTTGCTCCGTGTTACTGGGGTTCAGTAATGTCAGCTGTTCCCCTGCTGTGTGAACGGCAAAAAGTCCTGCTGCCTCCACCCTGTTCTCTTCTCATCCCTGGGTTACAACACCGCCAGTTGTTTCTCGGAAGTGCTGTTAGCACAGTCTACACTTGCTCCCGTGTTACTGGGTTCAGTAATGTCAGCTGTTCCCCTGCTGTGTGAACGGCAAACAGTCCTGCTGCCTCCACCATGTTCTCTTCTCATCCCTGGGTTACACACCAGTTGTTCATCCCGGAAGTGCTGTACACAGTTACACATTCCGTGTTACTGGGTTCAGTAATGTCAGCTGTTCCCCTGCTGTGTGAACGGCAAACAGTCCTGCTGCCTCCACCATGTTCTCTTCTCATCCCTGGGTGTCATGTGTGCATTGCCACGAAGATCGTCGCGGTTGCACATTCTGACTTCTCACAGCTGAGTTGCTGTTTCTTTGTGTTTGGCAGTTAGGGAGTTAATTCTGTCTGTGCTCAGTTCTGGGACTGGGTGCAGTTTCTCCCGGCTGCAATTAATTATTTGTTGATTGGTTTCCTTTAAATCTCTGGTTGTCTGTGTTGGGAGTTGCCAGTGAAATTCTTCATGCAGACCACAGATAGGATTGTATCTGTATAGACTTAAGTTAAAGAGCTCCTTAGTTGTTTTAAGCTCACCTTGCTTAGAGTTTAATATCCCAGATCATTTATGTTCCTTCTGTGTTTGAGTGTGTATGCAAGTCTGTGTTTTCTCCAGTCTGTCTAATATGTCTAATCTGTGTATTTAGCAGAGATCAGCCCATATTCCTTTGGTGGTAATCAGTATCCTTCTTAGGACTGATTACAGGGTTCAGGGACTGATAGGAGACAGGGTTAGGCTGGAGACTTGGACCTCTGAACCATTATCAGTACCTCCAAGGTGAGGGATTAGTTAGGACCCCAGTTTAGGGTCAGGTTAGACCCCCGGTCCTCCTCTTTCCTGTGACAGTGTATCAAGTCCTCAAGATTAACCCTGAGTTCAACGGATATCGTGTCAGGTAAATCTATTCTATATTTACATGCTGATGTTGCTAATCTATATGTTGTATAGAGTGTTGTTCTTTTAAGAATAGTTTACTGACATCGTACACATATCATAAGACCGCGTGACATTGGGTTACAACACCGCCAGTTGTTTCTCGGAAGTGCTGTTAGCACAGTCTACACTTGCTCCTGTGTTACTGGGGTTCAGTAATGTCAGCTGTTCCCCTGCTGTGTGAACGGCAAAAAGTCCTGCTGCCTCCACCATGTTCTCTTCTCATCCCTGGGTTACAACACCGCCAGTTGTTTCTCGGAAGTGCTGTTAGCACAGTCTACACTTGCTCCTGTGTTACTGGGGTTCAGTAATGTCAGCTGTTCCCCTGCTGTGTGAACGGCAAACAGTCCTGCTGCCTCCACCATGTTCTCTTCTCATCCCTGGGTTACAACACCGCCAGTTGTTTCTCGGAAGTGTTGTTAGCACAGTCTACACTTGCTCCCGTGTTACTGGGGTTCAGTAATGTCAGCTGTTCCCCTGCTGTGTGAACGGCAAACAGTCCTGCTGCCTCCACCATGTTCTCTTCTCATCCCTGGGTTACAACACCGCCAGTTGTTTCTCGGAAGTGCTGTTAGCACAGTCTACACTTGCTCCTGTGTTACTGGGGTTCAGTAATGTCAGCTGTTCCCCTGCTGTGTGAACGGCAAACAGTCCTGCTGCCTCCACCATGTTCTCTTCTCATCCCTGGGCTACAACACCGCCAGTTGTTTCTCGGAAGTGCTGTTAGCACAGTCTACACTTGCTCCCGTGTTACTGGGGTTCAGTAATGTCAGCTGTTCCCCTGCTGTGTGAACGGCAAAAAGTCCTGCTGCCTCCACCATGTTCTCTTCTCATCCCTGGGTTACAACACCGCCAGTTGTTTCTCGGAAGTGCTGTTAGCACAGTCTACACTTGCTCCTGTGTTACTGGGGTTCAGTAATGTCAGCTGTTCCCCTGCTGTGTGAACGGCAAACAGTCCTGCTGCCTCCACCATGTTCTCTTCTCATCCCTGGGCTACAACACCGCCAGTTGTTTCTCGGAAGTGCTGTTAGCACAGTCTACACTTGCTCCCGTGTTACTGGGGTTCAGTAATGTCAGCTGTTCCCCTGCTGTGTGAACGGCAAACAGTCCTGCTGCCTCAACTTTAATTTCCATGGGTACCTTCTGCTACCCATCCGGGTTCCAGTACCGTCAGCTGGTTCTCCGCAGTGCCTTTGGCCTAGGTGCCTCCATGTCGGTATCCGAGTTCCAGCAACGTCTGCTGGTCCTTGGTAGTGCTTTGGAGCACAGGTACCTCCTGCTTAGTAACCGTGTCCCAGTAACGTCAGCTGGTCCTCGGTTGTGCCATTGGCTCTTTTCCTTCTGCTGACCCTCCGGGTTCCAGCACAGTCAGCTGGTCCTCATTACTTTCATTGGCTCTTGTACCTTCTGCTACCCATCCGGGTTCCAGTACCGTCAGCTGGTTCTCCGCAGTGCCTTTGGCCTAGGTGCCTCCATGTCGGTATCCGAGTTCCAGCAACGTCTGCTGGTCCTTGGTAGTGCTTTGGAGCACAGGTACCTCCTGCTTAGTAACCGTGTCCCAGTAACGTCAGCTGGTCCTCGGTTGTGCCATTGGCTCTTTTCCTTCTGCTGACCCTCCGGGTTCCAGCACAGTCAGCTGGTCCTCATTACTTTCATTGGCTCTTGTACCTTCTGCTACCCATCCGGGTTCCAGTACCGTCAGCTGGTTCTCCGCAGTGCCTTTGGCCTAGGTGCCTCCATGTCGGTATCCGAGTTCCAGCAACGTCTGCTGGTCCTTGGTAGTGCTTTGGAGCACAGGTACCTCCTGCTTAGTAACCGTGTCCCAGTAACGTCAGCTGGTCCTCGGTTGTGCCATTGGCTCTTTTCCTTCTGCTGACCCTCCGGGTTCCAGCACAGTCAGCTGGTCCTCATTACTTTCATTGGCTCTTGTACCTTCTGCTACCCATCCGGGTTCCAGTACCGTCAGCTGGTTCTCCGCAGTGCCTTTGGCCTAGGTGCCTCCATGTCGGTATCCGAGTTCCAGCAACGTCTGCTGGTCCTTGGTAGTGCTTTGGAGCACAGGTACCTCCTGCTTAGTAACCGTGTCCCAGTAACGTCAGCTGGTCCTCGGTTGTGCCATTGGCTCTTTTCCTTCTGCTGACCCTCCGGGTTCCAGCACAGTCAGCTGGTCCTCATTACTTTCATTGGCTCTTGTACCTTCTGCTACCCATCCGGGTTCCAGTACCGTCAGCTGGTTCTCCGCAGTGCCTTTGGCCTAGGTGCCTCCATGTCGGTATCCGAGTTCCAGCAACGTCTGCTGGTCCTTGGTAGTGCTTTGGAGCACAGGTACCTCCTGCTTAGTAACCCTGTCCCAGTAACGTCAGCTGGTCCTCGGTTGTGCCATTGGCTCTTTTCCTTCTGCTGACCCTCCGGGTTCCAGCACAGTCAGCTGGTCCTCGTTACTTCCATTGGCTTTTGTACCATCACCAACAGGACAAAGAAGGTTAAGACAAACTACAAGATACAGAACAAGAGACAGAAGAACAATAAGCAGAAGATCAAAAAGCAGAAGAACATTAAGTATAAGACCAAAATGAAGAGCAAAATATATGCTCTAAATTCTAAGCAGAAGAAGACTAAGCAGTGTATGGGGGTGAGTCCGTTCCTCCTCGTGGTGCCCCTGGAAAATGCCTGATGCTGCTGCAGGCTAAACTGAACGCGGACAAATACTGTTGTAATTAAAATCTTTCGTGACAGCAAGAACGGAAGGATGAAAATTCAGAGTTTTACAGATTACAAGTACAGGAATGTCTGTCACAAATAAGAATATGATGAAAAGGATGAATAGGAAGAAGATGAAGAAGTAGAATATGAAGAATAATAACTGTTTAATAAGAACAATATAAGTAATGTTAACAAAAAGATGAATAGCAAGAAGTTTTAGAAGATTAAGAAGGTGAAGATGAAGAATAATTTGATGAGAAAGATGATGCTGCTGAAGATTATGAAGGAGAAAGTGTGTGAAAAGTTAAAAAGGTGAAGACCATGGAAGTTGTGAAACAGACATATTTGACAAAATAGAAAAAAGGTTAACAACATTGTGAATTTCTTCGTCAATCCGAACGTATTTCCTAAAAAAAAAAAATTAATGCTATTCCATTGGATTGGGTTAAACATCTATGCCTTTAATGTCTCCTCAACCTCCCCAATACATTCTACATTACTCTTTCTTGTTTTCCTTCATGTACAATTAACCAACAAGGCAAGAATGGGTTTTTTTTAATTTCGATATTTTGTTCCCATAGACTTACATGGGACTTCCGGTATCGGTATCGGGTATCGCCGATATTTTAGTGATATCGGCGATACCATTACGATTCCGATACTTTAGGATATCGGAAAGTATCGCTCAACTCTAATCTTGACCACTCATTTCAAAAACCCACATGTAAGCTTTGTCCCTCTTGCAGGAGAGCTAACTTACTTACTGTACTTATTTTACCCAGTGACCATTGTCTGACAAATATGTCTTCTTATGGAAACTGGACGGTCTTCACACAGAGAAACAGTAACCCCTGATCTCCATCAAATACCTCTCACAAATCCATCAAGTTCTTCAATGGATGTCTTTTTCTTTTATATAAGTCTCTGGATTGGCTAAGTTTGTTAAAGGTTCAAATACTTACTTATATGGTAACTAGTTCCAATGGGTGAATAGATGTGGAGAAGTGGATATGCTGGGTTGCTGGCGTCCTAATAGATACAGATGTCAGAAAACAAGAAATTGTGGTTCTCCTGATGAAGTGAGTACACTGCGAAATGCGTTGAAAATGCTTCAGATGTCCGTGATAATTGGTCCAATGTTGGCTCGTAATGCAGGGGCTGGCTGCACATCTCCTGACCCGAGTGTGAAAAGCTTCATATATTTATATGAAACTGTCATGCTTGGGTCAGAGGATGTGCAGCCAGCCCGTGCCTTATGATCCAACATCTGACCAATTATCACAACGGCCCTAAAACTGCATTACCTGTTCGTATCTTCTGACATCTATATCTATTGAGACGCCAGCAGCGCAGCATATCTGCTTAGCCACATCTGTTAATTTCAACATCAGATTTGCCAACCTAAGGTGCAGCAGCAGCTGTACCCCCTATTTTTGAGCCCTTCTAACTGTTGTGCTTTCTGACAACACGACCAGGTGAGCAGTTTCCACCTGTTGTCTGGATAACACCCTATTTTGCGCTACTTTATGCTTCCTCTTCCTACATCCAATAGATGGCCCTAGAGAGCTAGCTTTCCACCTCATGGAGGAAAGGTAATTTGCATATCTGTGCAGGGGATGTCTGCATTATGGTCTCACCACTTAGCAGTAAGGGGAATTGGATGCATCACGGCTGGGACCCTTCTCTCACGAGCCTCAAAGTAGCTGCACGGTCTGCCTTAATGGTATGCATGCCCTTGGGTTGGGATCTACCATCGTGCTTTTATTTGCTGTGTACATTGACTACTAGTTCTGGTGATGGCTTGTTGTAACAAACTCCTGACTTACAAAGTGTCATGCGTCTGAATTCTGTAAGGTAACATTTTGGAGCCCTGACAAAACCTACCTCAATGCCCCCCAGCTAAGATTAGATACTGAAGATTTACAATCCATTGTCAGATACTTACAGCAAGCATGATCGGATCTTTTTATACATTTCAGCATTTTCTAAAAATATGCAACATGACAAGTATACCATTATGAGACAGGTCTATTTTCATTGGCGTACGTGGCTGATTAAGCAGTACATACCAGATATACAGTAATGATCATTTCTAAGACAGGCTTGGAGGTAGATCAAATTTAGAACAGTGATTCATTGATTTCCATTATGTTAAATGCAAACTATGAAGAGCAGTACCCCAGCTGAACTTTGAGAGAACCCTGGAATGGTTCCCATGTATTTTTCACTTAGATGATGGTAGCAACATGCAGAAGCTATTAAAAACTGACCGTTCCCCTGTGTTCTCCCCTGTTCTCTTCGCTGTGGAATTTTGCTAATGTTTTTAACAAGCGAAACAGCAGTTCTCTTTTTCCTACAGAATGTGTATATTATTACTTGCTGTAAAGTAGTAATACAGCTGCTGATGAAAATAGGTGAAAATAACAAAATAGGAACTTTTCTGTTCTTATAAAAATAAAAATAAAATATATTTTATGGGGGTGATAGGAACCACACTGAGACTAAGGGCTCATGCAGACGAGCGTATAAATCGGACGTGTGCTACAGAGGTGAAAGGAACCACACTGATACTAAGGCCGGCGTCACACTGGCGAGTGTGATGCAAGTAAGTCACACGACTTTCTCGCATCAACACCCGGAACGGCCGCCCGCTCTTAGACCCGAGTGTGCGGCTGCATGTATTTCTATGCAGTCGCACACTCGAGTCCGAGAGCGGGCGGCCGTGCCGGGTGATGATGCGAGAAAGTCGTGCGACTTACTCGCATCACACTCGCAAGTGTGACGCCGGCCTAAGGGCTCATGTAGATGAGCGTGTAAATCAGACGTGTGCTATCCGATCTTTAATTGGACAGCACACTGACTCAGGTAATTCAATAGAGCTGTTCGGATGAACAATTTTTTTCTTGGTCCGACTGTCCATGAGATAAAATTATCGCAGCATGCTCTACTTTCATCTGAGTCTCAGATGAGACTCACTCATTCAAGTCCATCCTAGATTTTTATGGACAGATTTCTATTATAAACCTATAAAACTGTATTTGATCATGTACATTTTTTAAGGTAGTTGTATGAAAACGGATAGCGCATGGTTAGCACACAGACGTCAAAGATGGTCACTGGGATGGCACGTAGATGAAAATCTGATGAAAATTAGCAATAAATCATCCGAGTTTGATCTGCATGAAAAGCGGTTGATTTTTCATACACTCTTCTGCAGCTGCCCTAAATGCCTTATATACGAGACTGCTCAAAACAATTGACAGAGAACTTGTACATCACAGTAAAGACCCCATTTTCTGGAACAATTTCAAGTGTGCCAACACTTTCAGCCATGACTGTAGCTAGTGACTGTAGGTACAGTAAGTGAAAGGTTAAGTCTGCCCAGCAACAGACTGCTGGGGCACACAGAGTAAAGAGACAGTTAATGATTGGTCTAGTCCACAGGGGGAGGGGTTAGTTCCAGTAAAAGGGTACCACTTCCTGGTTTAGTCTGTAAGTAAAAGAGTTTGTTGGTGTCAGTGGCAAGGTCAAGTTCAAAGTGGAGTGGGCTGAAAGCACGTTGTGAACAAAATGTTCTGGCCTTACGAGGTTATACAAAACTCCCAGCCGACATTTCAGCAATGTCCAGAGCTCAAGGCTCAAGTAGGGGTCTATGGAAAGCACCGACAACCCTTCCATACAGAGGAAGTTGGATGTGGAACCATGTGAGGGAAATGTAGCATATCTCGAGAATTCTGCCTCTGAGCTCCTTGGCCAGTTCCTTTAACCTCATGATTCTCATTTGGTCTGACATGCACTGTGAGCTGTGAGATCTTATATAGACAGGTGTGTGCTTTTACAAATCACGTCCTATCAGTTTAATTAAACACAGCTGGACTCCAGTGAAGGAGTAGAACCATTTCAAGGAGTATCACAAGGAAATGGACAGAATGTGACTTAAATATGAGTGTCTGAGAAAGGGGTCTGAATACTTATGACCATGTGAGATTTCAGTTTTTATTTTTTAATAAACTTGCAAAAATTTCTACATTTCTGTTTTTTTTCAGTCAAGATGGAGTGCAGAGAGTACATTAATGAGAAAAAAAATGAACTTTTTTGAATTTACCAAATGGCTGCAATGAAACAAAGAGTGAAAAATTTAAAGGGGTCTGAATACTTTCCATACCCACTGTAAACATTACGATAAACTGCATGGCACAGTTCACAATTCACATGGCACAATAAAATGCAGTAAAATTGCACAACTCTATTCTTCTGGGGCAAGGACAGGGCAGTCCACACACTTAAAGTAGCATAGTACTGACAGACTTGCTCTAATTGGGAAATAACTACTGTATGTGTCTTCTGTAAATAATATAAAGCTTTATTAGACAAACAGTTTTAGTGCATTTGGGTTCGAAAAGGTTTGTATGCCTTAGAAAACCATTTCTCATAGACTGTAGTAAGACATTGAAATGTTCCCCAAAAAAGATGGATGACAACCCAAGACAAAACCTTGTATATGTTCTCTCTAACCAAGGGGAAGCCAATGAGCTCACATTGAGGTTTGTTACTGTCACTGTTAGGCTATGTGCTCACGTTGCGGAATTGCCGTGGAAATTTCCGCGGCAATCCCGCACCTCCCTGCCGCGGGAAATACGCATATTATAGGTATGCGTATTCCCGCCAGAAACTAGCGTTTTGCAAGCGTAATTAGCTTGCAGAATGCTAGCGTTTTACAAGCGATCTGTAGCATCGCTTGGAAAACTGATTGACAGGTTGGTCACACGAGTCAAACAACGTGTTTGACAAGTGTGACCAACTTTTTACTATTGATGCCGCATCAATAGTAAAAAGATCTAATGTTGAAAATAATAAAAAAAATAATAAATCGTGCTATTCTCACCTTCCGGCGACCCCCGCAGCCTTCCCGCCTCTCAGCGACGCTCCCGGTCAATCCCGTTCCCAGGCGTCCTTTGCGACAATGACCCCAGATGACGTAGCATCACGTGAGACCTCTACGTCACCTGGGTGATTCTCGCAATGCATTACTGGGAACGGGATTGGCCGGGAGCGGCGCTGAGAGGCGGGAAGGCTGCGGGGCCGCCGGAAGGTGAGAATATCACGATTTTTTATTTTAATTATTGTTTTAATATGGATATGGTACCCAGGGCCTGGAGGAGAGTCTCCTCTCCTCCAGACCCTGGGTACCATCTGCACATGAACTGCTTACTTTGCGCATGGTGGGCATAGCCACATGCGGAAAGTAAGCGGTTCAATGCATTCCTATGGCGGCGGAATCGCCGCGATTCCGCAAAAAAGAATGAGCATGCTGCGGATTCTTCCGTGATGCGATTCCGCCGCGGAAAAACACGCAGCATGTGCACAGCATTGCGGAATCCCAGAGAATATAATGAGTTGTGTAGGCGTTTTTGCGGCAAACAAATGAGGCAAAAACGCTAAGAATCCGCAACGTGTGCACATAGCCTTAGCTCCTGACCTTCATTCAGTGTCATCCCACTGTCTGAAGGAAGGGGAACAGACATACTGAAGTACCTGCATCAGTGGGAAAATAATCTATTTTAATGTAAGGTAGAAAATATCTCTTCAAAACACAAAGTGACTGCTCCAATATGGAAATAAATAGCCTCTGTAAGTTTACCCCAGCAGACTCACTGTTTTGCTAATCATACTTTTAGAAATTTTCCCTGCGTGGAACATCTGTTTCACCAATCCTGACCCTGACTTGTCAGACTGATAGGAGAATGTGCATCTGGTTTTTGTGTTTCACTCAAATGGAAACAAGTGATTTGGAATAAAAATGTCCCCGAAGTATGAAAATGTTGTCTTCATATTTCATATTAATGTTTTGTGGAGAAGGATAATAAAGCGATTTTATATCAAGGAAAAGGGAGGGATAAAACTCAACTGTATGATAATATAAAATAACCAATAACTGTAGCAGAAACCTTGCAAATATACCTGCAACAATTAAAGGAGCTGTCAAGTGAAGAAAAACAACAAAAAAAAAACGGCTGACAATGGTATACAAATATAATGGTCAACAAATAAAATGGCACGGATGGCCTACTACGTTTGTTTGGACATTGCCTGTTCCCCTAATTGTCTATAATTCATACTTCAATAATGACATCCTGAAATGTGACTACTGCAGTCAATCAACGCCTTTATATCTGCTTGATCTGTAACATACACAGCTAATCTCCTAGTGTACCTGCGAGAATCAGTGAAAACACTGAACCCCACAATTTAGCCAATTGCATCCTGCCGTCATTAATGGCAGCGGAACATGAAAAGTTTGTCAGCAATTGAATTCTACTCGAATTTTACAAATATCTGCATTCCTGAAAATAAACATTTTTTTTGGAATTCACTCTGCATGAATTTAGAAAATTGGTGGCAGCTGCATCCGCCATATTGTTAAACAATTGAAGGCAGGAAAAATCTTAACTCCTTTCTGCCATCAGATGTACTATTCCGTTCATGTGACCTGGGACTTAATTCCCATGGACGGAATAGTACGTCATCGCAACCGGCCACGCTCACGGGGGTAGCGGAGCCGTGTGTCGGCTGATTCTCACAACTGACACTTGGCACTTAGTGACAGAAGTGGTCACAGACCGTTCCCTGAACTTTAACCCCTGGAACATGGTGATCAAACAAGATTGCAGCATTCCGGGAGCAGGCAGAGGGCTGACAGCCCCTCTGCCTTTGGATCGGAGATTCCGCAGCGTGACGTGGGGTCCTGATCGCTGCCATGGAGACCCGATGTCGTCATGACGACATCCGGATTTCTAGAGCTGAGAAACGTCCTTCCATGCGCAGTGAATGATCAGGAAGTCTCTCAGTTCAGTGTGCCAAACATGCAGCGCTAACAGCTTCTATAGCATGCAGATGCTCCTTCATTTGCATGCTATAGAAGCGATCGGGCTGCAAAAAATGATTGTCCCATAGTGGGACAAAGTGTAAAGCTTTGAATGAAATAATTTTTTTTTAAATAATTGTAAATACAGTACAGACCAAAAGTTTGGACACACCTTCTCATTCAAAGATTTTTCTGTATTTTCATGACTATGAAAATTGTAGAATTACACTGAAGGCATCAAAACTATGAATTAACACATGTGGAATTATACATTACACTTTACAAAAAAGTGTGAAACAACTGAAAATATGTCTTATTTCTAGGTTCTTCAAAGTAGCCACCTTTTGCTTTGATTTCTGCTTTGCACGCAGAAAAGGTGAACGGCTGGACTCTACATGCCTAGTTCCCACCGTGAAGCATGGAGGAGGTGGTGTGATGGTGTGGGGGTGCTTTGCTGGTGACACTGTTGGGGATTTATTCAAAATTGAAGAGGTGAGCGGTCCAGATCACCCCAAACCATCTCGATTGGGTTCAGGTCTGGTGACTGTGGAGGCCAGGTCATCTGGCGTAGCACCCCAACACTCTCCTTCTTCGTCAAATAGCCCTTACACAGCCTGGAGGTGTGTTTGGGGTCATTGTCCTGTTGAAAAATAAATGATGGTCCAACTAAACGCAAACCGGATGGAATAGCATGCTGCTGCAAGATGCTGTGGAAGCCATGCTGGTTCACTATGCCTTCAATTTTGAATAAATCCCCAACAGTGTCACCAGCAAAGCACCCCCACACCATCACACCACCTCCTCCATGCTTCACGGTGGGAACCAGGCATGTAGAGTCCATCCGTTCACCTTTTCTGCGTGCAAAGCAGTAATCAAAGCAAAAGGTGGCTACTTTGAAGAACCTAGAATATAAGACATATTTTCAGTTGTTTCACACTTTTTTGTAAAGTGTAATGTATAATTCCACAAGTGTTAATTCATAGTTTTGATGCCTTCAGTGTGATTCTACAATTTTTATAGCCATGAAAATACAGAAAAATCTTTGAATGAGAAGGTGTGTCCAAACTTTTGGTCTGTACGTTATATATATATATATATATATATATAAAAAAAAATAATAATAAAAAATCAATATTTATTCTATCACTAAATAAATATTTGAATAAAAAAAATCTAACCAATAAAAGTACACATAGTTGGTATTGCCGCATCCGTAACGACCCGACCTATAAAACTGTCCCATTAGTTAACCCCTTTAGTGAACACCATAAAAAAAACAACGCAAAAACAAAGCTTTATCATCATACAGCCGAACAAAAAATGGAATAACAAGCGATCAAAAAGACGGTTATAAATTAACATGGTACTGCTGAAAATGTCATATTGTCTCGCAAAAAATGAGCCACCATACAGCATCATCAGCGAAACAATAAAAAAGTGATAGAGGTCAGAATAAAGTGATGCAAAAGCAATTATTTTTTCTATAGAATAATTTCTATTATAAAAGCGCCAAAACAATAAAAAATGTTATAAATGAGGTATCGCTGTAATTGTACTGACCCGAAGAATAAAATTGCCTGATCAATTTTACCACACGCGTAATGGTGTAAACGCCCCCCCAAAAGAAATTAATGAATTGCTGTTTTTTGCGCATTCTCTCTCATGTACCCGAAAATGGTACCAATAAAAATGTCAACTCGTCCCACAAAAAACAAGACTTCACATGACTCTGTGGGCCAAAATATGGAAAAATTATAGCTCTCAAAATGTAGTGATGCAAAAACTATTTTTTGCAATAAAAAGTGTATTTTAGTGTGTGACAGCTGCCAAACATACTGTAAAAACCCACTATAACGGGTTTTGATCACTGTGATAGACCCTATCACAGTGATCAAAATAAAAAAAATAGTAAATCAAACCCCCCTTTATCACCCCCTTAGTTAGGGAAAAATAAAATAAAAAAAATGTATTTATTTCCATTTTCCCATTAGGGTTAGAGTTGGACTAAAGTGAGTTGGGCTAAAGTTAGGGTTAAGGTTGGGGCTAAAGTTATGGTTGGGTTGGGGCTAAAGTTAGGGTTAGGGTTTGGATTATGGTTATGGTTGGGATTAGGGTTATGGTTGGGTTTAGGGTTAGAATTAGGGTTAAGGATGTGTTAGGGTTAGGTTTGTGGTTAGGGTTATGTTTAGGGTTGGGTTTAGGGTTAAGGGTGTGATGGGGTTAGGGTTGGAGTTAGAATTGGGGGGTTTCCACTGTTTAAGCACATTAGGGGCTCTCCAAACGCGACATGACGTCTGATCTCAATTCCAGCCAATTCTGCGTTGAAAAAGTCAAACGGTGCTCCTTACCTTCCAAGCTCTGCCATGCGCCCAAACAGTGATTTACCTGCATATATGGGGTATCAACGTACTCAGGACAAATTGTACAACAACTTTTGGGGTCCAATTTCTCCTGTTATGCTTGGTAAAATAAAACAAATTGGATCTGAAGTAATTTTTTTGTGAAAAAAAAAGTTAAATGATCATTTTTTTTTAAACATTCCAAAAATTCCTGTGAAACACCTGAAGGGTTAATAATCTTCTCGAATGTGGTTTTGAGCACCACCAGGGGTGCAGTTTTTAGAATGGTGTCAATTTTGGGTGTTTTCTATATTATAGACCCCTCAAAGTGACTTCAAATGTGATTTGGTCCCTAAAAAAAAAATGGTGCTGTAAAAATGAGAAATCGCTGTTTAATTTTTAACCCTTATAACTGCCTAAAAAAAAAATTTTGGTTCCAAAATTGCGCTGATATAAAGAACATGTGGGAAATGTTACTTATTAAGTATTTTATGTGAAATATCTCTGTGATTTAAGGGCATGAAAATTCAAAGTTGGAAAATTGAAAATTGAAAGATTTTCAAAACTTTTGCCAAATTTCCATTTTTTTTCACAAATAAACGCAAGTCATATCAAAGAAATTTTACCACTATCATGAATTACAATATGTCACGAGTAGTGTTGAGCGATACTGCTCGATATCTAAAAATATCGGATCGGAATGGTATTGCCGATATCACTAACTATCGGCGATATCCGATTCCGATACCGGAAGTCCCATGTAAGTCTATGGGAACAAAATATCGCAACTAAAAAAACACTTTCTTTCCTTGTAAACACAAAATATACACACTTAGAATACATATATATATATATATATACATGTCATTGTGACATATATATATATATATACATATATTTATAGTTTATTCACTTCTACATAGTAAAATAGCCTCTGATTCAATTGCCGGGTAAAGCCGGCATTTGTGAAAAGACAGAAGCACCCGAGGGTCCAGTCGCCACAGAGATGTTGCATCGCACCCAGCGAACAGGATTCAGAAGCTCGCTATAAGCGAGTCCTGTGTGCCTTAATTGAACTGTTTTTTTGCTTGAGAATTGCAAAAATCATCATAGACTGTATTTGCCATTTTTCCGTCATATCTGCGCCACGAGGCACAGGTGAAGAATAAGGGGGTGCTCTCGTGGGCGTACACTCACTCCGTGGCGCGAAAACGATGTCCGCACACTCTAAATGTTACTGCAATGTAAGATCGTGCCCCACAGCTCTGGAGTTCCGCCTCCTCATCCTCCTCAGTGGGCGTAAACGAACGCGAAGGTCCCGCCTCCCTACAAAAGATAGAATAATATAGCGTGGCACTACTGTGAAGGTGCTCAAGTAGGAACCCAACCCAGTTCAATATCAAAAAAGAACTTGGCACTCAACTTTTGTGAAACGAAAATTTTTTTTATTGCAGTCAAAAACAACGTTTCGGTCCTATTCGGACCTTCATCAAAGTACCGACTGCTTGTAGAATGGTACTCTTATAGGTAGGTAAAGTAATGTCCAGAATACTCTTTACATGATCTACAGGAGATCTATGAACTATGGTGGAAATGAGATTCGTATCAGTATTAATTAAGATCCCAAATATACCTGATATATATTTCTTGATATATATTTTTTTCTATTAGTAGGTATAGCCAGTATCCACTGGAAAAACAAGCAACCGGATGTCAGGACTGGATTATGACAACCGAATAGCAATGGAGATGAGATTAGAGAGACAGGTCCTCACTGAACGCGGTGTCCGCCGCTTGTTCAAGTCGAATCTCATTTCCACCATAGTTCATAGATCTCCTGTAGATCATGTAAAGAGTATTCTGGACATTACTTTACCTACCTATAAGAGTACCATTCTACAAGCAGTCGGTACTTTGATGAAGGACCGAATAGGACCGAAACGTTGTTTTTGACTGCAATAAAAAAAATTTTCGTTTCACAAAAGTTGAGTGCCAAGTTCTTTTTTGATATCCCTACAAAAGATGTCACCTCTCCTGATGCTAATGACACATGTGACTTTGCTGAGATGGCGAATGGACGTGAGCAGAAGTGGGAAGGGATGGAGGAGTCAGAGCTCTCCCCCCACGGAAGCAACCCGATCGCCACGGAGCCACCGTTTGGCACCCGGCCTGGAAACCCTCCTACGCTGGAAGAAGCGGAGGATACCCTGAGAGACCTGGCCCGGCACCGGGAGGAGGTCGCCAGGATGGAAGCGAGCTGGCGGGCCCTAAAACTACAATTGGAGCGGCGCCAATCCCTCTTACCCCCTGAAGTGTCTGTACCGGAAGGTGAGGCACCCGTTCCAGTAGAGGAGGCCGTGCGGGCATCCCAGCCCTTGCAATCTGAACCGGTTGCCAGTATCTCAGTGGAGGCACCCGTTCCAGTACAGGAGGCCGTGCGGGCATCCCAGCCCTTGCAATCTGAACCGGTTGCCAGTATCACAGTGGAGGCACCCGTTCCTGCAGAAAACGCCGCACCAGCACCCCAGATCCCGCTGTCTGCCCCCGTCGCTGAGGCAGAAGAAGCGACACCCGTCCTCATGGAGGAGGCCGCGCAGGCACCAGAGCTCTACCTGCCTGTACCGGAGCCCCGACCGTCATCTGTTCCAGAGCCGGCTGCTTCCGCCGCAGGTGAGCGCCGCCAGGACTGGCGGGCGCCAGGAGAGCTGCTGCAAACCGTACATCGTAAGCTGGCGTTTGATAGTGGAGACATGGAGATGCTGGTGGAGGAGAATTACAACCGGCGTCAGGAGGAAGAGTGGAGACGTCGGGAGCGGGAAGCAGAGCGACAAAGGGAGCAGCGAGAATCCCAAAGCTTCGGCAACGTCACCTGGAGAAGGACCTGGCAGAGAAGGCACGTATGAGAAAGGATAAAAGTACGGTGAGGGAGCCGCGGCGTAAGGGTGCAGTACGGAACTTTAAGTTAAAAGGTGGTTGGGGCTTCATCCAGGAGCCTGGACTTTATTTAGAAGTTTTTGTAACCCGGCGGGACGTGGAGGCTCACCTCCCAGAAGGACACCCGGGGAGGGACCTGTTGGCAGGAGACTTGGTGACTTACACCCGACACTGGGGTTACAATGGATGGTACGCCCTAAATGTTACCAGGTGCGACCCCTACTCCCCAGAGTGTCAGGAAACTGACAGACCCTACGAGCCTTCAGCCTCCCCCAACCAGGCCTCTGCACAAGTGCCCACCCCACGCCGTAAATCTCCCCAGCCTCCCTCAGTGGTCTCCTCAGCAGTCCCAGCTATGGACATGATAATGATAGCTGGCCCGTACCCGGCGCCTGTTAGGCCCCCTGGGGTTCGTTCAGTCCAGGAAATAGGGGTCCAGACCCGGAGGGAGATGAAAGAGGTGGCCACACAGACCCATATAGCGGGTCAAGACGTCACTGTACTGGCCACACGATGTCATCAGGTCTGGGTGGACCCTCCTGTCACGGATGTTTGGCAAGCTCCAGAAGAGTACCAGGTGGTACCTGGAAGAGGCCAGCCAAAGAAGTCTAAATAACCCGGACAGGGTCTCTGTATGTAAATAGTTAAATTATTGATGTACCCGGACGGGTGAATGTTCATAAAAAGAAGTTTATTGCCTTAATATACCCAGGTTGGGTAATGGTTTGATGTACCCGGACGGGTGAATGTTCAGAAGAACAAGTTTATTGTTGCCTTAATATACCCAGGTTGGGTAATGGTGTTTCACTGTAATGAAAATGTTGAACTTTGAAGCCATGAACTGTACTGGCTCACAAATTTTTCTGTAAATAGTTGGCACTTCGGTGCTCCATCTTGGTTTTACAAAAAACTTTACTGTGCACTATTTTCAACTACCTCAGAAACTAAAAACCCGTTTGGTGTGGCCGAAAGTGAGGTCTGCTCAAGGAAAGTCTTGCAGCCCACCCAAGACCACAGTTGGAGGTTTGGAGCGGGTCCTCCACAAGCACAAGTAAAGGACACTGTGAAGTTACCCCGGTGGGGTTGTAGTCCTAAGAAGTCTCCACGAACTTCGGCACTAATGCTATTTGCACTTTTGTTGAATATGTATTTATTAACACACATGTATAACACATATCAAGGGTATGAACAGTAACAAAACATGTCACATAATATAAGCCATTTGCACTTTTGTAATGTTATTCTTAAAAATTTTATTATGCAACGTTTAACTTGAAGTGTTTCCTGCTTTCTTACTACGTCGCATAGTCCACTCTGCTACATCACTTTGCACCATTGCTCTATCTCACATCTATCTGCCCTGGAAGGATAGCGTGTTACCTGTAGAAGACTTTTCACCTACCTGCACTACACCATCCCTTCCAGAGGACCTGCACAGCAGCGCTGGACACCCTGACCAGGTACTACAGGTGGCGTCAATACAAACTACACGAACATTCTATCATCCCCTGGAAATATCCCACATTCCAGTGATCGCCCAGGTCACGGACCGAGCTGTGCTACTCGTGACATCCCCCATAGAAGTCGACGTGATCGGTGCCGATTACCCCCAAAACCCTGTCTCTGTGCGACTCAACTTCCCTCACTGTGCTGGCACTTTACATTTACAATGCCTCTGGGTTTTTTTTTTGGGCGGGTGGGGAACATTCAGACTTTTGCTATGGGGCCCCATGATTTATATGTACGCCCCTGCTGCTGAGGCATGGTATTTAAGGCTGTTAAGGAGCCAACATACAAGGACCTTGCCAGCAGCGTCGGACTGGAGTACCTTGGGCCCACCAGAGAAAATATATTCTTGCGGCCCAACATCATACTTCCCAACCTTTGAATAAGGGAAAGAGGGACAAAGGCTGTGGCACGCTGTGCATGCTGCAGAAAATTTTAGGCCACGCCCCGACAACACCCATTTCACAGCTAATCACACCCATATCCTCGCCCCAAGCGTAACCATTTAGCACTGCTGATCACACTGACTGGTAATGAGGGCACAGTGGCTGGTACTGAGGAAAAGAAAGAAAGAGCAGCGAGAGAGAAAGAACAAACAGAGAAAGAAAGAGAGGAAAGAAAGAAAAGAGAGAAAGAAAGAACAGAGAGAAAAAAGAACAGAGAGCGAGAAGGAAAGAACAGAGAGCGAGAAAGAAAGACTAGAGAGAGAGCCATAGGCGTAGCTAGGGTTTTGGTTTAGTGGGGGCAAAACTTCTGAGTGGGCCCATCATCAGAGAACCTCAGCAAATGACCGCGCTGTTGGCCAAAATAATCTCTATATAAAAAGACCAATATTGATATTACCGCCATATGGTCTGTGTTAAATAATACCAGTCCTACAGAACATATAATAGATTACAGCACAGGTACAGATAATGACTTACCGCTGATGTTCTTTCTAATGGAATTGTTCACTTTTCATGTCTTTTCCATCTGGCCCACACCGACATGACGACTTCTCCAGCCAGGACTCGACTGCACCCCCATTAAAAAAAAAATTAAAAAAAACCTCACCTCCCGGCTCCTGTGCTGCTCACTGTTCTCCCTCTCAGCGTCTGACAGCGGGCGCCGGCAGATGATGTTATTGCGCCCGCTGTCATACGCTGAGAGGGGGATTATGGGAGAGTAGGAGCGCTCGCTCCTTCTCTCTCCATGCGGTCAGCTTTATCGGCTGGATGCCGATACAGCTGACCCTCCGATGATGGGTGGGGGGCCCACTGCTGGCACCGGGCCCCCCCAACGCCTGTTCAGGCCCCATAGCTTCCGGGCGGCAGAGCAGGGAGAGCGATTCTCCCTGCTCTGCCGCAGAATGTAACTGTATCGTAGCTCCGGGTGGGCCCCCTCAGAGCGCGGGCCCCGGGGCCACCACCCCCTCTGCCCCGCGACCTATCCTTTCAAATCAGGGCCCACCACGCAGAAGCTGGGGCCCACCGTAGGTTTCTCCGGTGTCCCGGTGCCTCAGTCCGACCCTGCTTGCCAGCCTGATAATACCAGGCCACAGCAGTCTGCATGTCTTGGCTGGTTAACAAAAATAGGGGATCCCCTCGAAAAAAATTTGGCGTGGGGTCCCCCCTATTTTTGTTAACCAGCCAGATGAAGCAGACTGCTGAGGCCTGGTTTTTCAGGCTGGTAAGGATCCAATATCCATGGACCTTGCCAGCCTGATAATACCAGGCCACAGCAGTCTGCTTAGCTTGGCTGGTTAACAAAAATAGGGGATCCCCTCGAAAAAAAAAACGGCGTAGGGGTCCCCCTATTTTTGTTAACCAGCCAAGTAAAATGCAGACTGCTGCGGCCTGGTATTAAAAGACTGTCAAGGCCCATGGATTTTGGCCCTCAACAGCCTAATAATACCAGGCTACAGCAGCCCCACATTTGGCGCATCAAAAGATGTGCCAATTGTGGCACTTTACCCGGCTCTTCCCACTGCCCTGTAGCGGTGGCAAGCGGGGTAATAAGGGGTTAATGTCACCGTTGATTGCACGGTGAGAATAAGCCCGGTTAATAATGGAGAGGTGTCAATAAGACACCGATCCATTATTAATCCCAAAGTTTTTAAATGTATAAAAAAAAAGACACAGCAAGAAAAAAGTATTTTACTGAAATAAAAAAGACAACACAGTTTTCATTTCTTTTATTATACTCTCATTCCTACGACGCCATCGATCTCCTGTAAAAAAAGAAAAAAAAACAAACCAACAGTATACCACCTGTCCGACGCAGTCCATAGTAACGAGGGTCCCACGACGATCCAGCTCTGCTACATCGCAATGACAGGCAGAGCCTGTCATCTCGACGCAGCACAGCTGATTACCTGCTTCCCCGGCGGGTGACGTCATCGGACTGACTGCTTTACGGCCGGGATTACCCAGCAGTCACTGCAGTTATCGCGAGAAACTGCATGTGACCGCCGGGGAAAGATGATGGCGGCCATCAAGCAGTCCAGCCCGTGACCGCCGGAGATCTTCTGCCAGGTAAGTGCCGCTGACTCCTGACAGACCCGACCGACGGACACTGACAGTGACAGTGACAATCCCGATTCCGGTATCCGATAAGACGAAAATATCGGAACTAAGTATCGAAAGTCCGATAGAGCTAATATCGGCCGATACCCGATACTTGCGGTATCGTATCGCTCAACACTAGTCACGAGAAAATATTTTAAGAATCATCAGGATCCATTTAAGCGTTCCAGAGTTATTACTTCATAAATGGACAGTGGTCAGAATTGTAAAAAATGGCCCAGTCATTAACATGCAAACCACCCTTGGGGTAAAGGGGTTAAATAGAAATATTAAAAAGCTTTTTGTATTTTTTGCCCCTGCTCATAAGGTTTTGCCTATGCATTTGGTTTTGCCTACCATTGAATTCAATAGGATTCAGGTATGTTCGACGAACGTCGGGATGTTTGCTGAACCGTACATTGAAAGTTTTGCTCATCTCTAGTGGTGGATGGTGAAATATGGAGCTTGAAAGTCAAACGTTTAAAATGTTGTTGCTCTCTCTCTCTCTCTCTCTCTCTCTCTATATATATATATATACACTGATAAGCAAAGGAGAGAGAGAGATTATCTTTCATTGCAATCATGCTTATGAAGATAATAAGATAACTGATCTCTTCAGAAGAGGAAGTATTGGCCTATTTGTAGGCTCAGTGGCCTGACTAAAAATTTGAGTATATTTTTAATAGGGACATGGTGTATTAAAAAAAGTTAAAAATATATATATAACAAAACAAGAATTGAAACAATTAGTCATTTTCTCACGGAGAGGATAAAACCTGGTGTTTGCCCTGATGAAGATGTCTATGTACTTTGAAACACATTGACAATTAAAAACCGCAGTTCTCTTCACATCGTCACCTGGATTCCTTTCTTCATCATGTTTGGAAACCAATATTGATGTCTTTGGCAGTGCAGAAAAAGATGCATCCTTCATTTTATCTTTTCCTTGAATGCATCCTTGGATCTTCAGCATCCGGTTTTCTGAGCTTGTTTATGGTGTTGTGGTACCATAACCCAGGTGAGCACATCCTTGTACCCATTGATCTCCCATCCACTATCCAAGTAAGACCCTATTTGAAGCTGTTGTTCTCCAGTTGTCCCATTGGAGTTATTTTCTCATGAGCCATGATACATTCCTTACAAGTGTAATTTTAACAATAGCCTATATAACACAGTATATGTCAATTTTAGTTTTTGTATACATAAAATGCTAGCAAACCTACATAGATAAAGGAAAGATATTTTGTAATTAGGCTTACTCCTTCTGAGTTTCCTTCTATTTTCCCGCAATTATAATACCAAATTATCCTATTCCAAATCTCTCTCCCACGTCATTTCATCTCGTCAAGGTTGATTCACCTTTACGACTTCTGTCTCCTGTCCCTGCCCCTATTCCCATAGTCACAGCATTGATATAGTGATCGTGAGTCATACCTCCAGCTGTTCTTCTCTGTGTGCTGCTTGTTTTGATTGACAAGGCCCCTAGGAATGGAAATTAATTACTGCAAGCATTACATTACAGCCAAGTTAAATACAATATGGAGTCATGACTGTGTGTCTGCATAATGGACAGAATTTTTCTCTAGATATTGGTCTGATTAGGACTCAGTGGAGTTTGTTCACCTCAAATGTCATGTAGCCTGGAGCAAGTATGAGTACTGTGCGGTCAGTCATTTATTTACTGTTCTGCATTTATCATATGTTATGTTTGAATGATGTCAAGAATATGTCTGATTAATTGGAGGATTAGGTGTTTCCACTCATTACGGTAGTCATGTTCCATTCAGAAAAAGATTGCTATAATGTATCCAAAACTAAAGCTGCACAGACAGTAAAAAACTCTATGGACACACAAACATTCTGCTTTCCAGTCCTAATTTATGGCTTCTCACCAGAAATTAGGAGTCAGAACTAACTAACGTCTGCTCACCCCCAGCCCCACTCGTGTACAAGATGAGCGTCTGAAAATACAATTATCTGTTACCGTCCAGCAAAGTTGGGGTCAGTCCTATATGTTCCTTTTAGGGGCAACATACTACCACTCCCATCAGCCTACACCTGCTGCCTCTAATAACAGCAAGAGCAGGCGGCAGCTTCTGGGAGTATTCAGCCAGCGCCTGCTCTCTAAATATATAATAATAAAAAAAAGTGGGTTCTCCTGTATTTTTGACAACCAGCCAGGCAAAACTGACAGCTGTGGGCTGCAACCTTAAGCTGTCAGCTTTAGGAAGGTTGGTTATCAAGAATAGAGAGGTCCCCATGCCGTTTTTTAAAATTCTTTAAATAAATAATAAAAAAAAATGGCGGGGGTCCCCCTCATTTTTGACAACCAGTCAAGCTAAAGCAAACAGCTGGGGGCTGGTATTCTCAGTGTTATGTACTGACCTGGGTTAGAATAGTGATATTGCAACTAGGGACAGAACCAGCAGATAGCTTAGTCAGCAATAGCCAGAGGTCAGTACATGGGAGCAGCAGTATAGTTGAAGGATCAGCAGGTTTTGTAGTCAGGAATAGCCAGAGGTTGGTACACAGGAACAGCAGTATAGTTGAAGGATCAGCAGGTTGCATAGCCATGAATAGCCAGAAGTCAGTACACGGCAGCAGCAGTATAGTTAAAGGATTGTGCAGTCAGGAGTAGCCAGGGGTCAGTACACGGTAGCAGCAGTATAATCTTGCATGGATCAGCAGGTGAAAGGAGAACTTGACTAAAGGATGGGAGCTCCATAATTTATTAAGGAAGGAAGTGCAATGCCAGGTTTAAGTAGGGTGTTCAATCAGGAGATCGCAGGGTAGAGCCAATCAGGAATCTTAAGGTTGTGACAATCAGGAACTCAGAGTGGAGACAATCAGAAACAACACAGGTATTAGTATCTGGGTTAGCAAGGAACTGTCGAGTGAGCAGAATAGCTCAGAGGGAAAAGTTGCTGCCTGGTGCACACAAGCTACTGGGTTCAAGTCCTAACACTCAGGTTGGTAAGGGGCCATGGATATTGCTTGCCCAGCCTAAAAATAGCAGCATGCAGTCACCCAGAAAAGGAGTACCGTATTTTTCGGACTATAAGATGCACCAGACCATAAGACGAACCCCAAATTTTCAGAAGGAAAATAGGGGAAAAAAATAATGTGTCAAATGGGGTCCATCTTACAGTCTGAATTCAGCTTACCAGCGAAGGGATCAGCACAGGTAGAGGAGTGGTCACTAGGGTCGTTCAGTGGTCCAGGCTAGTGCAGTGGTGGTGCTTTGTGGGGTGGCTGTGTTCTGTGAGGTGGCTGTACTCTGTGGGGTGGCTGTGTTCTGTGGGGTGGTTGTGCACTGTGGGGTGGCTGTGATCTGTGGGGTGGCTGTGTTCTGTGGGGAGGTTGTGCACTGTGGGGTGGCTGTGTTCTGTGGGGTGGCTGTGCTCTGTGGGGTGGCAATATACTCACAAATCCGGTGGCGGTCCCAATGCAGCTTCTGTTATGTTTTGGTAGCTGAGGAGAGCAGGCAAAAACGGCAATACACCAGAGAGGTTGGAATCTACTGGATTGCAGTACCCTGACTAACCACCACAACTAAATGCAGCCGTGGAGCGTACCTACGTTGGTCCTAGACGCCTCGTCACAGCCTGAGAAGCTAACTACACCTAAAGATAGAAAGAGGAAAACTATCTGCCCCGGAGCAGATCCCCAAAGAACATAGGAAGCCCCCAAACATGTAATGGCGGTTAGACAAGAGAAAATACAGACACAGACAGAAAATAGTATGAGCAAACGTTGGGGCCCAATCTTCCTAGAAAGAAAAGGATAGGAAGGGCACTTACTGCAATCCCAAAAAACCCTAAAAAGTACCAACTCTACTAATTACAAAAACACCTGAGATCACACGACCTCTACCACCTAAATTAGTTCTCTGGTGTAACAAAACTAAGCCGCAGCCACTGAAAAAACTGGAAAAGGCAAATGAACAAATAACAGAGGCTCAGATAAACTGAGAGGAGCACAAGCCCCCGGAGGGGACCTGGCTGACCTCCACAAGAGTGCAGGAAACAATGCAAAAAGCAAGCACAAAAATACAAGCAGGAAAAATCTTATCTGTTAGCAGAAGATGCAGGCAAAACACAGCAAGCTTCCAAGTGAACCAGGAACCAAAGTTGAGACAAGAACAATTGATCACCGGCAACCCTGATGGGAGGGAACCTCCCTTATATAAGACCAGTCTGTAACTCATGATCGCCAATCTTCACAATCTTCATTGAATGGTTCAGTATTGTTTGTAACCACCAGAGGGAGCTTCTGCTCAGAACTCATTTCTAACACATTCACAACAAGCTTCCCTGTCTTGCGGTGGTGTCGGGGCAGCAGCGGGGCTCTGTGCTGCGTGGGGGGCTCCTCTGGCATTTCGTCCTAGCCGGAAAGCTCACCGCAGCTCCGCTGCTGCGACGCGGTGCCGTCCTGAAAGATGGCCGTCAGGGGCCTCCGGTGGAAGCTGCATTGGGACCGCCGCCGCAACTGGATTTTTAGGTATGTTGCAACCATAAGACGCACCCCCATTTTCACCCAAAATTTTTTGGGAAAAAAGTGCGTCTTATGGTCCGAAAAATACGGTATCTATTAGATGTGTCAATTCTGGCATTTTGCCCAGCTCTTCTCTCTTGCCCTGTGGCAGTGGCAAGTGCAGTTCATGTCACCTTTGCATTGTCCTCCTCTATAAGATGCCTATCCATTACTAATCCTATAGTTGTATTGTAAATAAACATAGCCATAATAAAGTCCTTTATTTGAAATAAAAAACATACTTTTACTTTTTTATTTAAAAATAACAAACACAGTTATGCTTACCTAATGCCCATTCCACTGAAGCCATGATCTCCTGTAAAAAAAAAATAAAAAACAACCATAGCTCTCACCTGTCCCATGCCGTAATCCATGTCTGGAATAAACAGTTTTCAACCTGGATGGTGCCAAGATGCGTCCATCCAGGCTGAAAACCACTGGGAGAATGAGCTGCTGTGTCTGCAGCCTCAGTGACTAGCAGTGGTAACCGCAGGTCACTGAGGCTGCATTCCCAGCCAGAGCCCTGAAGACGTTTCACTGTGCAGAGGTGAAATTCTCCCTGTCAACTGCGATGACCTCACCACTGCACCGTGAGACTTTTCTCACTGTGCTAGCGGTGATCTCACAGAGGTCACCGCAGTTCAGGGGCGCGGCTGGAAATGCAACCTCATTGACCTGCGGTAATGTCAATGATGTCACCGCTAGTCACTGAGGATGAGCTCACAGCAGCTCATTCCTCAGAGGTTCTCAGCCTGGATGGTCGCTTCTTGGCACAGTCAAGGTTGAAACCTGTTTATTCCAGACATGGAATACTGCATGTGATAGAACGTAGGACAGATGAAGGATATGGTTGTTTTTTATTATTTTTTTTACAGGAAATGTTGGCTTCAGTGGAATGGGTATTATGTGAGTATAACAGTGTTTGTCATTTTTAAATAAAAAAGTAAAAGTGTGTTTTTATTTATTTCAAATAAATGATTTTATATTGCCTGTGTGTTTATTTACAATACAACTATAGGATTATTAATGAAGAGGTGTCTTATAAACGCCTCTCCATTACTAACTATTGGACTTGATGTCAAATGAAAATACAAAGGTGACATCAGCTCCACAAATATGAACCCCACTTCCCACTCCCACAGGGCAAGGTTGCAGAATCTAACATATGCGCCTTTTCTGGGTGGCTGCGAGCTGCTATTTTTAGGCTGGGGGCAATATACATGCCCTCTTACCAACCTGAGAAAACAGCCCCCAAAGTCTGCTTTAGCTTGGTTAATTGTCAAAAATGGGAGAACCCAAAGCCGTTTTTTAAATTTATTTATTTAAATAATTTAAAAAACAGCGTGGGGACACCTATATTCTTGATAAGCAACCTGGCTAAAGCTGACAGCTGAGGGTTGCAGCCCCCAGCTGTCAGTTTTGCCTGGCTGGTTAAGGAAAATATTGGGGAACCCATGCCTTTTTTTTTTAATATTTATTTAGAGCACAGGCGCCAGCTGATGAATACTGCCATCAGCCTAGCGACAGCAGGCGTAGGCTGATGCAAGTAGTACTATTAGCCGACGCCAGCGATCAGAGGTAAATTTTTTACCTCTGGACACAGCTGCACACTTACGCTGTCATTTGACAGCGTGGGAGCTGCGGGTTTCTGACTGGTGGTAATGATTTTACCGCCTATCAGAGGCAGTGTTTGCCACGCTGTCATGCAAATGACAGCGTGGCAAACCCTGGATGCTCGTGGTTTCAGTTTTGGGTACTTTTCTGGTACCCGAAACAAGCTTTTTTTAACTGTTCAGCTGAACCCGCAGGACTTGAACATCCAGTGGTTCACCTATCACTAGTAGGGACCATAAGTCTATCCCTCTTTACTCTGATTTTAATCAGCTATCCTAAGAATAGTTAATTAAAAATGTAGTACACAATAAAAATGTATTTTAAAAACAGCACTTAAATATCCATAGACCCTTTTAGTTAGCTGATCGGCAAGGGTGCTATTAGCCTGAATCATGGTAGACCATCAATTTTATAATCTCAAAAACTCCTATGAAATGTTGTTCCCCAAATTATACATTTTCCACTATCCTTGCCAATTACAGGGGGTCTGATCATTTGGATCCTCTACAATCCCAAGATAGGAGCTTTGGTACCCAGGAGCCAAGGTCTACATATCCCTGATTTGAATGGAGCAGAGGTGATCACGCTCAACGTCTTCTCCATTCATTGTCTATGGGAATGCTGGAAAAAGCAAAGCTCAGCAGCCGGACCACAAACAACATCCCAGCAATCAGAAAGTTTTCAGGTACCCTATAGACAAGGAATAACTTAATATATTGGGAATAGGATTCAGAGGCATCTTGCAAATATACTTACTGCTGCTCTGTAAAACCTACATAGAAGTTGTTTGTAGCTGCATTATGGCGCCATATTGTGGAACTGTAAATTGCTCCATTCAGTTGCTCAGAGAATGGTGATAATTGAGAACTATAATACTTTAGTAAATGCTCCAATAATAAATTGTTTGACATGGATCAAAAACATTTTTGACATATCATGTGCATGTTTTTTTCCATTGCATAGATAAGGAATTTTATCACATTCCTATTTTTAAATATCTGAGAGATTAAAAATGGCAATGTAAGAACATTGTGTGAGATTAAATTGTATCATCTGAAAATGTGGCAGTAAAAACTATATGAACTATAATAGTGTTCGGTTTCTGTAGTTGTGAGTATTCATTATCCAAGAATTAAACATGTAGGTGGATTATACATTCATTATGTTGAAGGTCGCTGTTCTTTTGTTCATTGTGTTAAAAGCAAAAATATTATTAAACGTTCTGTGGAAAAAATGTATGTGGAAACTGATCTGCGTTTTTATTATTTCAAATGGTAAAACCATTTTAGCCTAAAATAAAATTGACATTACACTTTTATAAATTATTGCTGTTTACTCATGTCTTAATAAAAGTGCTCCTACGTCACCACAGATTAAGGGTGCTTCACGGTCTACTCAATAGAGTCGATATTTTGATAAGGCCATTAACAACATTAGCCCTCCTCTGATTATGACATCCCTTCAGTCTTCTCCGTGTCTGTTTTTACTCTCTTCCTTTTGCATCCATGGATGATTATTTCTTTCCAAGAGCCTCCCTCCTTCCTGCTTGTTGAGGCGGGCATTCCTGTTTGATTGACAGTCCAGACAAGTGGCACTGTTGTTCCAATGGTCTGGATTTTGTGCTTGATGATTTGGCTGTATGAGGCAGCTGTCATGACCCAGGACGGGGTTTGGTCTTTGTCCCGTCCTGGCCAGTCTGGGGTTAATGGTTTCAGCCTCTCTCTGGCAGAGGGCGGCTATTTAGTTGCCAATTGACCTAGGTCTGGTGTCAGTTATACTCCTGCCCTCGGCTGAGTTAGTTGACTGTTATGTTTCGGTAACTGAGGAGTGCAGGTAAAAAAGGCAATACACCAGAGCAGTTGGAATCTATGAGATTGCAGTACCCTGACTAACCACCACAACTAGAGGCAGCCGTGGAGCGTTCCTACGTTGGTCCTAGACGCCTCGTCACAGCCTGAGAAACTAACTACAACTAAAGATAGAAATAGGAAAGCTATCTGCCCTGGAGCAGATCCCCAAAGAACATAGAAAGCCCCCAAACATGTAATGGCTGTTAGACAAGAAGAAATACAGACACAGACAGAAAATAGTATGAGCAAATGTTGGGGCCCAAACTAACTAAATAGAAAAGGATAGGAAGGGTACTTACTGCAATCCCAAAAGACCCTGCAAAGCACCAACTCTACTAATTTCAAAAACACCTGAGATCACACGACCTCTACCACCTAAATTAGTTCTCTGGTGTAACAAAATCAAAACAGCAGCCACTGAAGAAACTGGAAAAAGCAAAAGTACAAACATCAGTGGCTGAACTAAACTGAGAGGGCAACAGCCCCCGGAGGGGACCCTGAAGGCCCCCACAGAAGTGCAGGACAAAATGCAAAAATAAAGCACAAAAAACAAAAAGAAGAAAATGTCTTATCTGTTAGCAGGAGATGCAGACACGACACAGCAGGCTACAAGGGAAACAGGAATCATGGAGTGAGACCAGAACAATTGATCACCAGCAACCCTGATGGGAAGGCGACTCCCTTATATAAGACCAGTCAGTAACACCTGATTCCCACTCCTCACAATCTTCACTGGACAGTCCAGTACCGCTTGTAACCATCAGAGGGAGCCTCTGCTCAGAACTCATTTCAAGTCCATTCACAACAGTACCCCCCCCTTGAGGAGGGGTCACCGAACCCTCACTTGAGCAACCAGGTCGGTCAGGATGAGTTCTATGATACGCACGGATGAGTCTCCTAGCATGGATGTCCGAAGCAAACACCCAAGAATTGTCTTCCTGACCATAACCTCTCCACTTAACCAAATACTGGAGTTTCCGTCTAGAAAAACGAGAATTCAATATTTTCTCAACCACATACTCCAGATTGCCCTCAACCAAAACAGGGTCAGGAGGCACAGTAGTAGGAACAACTGGCTCAACAAACCTCTTCAACAAGGACTTGTGGAACACGTTATGGATCTTAAATGTCCCTGGAAGAAGCAAATGAAAAGAAACAGGATTAAGAATCTCCATGATCTTATAAGGTCCAATGAACCTAGGCTTAAATTTAGGAGATGCCACTCTCATAGGAATATTTTTTGAGGACAACCAGACCAAGTCCCCCACTTTAAACCGAGGACCATCAGTCCTATGCCGGTTAGCAAACCGCTGGGCCCTCTCCTGAGAGAGGGACAACCTCTCCACTACCTGGTCCCAAATCTGTTGCATACGCTCCACAACAGAGTCAAAACCTGGACAGACAGAAGCCTCCGTCTGTCCTGAAGAAAATCGAGGGTGAAACCCAGAATTACAGAAAAATGGAGACATCAAAGTGGCAGAGCTAGCCCTATTATTAAGAGCAAACTCAGCCAAAGGCAAAAAAGAGACCCAGTCATCCTGATCAGCAGCCACAAAGCATCTTAGATAAGTCTCCAATGTCTGGTTTGTTCTCTCAATTTGACCATTGGTCTGAGGATGAAACGCCGAGGAGAAAGACAATTGAACACCAAGTTTAGAACAAAAGGTCCTCCAAAATCTTGAAACAAACTGGACTCCTCTGTCAGACACAATGTTCTCAGGAATGCCGTGTAAACGAACCACGTGCTGAAGGAACAAAGGCACCAATTCAGAGGAGGAAGGCAACTTAGGTAATGGCACAAGATGTATCATCTTGGAAAACCTATCACAAATCACCCAGATGACGGTTATTCTCTGAGAAACAGGGAGGTCGGAAATGAAATCCATAGAGATATGGGTCCATGGTCTCTTGGGCACAGGCAATGGCATCAACAAACCACTAGAGCGAGAGCAAGGCTTGGAGCGAGAGCAAGTCCCGCAGGACTGCACAAATTCCCTGACATCACGAGACAAGGTAGACCACCAAAAGGACCGACTAACCAAGTCTCTGGTACCAAAAATTCTGGGATGACCGGCCAACGCGGAACAATGAATCTCAGACATCACACTCTTTTTCCACTGGTCCGGGACAAACAATTTCCCAACAGGGCAGCGCTCGGGCTTATCCTCCTGACACCCCTCCAGAGCCAGTCTCAAATTGGGCGAGATGGCGGAAAGAACTATACCCTCTTTCAAAATAACAGAAGGATCAGATAACTCAGGAGAGTCCGCCAGGAAACTCCTCGAGAGGGCATCCGCCTTAACATTCTTAGTGCCAGGAAGAAATGAAACCACAAAATTAAAACGTGTGAAAAACAAGGCCCACCTGGCCTGTCTAGGATTAAGTCGCTTGGCAGATTCCAGATAAACCAGATTCTTATGGTCCGTAAGGACCACCACCTGATGTTTGGCTCCCTCCAGCCAATGTCTCCACTCTTCAAAAGCCCACTTCATGGCCAATAACTCCCGATTACCCACGTCATAATTACGTTCAGTAGGAGAAAATTTTCGAGAGAAAAAGGCACAAGGGTTACTTTTAGAGGTCTCTGGATCTCTTTGGGACAAAACGGCACCTGCCCCAATTTCAGAGGCATCAACCTCCACCTGAAATGGTAGAGAAACATCAGGCTGCCGTAGAACAGGAGCAGAAGTGAATCTCTGCTTAAGTTCCTGAAATGCAGAGACTGCCTCAGGAGGCCAATTCACCACATTAGAACCCTTTTTGGTCAAATCAGTTAAAGGTTTAACAATAACCGAGAAATTACCAATAAATTTACGATAAAAATTGGCAAAACCCAAAAATCTTTGAAGAGCCTTTAATGAAGTAGGTTGGACCCAATCACAGATGGCCTGAACCTTGACCGGGTCCATTTCAATAAGAGATGGAGACAAAATGAATCCCAAAAATGAGATCCTCTGTACGCCAAAAAGACACTTTGATCCCTTCACATACAGAGCATTCTCTCTCAAAATTTGGAATACAGTTCGAACATGTTTCACATGAGAGTCCCAGTCATTGGAAAAATCAAGATATCATCCAAATAAACAATCAGAAATTTATCCACAAAATCCCTGAAAATGTCATTCATGAAGGACTGGAAGACAGAAGGAGCATTAGTGAGCCCAAAGGGCATCACAAGGTACTCAAAATGCCACTCAGGGGTATTAAATGCCGTCTTCCATTCATCCCCGTGCTTAATGCGAATAAGGTTATATGCCCCCTGAGGTCAAGCTTGGTAAACCAAGTAGCATTTTTCACCCTGGAAAACAGGTCAGAAATCAAGGGTAATGGATATTGATATTTCACAGTAATATTGTTCAAAAGACGATAATCAATGCACGGCCTTAATGAACCATCCTTTTTGGCCACAAAGAAAAAACCGGCACCTAAGGGTGAAGAGGGTGGTCTGATATGACCCTTCTCCAATGACTCCTTGATATAAGACCGCATAGCGTCATGTTCAGGTACAGACAAGTTAAAAAGGCGACCTTTAGGGAATTTACTACCAGGCACTAATTCAATAGCGCAGTCATAGCTCCTATGGGGAGGCAAGGATGCAGATTTACTTTCGCTAAACACATCAGAAAAATCAATCAAAAAGTCAGGAACATCCTGAGCCTGGGGGGAGGCAGAAAAAACAGGAGTGTTGGTATTAACACATTGGCAGCCCCAACTGGTTACAGACACAGTTTTCCAATCCAAAACAGGATTATGAGACTGCAACCAAGGGAAACCCAGTACGATAATATCATGCAGATTATACAGAACCAAAAATTTGCAGCACTCCTGATGATCAGGTTCAACCCTCATTATCACCTGAGTAGAGAACTGAGGTTTATTCTCAGCCAAAGGGGTAGAATCGATCCCCAGTAGGGGAATAGACTTCTGTAGGGGTATCAAGGGAAACCCACAACGTTTAGCAAAATCATAATCCATCAGGTTAATAGCTGCTCCAGAATCAACGAAAGCCTGAGCAGAAAATGAGGACAGAGAGCATATCAGAGTGACAGTTAATAAAAACTTAGTCTGAACACTACCCAAGACAACTGAGCGTGCAAAACGTCTTCCCCGCTTAGGGCAGACTGAAATAGCATGAGAGGCATTACCACAGTAGAAACATAACCCATTGCGCTTTCGAAACTCATGACGCTGTGCCCCAGACACCACTCTATCACACTGCATGGATTCAGAAGCAGGTTCACAAGGCAACACT
The DNA here is from genome assembly GCA_033576555.1 of Oophaga sylvatica. Taxonomy (NCBI): domain Eukaryota; kingdom Metazoa; phylum Chordata; class Amphibia; order Anura; family Dendrobatidae; genus Oophaga; species Oophaga sylvatica. The sequence continues at coordinate 32,687,504 of JARQOD010000006.1, forward strand.
ATTCCACGCATACTTCTCCGCTCACGCTCAAAGCGTCGTCATTCCATTTGGTCAGGACTGCCCACCTACGGAATCTCTGACAGTATAACTCAGCGTCATCAAGCCCCTGATTTAATGCCAACAAGGCTTTTTCAGCTTGATCAGTGACATTAGGCTCATCGTACAATAACCCCAAAGCCTGAAAAAATGCATCAACATCACTCAAAACAGGATCCCCATGAGTCAGGGAAAAAGCCCAATCCTGAGGATCGCCGCGCAGGAGAGAGATGACAATTTGAACCTGCTGCGCTGCGTTCCCTGAGGACTTAGATTTTAAGGCAAAAAACAATTTACAATTATTTTTGAAATTCTGAAACTTAGCTCAATCCCCCAAAAACAAATCTGGCATGGGAATCCTAGGTTCCACAACAGGCAACCCAGCAAGATATGCAGCAATACTCTGAACCTCAGTGGCAAGCTGATCCACACGGCCAGACAACTGTGCAAACTCCATTGAGAGAAAAAATCCTCCCCAGCACCCAGAGATACAGAGGGAAAAAAAAAAAAAATGCAACAAACAGAAAAATATCTCTGACAACTCTGACAACCGTTTTTTCTTTCACAATATTTTTCCCTTCTGTGAGTACCATACAACTTTAAATTTTAGGCCGGTGATACTGTTATGTTTCGGTAACTGAGGAGTGCAGGTAAAAAAGGCAATACACCAGAGCAGTTGGAATCTATGAGATTGCAGTACCCTGACTAACCACCACAACTAGAGGCAGCCGTGGAGCGTTCCTACGTTGGTCCTAGACGCCTCGTCACAGCCTGAGAAACTAACTACAACTAAAGATAGAAATAGGAAAGCTATCTGCCCCGGAGCAGATCCCCAAAGAACATAGAAAGCCCCCAAAAATGTAATGGCTGTTAGACAAGAAGAAATACAGACACAGACAGAAAATAGTATGATCAAACGTTGGGGCCCAAACTAACTAAATAGAAAAGGATAGGAAGGGTACTTACTGCAATCCCAAAAAACCCTGCAAAGCACCAACTCTACTAATTTCAAAAACACCTGAGATCACACGACCTCTACCACCTAAATTAGTTCTCTGGTGTAACAAAATCAAAACAGCAGCCACTGAAGAAACTGGAAAAAGCAAAAGTACAAACATCAGTGGCTGAACTAAACTGAGAGGGCAACAGCCCCCGGAGGGGACCCTGAAGGCCCCCACAGAAGTGCAGGACAAAATGCAAAAATAAAGCACAAAAACAAAAAGAAGAAAATGTCTTATCTGTTAGCAGGAGATGCAGACACGACACAGCAGGCTACAAGGGAAACAGGAATCATGGAGTGAGACCAGAACAATTGATCACCGGCAACCCTGATGGGAAGGCGACTCCCTTATATAAGACCAGTCAGTAACACCTGATTCCCACTCCTCACAATCTTCATTGGACAGTCCAGTACCGCTTGTAACCACCAGAGGGAGCCTCTGCTCAGAACTCATTTCAAGTCCATTCACAACAGTTGACCTCCTGTGTGCCTGCGCCTTGTGCCTGATCTTGTTGCTTGTTTGGTTTTGACCCGGTCCGTCTCTTCGTTGTGAGCTTGTCTACTGTCTTGGTACTGTGTATTTGCCCATTCTGGTTTTCTAATCCCTTGGCTACGTTCTGGTTATTCTCTGCCTGCTCCTCTTGTACTGCGTTGCTCCCTCTGTGTATGACCTGGCTATCCTGACTTTCCGTTTTGTCTATGCTCCTTGGTAACTCTGTCCCATAGTTACCCTTCTAGGAGTTTTCCTTCTGCTCATAGCTCTCTGGAGCTTAGGCCACGCCCATCAGCAGTCACGTGCTTAAGGTCCTCTGGCCTGAAACAATCTCTGTCTGTTACTGCCTTCTCTGAGAGACCTGTGGCCGGCGCCGCCCCTTGGCAGTCATGTGCTTCGGGTCCTGTTAGTCAGAAGCACGCATCTTCACCGCTGCTGCCCCGCTCCACAGGTATCTTTGAGTGCAGTCTGTATTATTCAGGACACGCGCACTGGCTCAGTGAGCAAGTGCAGTGCGGTGTACATGATATTATAACCGACCGCTACTTTTTTTTTTTTCCTGTGTGTGTTATGGATCCTATGTATGCCCTTTCTGAGCAGGTAAAGCACTTGACTCAGATGTCTCAGACACTGAATGAGGAACAGCGAGTTCTGGCTCAGTCTCAGCAGCTGATGGCTGACACTGTGCAGGGGGCTTTATCATCTGGTGCTCATGGGACAGGGGTTCAAGATGTTATATTAGTTTCCCCAGAGCTCCCGGTTAAATTACCAGATACCTTTTCCGGAGATAGAAAGGAATTTAAAGTTTTCAAAGAGGGCTGTAAGATTTTTTTTTCTTTAAGACCGCACTCTTCTGGGGATGAAAGTCAGAGGGTGGGGGTCATTATGTCTCTGTTAAGGGGAGCCCCCAGGCTTGGGCTTTTTCCCTTCCTACCACTGCCCCTGAGAGAATGACTGTGGATGCATTTTTTGAGGCCCTGGGGCATATTTATGATGAGCCTGATCGAGTGCTGATGGCTGAGGACATGGTGATGAGTGTATGTCAGGGGAAGCACTCAGCCGAGTGGTTTTGCTTAGAGTTCAGACGCTGGGCTGCTGAGGTCTGTTGGGATGATGCCGCCCTCCGGGGCTTGTTCCGTAGAGGCCTGTCTGAACGTCTGAAAGATGCCTTGGCACTCCACCCTCCGCCTGATTCTCTGGAGGACGCCATGACGCAGGCCGTCCGAATGGATCGCAGGCTGCGGGCGAGAGGTGTGATGCAGGCTGAGACACCACTTTTCTCCAGTGGAAGGGGAGCCAGTCCTGTATTGGAGTCCATGGAGATGGGAGCCATCGACCTCAAAGAGAAAGAAAGGAGACGGAGGCGTTTGGAAAAGCTGTGTTTTTACTGCGGTGATCCTGGACATTGGAAAAAGAACTGTCCCTCCTGCCCACCGACTAACAAGCGACTGAGTCTGGGTGATCATCGTGGAGGTCACTCAGACTCTCAGGTACCCTTTCCTTCATTTTCTAAGATACTGTTAAAGGTGGAACTTGGTGTGAAGAACTGCTTTTTCCTTACTTCAGCTTTTGTGGACTGTGGTTCATCCTTGAACCTGATTGACTCTAAGCTGGTGGCCAGCTGTAGATTAGGGACAGTTAGGTTGGAGACTCCTATAAAAATAATGGCCATTGACTCTACACCTCTCACCAAGGACGGTGTCCATTTTGTCTCTGAAGAATTCACCCTCAGGGTGGGGGCCCTTCACCAGGAGCGTATGTCATGTTTTGTTTTGGATAACCTCTCTGCTGGCCTCGTGTTAGGGTTTCCCTGGTTGCAACGGCATAACCCGATTATTGACTGGGATTCCCGTGATATTGTTAAATGGGGATCTAATTGTTCTGAAAAATGTCTTGCTACTGTGTCTGTGTTGTCCGTTGGTCTGGAAGGTATTCCGGAGTACCTGAAGGACTATGCGGACGTTTTCTCTGAAAAGAGGCTGAAGTTTTACCACCACACCGCCCATTTGATTGTGCCATTGACCTGGTTCCAGGTACTAAATTGCCCAAGGCCCGCTTGTATAACCTCTCGGGTCCGAGCGGGCTGCTATGAAAGAATACATTTCCGAGAGCCTTCGTAAGGGACACATTCGTCCTTCTGTTTCCCCCATGGCAGCGGGGTTCTTTTTCGTTAAGAAAAAAGACGGTGGTTTGCGCCCATGCCTCGATTTTCGAGAGTTAAATAAGATAACTGTGAGAAATACTTACCCCCTCCCCCTTATTCCTGATTTGTACAACCAGTTGTCTGGGGCTAAGTGGTTTTCGAAATTGGATCTGCGGGGGGCATATAACCTTATCCGGGTCCGGGAGGGGGATGAGTGGAAGACTGCTTTTCTCACTACTGAAGGGTTGTTTGAAAACTTGGTCATGCCTTTCGGTCTGACCAACGCACCAGCAGTCTTCCAAAATTTTATTAATCATGTGTTCTCTGACTTTATTGGGCGTTTTATGGTTGTGTATTTGGATGACATTCTTATCTACTCGCCTGATAAACAAACTCACATTGATCATCTTCGGGCAGTTCTCCAAAGGCTCTGGGAGAACTGTCTCTTTGCTAAGCTAGAGAAATGTTCATTCTTCGTTCAGGAACTGTCGTTTCTGGGGTTCATTGTGTCTGCTGAGGGGTATCGCATGGATCCTAATAAGGTGCAGGCCATTGTTGATTGGGTACAACCTCGTGATTTGAAGGCTCTGCAGCGTTTCTTAGGATTCGCAAATTACTATCGCAAGTTTATAAGGGGGTTCTCGCAGGTAGTTAAACCTCTCACAGATCTGACTCAAAAGGGGGCTGATGTCAAGAATTGGTCAGCCGCAGCGGTGGCGGCGTTTCAGTTCTTAAAAAAATGTTTCATGTCTGCTCCGGTTATTATTCAACCGGACCCGTCTGAACCATTTATTGTTGAGGTGGACGCCTCGGAGGTGGGGGTGTGGGGCAGTGTTGTCCCAGGGACCCGCCACTTTGACTAATTTGAGACCCTGTGCCTTTTTCTCTAAGAAATTCTCTCCTGCGGAGAGAAACTATGATGTTGGGAATCGAGAACTTCTGGCCGTGAAGTTGGCCTTTGAAGAATGGAGGCATTTTTTGGAGGGTGCTGTCCATCCTATTACCGTGGTTACGGACCACAAGAACCTAGCTTACATTGAGTCTGCTAAAAGGTTGACTCCTAGACAGGCAAGATGGTCGCTTTTTTTTCCCCGATTCCAGTTCTCCATCACTTTTCGGCCAGGATCCAAAAATGTCAGGGCTGATGCCTTGTCACGCAGTCTGGATCCGGTGTCTCCCCCGAACCTCCATCCTCCATTCTTCAGCCTGGGGTGGTGGTGGCAGTTGTTTCTGCTGGGTTGGAGCAGGAGATTAGGGAAGCTCAGTCTCTTGCCCTCCAGCTAAGCCAGTGGATAAACTTTTTGTACCAGTTCAATTTCGTCTCAGGATCCATCGGGGAATTCCACGACTCAGTTCTGGGTGGACATCCTGGGATCTCGGCTACCCGGAGGGCCATCGCTAGGATATTCTGGTGGTCTTCTTTAGCCTCTGATGTTGGGGAATTTGTGTCTGCTTGTGGGGTATGTGCCCGTGCAAAACCCCCCCATAACCGGCCGGCCGGGGAATTGGTGCCACTGCCAATTCCTGATAGACCATGGACCCATTTGTCCATGGATTTTATCACTAACCTTCCTCCTTCCAAGGGTAACACCGTCATTTGGGTAGTGGTGGACAGGTTTAGTAAACAGGCACATTTTGTACCCTTGGCGGCTTTACCTAATGCGGAAACGTTGTCCAGATTGTTTGTTGAGCATGTGGTGCGGTTGCATGGGGTACCCTTGAATGTGGTGTCTGATAGGGGGGTACAATTTGTTTCCAGATTTTGGAGGGCATTTTGTAAGAGGTTGGGTATTGGTCTGTCTTTTTCATCCGCTTATCATCCAGAGACTAATGGGCAGACTGAGCGGACCAATCAGTCTCTAGAGCAAATCCTGCGTTGCCTGACCTCAGCCCGACAGGATGATTGGTGTACTTCGTTACCTTTGGCTGAGTTTGCGTTTAACAACCGCATTAACCAGTCTACGGGCACATCTCCCTTTTTCTGCAATTATGGGTTTCATCCACATTTTGGGGAGTTCTCCCGTTTCGACTCTGGGTGTCCTGGGGCGGATGGGACAATCCAGCGGTTGGGGGAGTTATGGCAGGAGGTCCAAAGGAACATTACTAAGGCTCAGTCTAAATATAAGTTTTTTGCTGACAAAAAGAGGTCTGTGGGGCCGGTGTTCCAGGTTGGGGATAAGGTATGGATATCTACTAGGAATATAAGGCTCAAGGTCCCCTCTGCGAAACTTGGATCTAAATTTATTGGTCCTTATGAAATTACGGAAGCAGTTAACCCAGTGGCATTTCGGTTGCGTCTCCCTCCGTCTCTACGGATTCCCAACGTTTTCCATAGGGCCCTTTTGAAACCTGTGGGGTCCTGTAGGGAAGGACCGTTGTCTTCCCCACCACCGGTTTTGGTAGACGGGCAGTCTGAGTACGAGGTGGAACGAATTCTTGACTCTAGGTTTGTCCGTCGTGCTCTTCAGTATCTTATACATTGGAAAGACTACGGTCCAGAGGACCGGTCGTGGGTTCCTGCCCGATCTGTTCATGCGGATCAGTTGGTCTGGGCCTTTCATGCCAGGTGTCCTGAGAAACCCGGGGGTCCGGTGGCCCCCCGTTGAGAAGGGGGTACTGTCATGACCCAGGACAGGGTTTGGTCTTTGTCCCGTCCTGGCCAGTCTGGGGTTAATGGTTTCAGCCTCTCTCTGGCAGAGGGCGGCTATTTAGTTGCCAATTGACCTAGGTCTGGTGTCAGTTATACTCCTGCGCTCGGCTGAGTTAGTTGACCTCCTGTGTGCCTGCGCCTTGTGCCTGATCTTGTTGCTTGTTTGGTTTTGACCCGGTCCGTCTCTTCGTTGTGAGCTTGTCTACTGTCTTGGTACTGTGTATTTGCCCGTTCTGGTTTTCTGATCCCTTGGCTACGTTCTGGTTACTCTCTGCCTGCTCCTCTTGTACTGCGTTGCTCCCTCTGTGTATGACCTGGCTATCCTGACTTTCCGTTTTGTCTATGCCCCTTGGTAACTCTGTCCCGTAGTTACCCTTCTAGGAGTTTTCCTTCTGCTCATAGCTCTCTGGAGCTTAGGCCACGCCCATCAGCAGTCACGTGCTTAAGGTCCTCTGGCCTGAAACAATCTCTGTCTGTTACTGCCTTCTCTGAGAGACCTGTGGCCGGCGCCGCCCCTTGGCAGTCATGTGCTTCGGGTCCTGTTAGTCAGAAGCACGCATCTTCACCGCTGCTGCCCCGCTCCACAGGTATCTTTGAGTGCAGTCTGTATTATTCAGGACACGCGCACTGGCTCAGTGAGCAAGTGCAGTGCGGTGTACATGATAGCAGCTTTGACTTTGCAGCATTGGAAGAGTGATGTAGCTCTGAAGCTCATTAGGATCAGGAGCTAACAGCGCTCTGCAGAAATCCTGCCAGCTTCAGTGCAGTGTTTACAAGCACAATAGAGAAGAGCTTGTAAGCACTGCGCATGTTTGACAGCAGCAAAGGCTGGCTTCCTAGGCAATAAACAATTTTACTTATTCATGGAGGTTTGAATAAACAGTTTACTGCATATTTTCTTGTTTTTACAAATATTTTCCAATTATTACAATTAGAGCCATCTTTAAATGGAAATCTGTCAGCAGTTTTGGCTGATATAAAATACGGCCACTGCCTTTCAGAGCTTATCTATGGCATTCTATAATGCTGTATATAACCCCTGATCCGACCAGAAAGATAAGAAAAATAAGTTTTATTATACTCACCCAGGGGGCAACCCAGTCCGATAGGTGTCACAGTTCCGGGTCCGGCGCTCCCATCTTCATGCAATGCCGCCCTCCTGCTTGCTTTACAGGCTCACCGGTATCACACTGCTTTGCTGTGCAGGAGTACTTCTCTGCCCTGTTGAGCAAATTCCTACAGTGCGCAGGCGCTGGGCCTCTCTGACCTTTCCTGGAGCCTGCGCACTGCAGTACTTTGCTCTGCCCTCAATAGGGCAGCGAAATACACCTGCACAGGAGTGCGATGCCGGGGAGCCATGAAGCAAGCAGGAGGGCGGCATCATAAGAAGATGGGAGGCTCCGGACCCGTACCTGTGACACCTATTGGACCGGACCGCCCCCCGGGTGAGTATAATAAAATTTATTTTTGTTCTCTTGCGGGTCGGAATGGGGGCTTATCTACATCATTATAGAGTGCGGTAGATAAGCCCTTAAAGGCAGTGGCCGCATCTTATATCAGCCAAAACTGCTGACAGGTTCGCTTTAAAGATGGTAACACTCCTTTATGGAGACTATAAACTCGATTTTTTATTTATTTGGAGCAGTACAAAGTATTGTACTTTTGCAGATTAAATGTCAGCATATTGGAGATGGATATATATCATAATTTTCTCATATTTTATTTCTACTATTTTATTTCTACATTTATCTTGTAGGCCCTTTTGGGTCCCTGTGATGTCAAGTTGACAGAGCAGTTCCTTTTCTTCTGCTCTGTGAATGGGGTATCACATCATGCTGATTGACAACTTTCCGCTGCATAAGGGTCCCGTCACACTCTTCAATGTCCCAGTGATCCCACCAACGATACGACGTGGATGGGATCGCTGGGACATTGTTAGCTGATCGCTGGTGAGCTGTCATATAGGCAGACTCACCAGCGATCAGGACCAGCGAGCATGCTGGTATCCAATGTACACATCGGGTAACTAAGCACCGCATGGCACCTAGTTACCCGATATGTACCCTAGATACCAGCTCTCAGCTTCTGCTGTAGAGCACTGAGAGCCGGTATCCAATGTACATATCGGGTAACTAAGCACCGCGCAGCCCTTAGTTACCCGATACGTACACTAGATACCGGCTCTCAGCGCTCTACAGCAGAAGCTGGGAGCCGGTAACCAGGGTACATATCTGGTAACTAGGTGCCACTCGGTGCTTAGTTACCCGATATGTACATTGGACACCAGCTCCCAGCTCGCTGAACGTTGGTCTCCCGCTGTCACACGCAGCGATGCGCGCTGGCCAGCGGGAGACCAACAAAGAAAAAATGGTCCAGGACATTCAGCGACGATCAGCGATACCCAGCAGGGGGGCTGGTCGTCGCTGCGTGTCACACTTAATGAGATCGCTGGCTATGTCGCAGTTGCGTCACAAAATCGGTGACGCTTCAGCGATCTCGCTAGCAATCTCGCTTACTGTGACAGGGGCTTTAGGCTGGTTCGGCTGTCAATCACTGCCCAGGTTGCAGCTACAGAGCTGAGAGGCAAGTCAATAGGAATCAAGTTGTGGTGGGGATCGGCAAGTAGCAGACCGGAAAAAGCCACAGGCTGCTAAGAACACTTCATCCCCTTCTGATTATGGAATGCCAGAACCATGGATCATAACTAATACTATTTTTTTAGTGTGCGACATAGATGATCGATAGTTTGGACAACCGCCCCAAAAAATCCTTATCTGCCACTGCTCCAGAGTGCGAGACACTCAGTATAGCCAAGGGACCTACAGTAATTTACTTACTCAGAATGATCTCATTGGGTAAAGTAATTGAAATTGGGTTTAATCATAGTTTATGGATGTAGTCTTCAAAATCAGTATCTTCTTCTGTCGGAACTATGTAGTTTAGACTTTCCATAAACCCCCAGAAAAACCTTGGTTAAGCAGGTGGTAGATCTGATAGGTAGATTTAGGTTGTTCTAGTTATTTAAAAGAAAATAGTTATCTAATGGTGATCGTGACTGCACAGATACAGTACATGAGCCAGATGTTGTCCTTTGATGTATCTTTGTGAGAAGAAGAAAAAAAGAAGAAAGGAAAGATTCAGTTTGCCATATTTTGTTTAGTCTATCAAGATGTTACAAAAGCGATGTCTTTGTTGTCTCCATGGCTTTACTTGCTTTTATTCTGTTTAAGTAGGGGATAAGAGAGTTCCTGAATCTCCCAGGTATCTGGAAACTAGAAAAAAGAAGTCAATGGATTAGTAAATTAGTAGATTAAAAGAAAACTAAGGTAAAAACAGAAGTTTCCTGTTGTAATTGTTCATTAGCGAGTCCTCCAGATGCATAAATACATAATTTTCTAACCCCACAAAAACATTTAGGCCATTTTTAGAAACATTAGTGAAAGAAATGTGATTCTGGCTGGAGACATTGATACATGACAACTGTATTATTCACAGTACTAGAGTATACATTTCTAAATATACTGCACCTCCATTTACACCCTAGTGGGGATTGTAGCTCTGCTTTGCTTGGTCTCTAAATGGAAAGTTTTCTTTGTTCTTCATCCTGACTCCTATGTTACACTCTGGAAAAGCTGCATTACAGCTTCAGTTGTAATATTTTTAAGAAATTTCATGTTTGTATGTTTGGTGAGGGGGGACATGCATAGAAGTCAGGTCTAAAATGTATGGAAATGGCCAGGCTTAGACTGCAAAGTACATACAGCCAATGGATGAAGATGTGATGGACAGAAATTTAGTGTTGTAACGGGCAGCAAAAGACACATCAAACTATGGAGTTATTTAAATTGGGTTCTTAGATGTAACTGCTTAAAGAGGTTATACGGGCCTTTTTTTTTGCTAAGCACTTATTGGTAAGTAGTTGCTAACTACCTGCCTGTTCTGCCATGCAACAATCTCTCCTGGCACAAAGCGGTCTCTTCTTCTTTGATCTGCTCTGCTGATGGTGCGTCACTGCTAACATCATGATGATTGATAGCCGACGCAGTCTAATGCAGCAAGAAGCCAGTTGTCAATCAACATGATGTCGGCAGTGATGCCCCATTGACAGAGCAGAGTGGAAAAGAAGGAACTACTCTGTTGACTTGACGTCACAGGAAGTAGGGGAATCTCTGCCAGGAGCGGTCGTTGACTTCTCTAAGCTGGGAGAGATCGCTAAACAGGCAGGGAGTTAGCAACTAACTGTTGATAGAAAAGGTGCTGGATAACTTCTTTAAAACATAATGGGTCCAATTCATCAAGACTGATGTGACCAACCGACGACATGTGCTGGAGTGAGACACTCCCAATTCATGAACAGGCTTATGTTTCTTTGTGAATTGAGATCATCGCTTGAGTGGTGTGCACTTCTGTGTGCACCTCGCCACAAATCAATCTTCAGTCCCTGCTGCAGTAAGATTTACTGAGTAGCAAATGCCATCAATCGTCACAAATTTGTTGGACGTGGGCAAAAATAGTGTGAGAATGCTAAAAGTCGTGCAATTTTTGAGCAGCGCTCGAGTTGTGCCAAAAAGTTATGCAACTTTTCAAATCTTTTTTGGATCATGAAGTTTTGGACCATAAAAATCACCAAATTTTATTTTTTTTCATTGTCGCATTTCAAGAATCATAGATTTTTAAAAAATTTCCTTCATTATATCTGTTTGAGTACTTACCGTATTTTTCGGACTATAAGACGCACCGGACTATAAGACGCACCCAGGTTTTAGAGGTGGAAAATAGGGAAAAATATATTTGAAGCAAAAAATGTGGTAAAATATTTAATAACATACTATTATATGTGGTGTTATTATATAGTATGTTATTATGTTGGAAGCTACGGGTAGGAGATGGTGCTGCGGGACCAGTGTGGTGTCTGTAAACTACTATGTGAAGACGCTGGAGGGTGAGTATAAGGCCGAGGTCACACATGCGAGAAACTCACACGATTTCGTGTGAGTCTCTCGCATGAACACCCGGAACTGCCGCCGGCACTCAGACTGGATCGTGTGGCTGCATAGAAATACATGCTGCATAGAAATAGAGACAGATGATAGAGACAGAGTTGATAGAGATAGATGATAGAGACAGAGATGATAGAGACAGAGATGATAGAGACAGAGATGATAGAGATGATAGAGACAGATGATAGAGACAGATGATAGAGATGATAGAGACAGATGATAGAGATAGAGATGATAGAGACAGGTGATAGAGACAGAGATGATAGAGACAGAGATGATAGAGACAGAGATGATAGAGGCAGATGATAGAGACAGATGATAGAGACAGAGATGATAGAGACAGAGATGATAGAGATGATAGAGACAGATGATAGAGACAGAGATGATAGAGACAGAGATGATAGAGACAGATGATAGAGACAGAGATGATAGAGACAGGTGATAGAGACAGAGATGATAGAGACAGGTGATAGAGACAGAGATGATAGAGACAGAGATGATAGAGACAGAGATGATAGAGACAGAGATGATAGAGACAGATGATAGAGACAGAGATGATAGAGACAGATGATAGAGACAGAGATGATAGAGACAGAGATGATAGAGATGATAGAGACAGATGATAGAGACAGACATGATAGAGACAGATGATAGAGACAGAGATGACAGAGACAGAGATGATAGAGACAGATGATAGAGACAGAGATGACAGAGACAGATGATAGAGACAGAGATGATAGAGACAGATTATAGAGACAGATAATAGAGACAGAGATGATAGAGACAGATGATAGAGACAGATGATAGAGACAGAGATGATAGAGACAGAGATGATTGAGACAGATGATAGAGACAGATTATAGAGACAGAGATGATAGAGACAGATGACAGAGATGATAGAGACAGATGATGGAGACAGAGATGATAGAGACAGAGATGATAGAGACAGAGATGATAGAGACAGAGATGATAGAGATGATAGAGACAGATGATAGAGACAGAGATGATAGAGACAGATGATAGAGACAGAGATGATAGAGATGATAGAGACAGATGATAGAGACAGAGATGATAGAGACAGATGATAGAGACAGATGATAGAGACAGAGATGATAGAGACAGATGATAGAGACAGAGATGACAGAGACAGAGATGATAGAGACAGAGATGATAGAGACAGAGATGATAGAGACAGATGATAGAGACAGAGATGACAGAGACAGATGATAGAGACAGAGATGATAGAGACAGATTATAGAGACAGATAATAGAGATAGAGATGATAGAGACAGATGATAGAGACAGATGATAGAGACAGATGATAGAGACAGATGATAGAGACAGAGATGATAGAGACAGAGATGATTGAGACAGATGATAGAGACAGATGATAGAGACAGAGATGATAGAGACAGATGATAGAGACAGATGACAGAGATGATAGAGACAGATGATAGAGACAGAGATGATAGAGACAGATTATAGAGACAGATTATAGAGACAGATGATAGAGACAGAGATGATAGAGACAGAGATGATAGAGACAGATGATAGAGACAGAGATGATAGAGACAGAGATGATAGAGACAGAGATGATAGAGACAGATGATAGAGACAGAGATGATAGAGACAGAGATGATAGAGACAGATGATAGAGACAGATGATAGAGACAGATGATATAGACAGAGATGATAGAGACAGAGTTGATAGAAATGTGACACCTATGCGTTTCATGTGCGCATTATGCGCTGCACAAAAAAACGCAAGTGTGAAAGTAGCCTAACCTTTTAATTAATTCTCTGTTGTACAGTGTGTCTGAAGGACCTGTGATGACATCATGAAGAGGCAGGGCTTTGGTCATGTGATGCTCCAGCCAGCCCTCTTCATGACCTCATCACAGGTCCTTCACAGGAGCATTCAGCTTCCCATCAGCACAGCCCCAGGCTGTCAGTTATGCCAGCTGCTCCTGCTGCCTCCTTCTTCTTCAGACACCGATCTGCCCAGCTGCTGCAGGAATCAGGCGCTGGGGAAACTGTGTGGCTCTGTGATCTGCTGCTCCCCGCTCACTTCTCAGCTGATAGGTGGGCGGGGAAGCGGCTGATTAATATTCACTGCACTTAAGTAGGGACCAGGGGTTTCCCCAGCACTTGTTTCCTGCAGCAGAGGGGATATTTTCTTGCCTCCTGCTGATCCCACTCCACCGCTGCCCCCTGCCCCCCTCCCCACATGTTAGATTTCGACCATAAGACGCACCCACACTTTCCTCCCAAATTTGGAGGAAAAAAAGTGCGTCTTATGGTCCAAAAAATACGGTATTCTGTTTGGCATCAATTTAGGATACATATAACTTGTTGATTGATTGAATTACTTTTGATATTTTTTTCTTTGGTTGGGAATAGAAAAATCACAGCTATTCCTTACTGAGTTTTTTCTTTTCCTTTTATACTGTTTACTGTGCAGCTAAATTAAGAAGATAACTATATGTTATGGGTTGTGCAAATATTGTGATATCAAATAAATTTATGTCTTAAGGTACTGCCACACTTAGCGATCTCGTTAGCGATCACGATAACGACGCAAGCTAACGAGTTCGTTGGTGTCATCGCTTTTAGGTCGCTAGTAGCTGCCAAACAGGAGATCTCATAAACGACACATCAGCGGTCAGCGATCTCTTTAACGACTTTGGCGGTCGTTAGGATCTGTCATTAGCATGTACTGAGCGCTTCTGATTCATAGGAATTTCCAGCATCGCTCCTGCTCTCTGCGTCCTGCTAGCCTGCTTTGCACCTTCTGCGATCCTCTCTGTGATGCAAAAGAGAACTTACAGATATTGCGATCCACTCCGTGACGCTAAAAACCCTAGTCCCGCCTGCGCCGCTGTCATATGCGTCACAAACGAGGTCGCTCGTCGTTCGCAAAAGGTGCCAAACACAGCGATATAGGCTCACCAGCGGGACGCCAACGATCAAAAAACGGTCCAGAACGCTAGTGAACGATCAGCGACATCACAGCAGGGGCCACATCGTTGCTACATGCCACACACAACGAGGTCGCTAACGAGATCGCTAAATAGTGACATTTTAGCGATCTCGTTAGCGATCTCGTTTAGTGTGGCATACCCTTTAGGTTTAAATGCAGTACTTTTGCACAGTGTTGTATGAAAATCAATCATATTTTTTTCGGCATGCAGTGATTTTTAACTTTTACTTTTGCATCATCATAGACATATTATGCCAGATTCGAGTTTCGATTGCATCACAAGAAATCCCTGTGAACTCAGAGACCCATAGGTCTTATTTTTCTATAGCCATCCGAGTGCTTGTTTTCAATGGCACGTCATGAAATAATAAAATTATGGGGTTTGTATAACATATTGATTAATTTTACATCTCTTTTAGGGGGGGATGGAAACATAACAAGCAAATAAGCAGTTTGACCATTATTCTTGTGTTTTGCTTTTTTGTTGTTTTCTCTATTTACTTTATAAATACAACCCCAATTCCAAAAAGGTGTTTAATTCAAAGTAAGCAAGAATGCTGTGAAATCTCTTCTAGCCATATTTTGTGAATTTTATGCACAACAGAACACAGATCAGAAGTTGAATGTCAGCCATTTTTCCATTTTTTTTAAAAATTAACTGACTTTGATGGGAGCAATACATCTCAAAAAAGTTGGGGCCGGGTTAATAGAAGTTGGAAAAGTAGATGATACTATTGAAAACAGCTGGATGGTCAATTCTCAATTAAAGCACCACTCCATCACTTTTTTCAGCTCTGGAGTGGCGCTTGAAATCTAAGCCCCCTGCCTCTGGTCATATACTCACCTCCGGCATCTTCACCGTTTTTTGACACCACTCTGGTCCTGAGACGCCATCTTGTGAGTGCAGCTGTCCGGAAGTCAGAAGCTAAGTCACAAGCTCTCAATGCAAGTCGATGAGAGCCAGAAAAAGACTCTCATAGACTTGTATTGAAAAATGACCCCTGGCACGCTCCATGACTCACTGGAGCTGCTGGCAAGACACTTTTCTCTGGTGACCGACGGGAGCTCTGCTGGATAACGATGAATTAGGCAGCAGGTGAGTATGAGACAGGGGATTGGGGACTAACATTTAAAGCACCACTCTAGCAGTGCAATAAAAATACACTCGCCGGTGTGGTGGTTTAAGTCAAATGGCTGTATAAGAAGCATGTTAGAGAGGCAGAGTCTCTCAGAAGCAAAGATAGTCAGAGATTCTCC
Organism: Oophaga sylvatica; assembly: GCA_033576555.1. Classification (NCBI taxonomy): domain Eukaryota; kingdom Metazoa; phylum Chordata; class Amphibia; order Anura; family Dendrobatidae; genus Oophaga; species Oophaga sylvatica. Next base: position 32,703,063 of record JARQOD010000006.1, read on the forward strand.
AATATGTGAGATATGAAGAGATAGAAAGATATTTTTATATGATATGTATGTTCCACTTAGCCAGTAGAATCTTACATACAAACAGCCAGTCCTGTGTCAGACTGTTCTCCACTGGGAATGCTGATATCTGATTGACCACCAAAGTGCAAGGTATGATAATATTCTGCTAGATCAATCTGTTCATCTCTAGGTTATATGAGTGAAGATGAAAACCAGTCTTATTTGTCCTCAATTAGTGCTTAATTCCCTAGACTCTCACAGTCCAATCATAAGATAGTATACCACACATCACTGCAATCTTCTTCTCAAGCACTACCGTAAAAGGGAGCATATTAGTTGTGCAGCTACTGGAAAAAAACTTGACGATCAATGATCATTAAAGAGTTAATGTTCCATGATCTTTTATATAATGCGTGTAAAACATATCTATGAATATTTTTTTTTGTGTCAGTCATTCAATCATTTTACCTGATTTGCTATACTATTGAGAGAAGTTCTATATATCGGCTTCTATTTTATATGATCCTCTATGTCCTTCCTTGACATATTTGAAAGGCGTTTTGAAACATCAAATTCCGTTTTCGAAAAAAAAGAATAAAATATGCTGCAAATGAAACAAAAGTCATCCTGGCAAATATTTTCTTATCCATTAGTTCAGCCAAAAGAATCTTTTACTTGTCTACAACATGGGAAATCAGATAAATTCCACTTACTGAGTGCTGCCAGTCAATGATCATGTTTTGTTTGACACCATTCATTTGTCCCAGACCATAGTAATAAAGGGATCTTTCACTCCAACTCAGTCTTCAAGTCTTAAAAAAAAACAAAAGGCAAGCAAACATTCATGATGAACTCCGAGGAAAGATCTGAAACATGACAAAAAAAAAGTTTCCGACATGAAACAGACAAAGCAATGTTATTTCTTTCCTGGAGAGAGTAAATAATACCACACCCTATATTTTGCGACTTTTTATCTTCTGAAGAAAAGTGAGGCAAGCATGAAAAAGAATTTTGTCCAGGTGGCATTTGGAAATGTCATTTTTATTTAAAGAATGATTAAAAGATAAAAGCATTAGATTTCATATTAGCAGTAAGACTCAACAATAAAAAAAAGAAAATTAACTCCATGAGGACCATGCAAGTTGACTTTGAAAACCTTTTTTTTATTATTATTTATTTGTATTATTATATTTGTCTTGTTGCATTTGGCTAGTTATAACTTGTTTTTTTCTCTACTTTTTGCTTTGTCATACCAACATGTAAGGCTTTGCTTTTTTGTGTAGTAGTTTGTATTATTTTTGATTTTTTTATGCTATACAAACAGCATATTAATGTTATAAATACATTGTATGTGCATTGATAGTTGGTGATGACGCTAAATATACTTATAATTTATTTTATCATTTATTTTATGCAGTAATTCTGCAAGTTTTGCCCTTTCTTCAGCAACCTTGTCCTTGATACTTTTCTAAAGAATTGGCAGCGCTTAGCAAACTAATGCGTGACTAACTGCTGTGTTACAAATTTGCTATAGTGCATATAGTAAAAGTGATATACATTTAATTATTTTTTGGCATTGGACCAAAAGATGTGCCAAATTTATGAAGAGGCACAACTTACTTTAGCAGGCTTTGGCACGATTCATCAAGACCGCCCATTTTCTCACTGGTCTTGATGAGGGAGAGTGGTTGTAAATGGCTGCACATCCAGTTGGAAGAATGTATCAAGTGGGGGACCACAGGGCTCTGTCCTGGGCCATGTGTGGTTCAACATCTTTATCAATGATTTAGATGAAGGAATTGAGGGTAAACAGATTAAATTTACTGATGACACAAAGCTAGGAGTGATAGCTAATAGTAGAGAAGAGAGAGAGGATTCAGAAAGATATAAATAAACTGGAGCAGAGGGCAGCAACTAACAGAATGTTTTTAACAGGGAAAAATGCTAACTACTAAATCTGGGCAATAAAAATGAAAAGGCGTATACAGAATGGGAGGAATAGGGCTAAGCAACAGCACATGTGCAAAGGGTATACTAATAGATCACAGACTGAACATGAGTCAAGTGTGATGCAGCAGCAAAAAAGGCAAATACAATTCTGGGATGTATTAACAGAAGCATACAGTCTAGATCATGTGAAGTCATTATCCCCCTCTACCCCTCTTTGGTCAGACCTCATCTGAAATACTGTGTCCAGTTTTGGGCACCACATTTTAAAAAAGACATCAACAAACTGGAGCAAGTTCAGAGAAGAGCGACCAGAATGGTGACCGGTCTGCAAACTATGTCCTATGAGGAACGGTTGCAGGATTTGGGAATGTTTAGCTTGCAAAAAAGAAGACTGAGAGGAGACTTAATAGCTGTCTACAAATATCTCAAGGGCTGTCACATTGTAGAAGGATCATCTTTATTCTCATTTGCACAAGGAAAGACTAGAAGCAATGGAATAAAAATGAATGGGAGGTGACACAGATTAGATATTAAAAAAACTTTTTGACAGTTATGGTGATCAATGAGTAGAACAGGCTGCCACAAGAGGTGGTGAGTTCTCCTTCAATGGAAGTCTTCAACAGAGGCTGGGCAGACATCTGTCTGGGATGATTTAGTGAATCCTGCTTTGAGCAGGGGGTTGGACCAGATGACCCAGAAGGTCCCTTCGAACTCTACCACTAGGGGCTTATTGGAGTTGGACAATTTTTATTCATTATGAGGTGCATGCCTCTTAAGGAATAAAGAGTGTTCGATGAGTAGTACACCACAATAGAAATCTTACTTCCGTCCTCGAGTGGAGTAAAATTTCTGGCGTAAGGTATGCCACAGCTCATTATGAATTAGAGGAGCTGTGGAGTCACACCCCTGCATCACCTCCACCACACCCTAGCTAAACTCATTTAAATTTTTTAATTAGAGATGAGAAAAATGACTTGAGTGAAATTGAATTCTACTCAAATTTTACAAAAATTTGTTCTTTCCCGAATATAGATTTTTATGATTCGCACAGCGAGAGTTCAGCAAAATGGTAGCCAATTTGAAGAACTTTCTAGGGTTAGGCAAACTTTTTTTTTAAATAGTCACCTCACTGCTCACTTGTCCCGTCACCCCACAGCCTCTCATTTTGTCGTCTGTGCATTTTTTTTCCTTCCACATTGCGCACATCCCTTTCACTTCAGAACTTCTAGCACAATGTTGACTTTGACTTCCTTGTGCGCTGTGTCGTCAAAGCACACATTGTGCCATCACAATGTGCACAGGATCACAGGGATCTAAGAGGTCAAGTTGGCTTGGAAGTTCTGGGATCAAGCAGGAAGAGGGTGCCGAGGAATGGATCATGGTCTGAGAGGGCGGCGAGATGAGTGAGTGGTGAGTTATTTTTTTTTCACATCATACTTTTATTATTCTCTGCAGAGTATAATAAAGAACATTCAATTTGTATCAAATAACTTTGCTGCAAATCAAATTTCCTGGTAAAAAATCTTGAGTGTCAAATTTGAATCTCGTTAGATTTGCTCATTTCTAATAATAAGCAAAACACATGTTAAGGAGGGAAAGGACTATTCTATAGTTAGGTCTTTCTTGCTGTGCTGTCTCAAGGAAGCAATGGTGACACATTTCTGGGGGTGGGTAAGCACCATTCTGTGGTCCTGTTATGCTGTTGTCATGCATTTGGATTCGAACCCTTGAGCCTGTGCTTTGTGGTTGACTTCTCTGTCTGCCGAGACAGAGCAGATACACTTTTTCTCTGGATGTTTAGTCTCTGTTATCCTTGCTTCAGTATTTTTAGGGTAACAGGTGTTTTCATTTACTAATTTGTCTGCACTATCACCTTTTATGTGTGGCTTTATATACTTTCCTCCTGATGGTATTTTCTGCTGGTGATAGTCTCATTTGGATTTCCAGCCACACTGTACCTAACTTCTGTTTCTTTTTAGGAAGTAGAAGGCATATTCTCTAACAATATATACTTAATCCTTTATTTTGTGTTTTGTTTTACTCACTCTTGGATCTCTTTCTATTTCAGCACACTTTCCCTTCTGTAGGTAATTTGCACTATGCTCTGTCCTCCGATTCTTTAGGAGGAACGTGAAACAACGGCCTTTCAGGCAGCATAGGTCCAAGTTGCCATTGTCTAATCTGTGGTTAGGGCTATTAACTGTGGGTACACAGTTTCAACTCTTGGTCATCCTATTCAAGTATCTGCAATTGATAATTTTCCCCTTGCCCAAAGTCATGTTACCTCTATGGTTTAGAATGTGTGCATGAGAGTGGAAATGCTACAGATAAAATCTATTTCATTCATGGTGTTTCCTTCCTTACCAGCTAAAGGTGTGTTGCATATATCCTGGTTAGCGATACACAATCCCACCATCAATTGGGAGATTCGCTAGGTTAAGCCTTGGGGTAATTATTGTTTTTCCAGTTGTTTTATTAAATTAAAGGCATCTATGAGATCTTTTCTTCCAGATTCTGTTTAGGAGTTTGAGGATGTTTTTTCTGAGACTGAATGTGAAGTTCTTTCCCCCTCATAGGTCATACGATTGTGCTATCAAATTTAATTTCCTAAATCTCTTCAAATAAAAATTACCTAAGTCTCGTATGTTTAAACTTCCTGAAAGAGATACTTTGAAAGAGAACATTCAAAGAGTCTCTCCAAGGATCACATAACGCCTCCACCTTACTAGTCGCCATGGTATTTTTCTTTGTTAAGAAAAATAGATGAAGGTTTCCTTCCTTGTTTGGATTTTAGAGTGATTAATAAGATTACTGTACCATACCAATTACCTCTTTTTACTAAACTGGATATGAGAGAGGGAATTTTGCATTATATGTGTTTTCCAAGGTGATGAGTGGACGACTGCCTTTTATACACCCGAGGGTCACTTTGAAAATTTGGTGATGCCATTCGTTTGACCACCAATGCTCCAGCAGTGTGTTATGACTGCTGGAGCACATTCACATGGGTAGCATACAAGCCAGGGAGACAAATACCTGAACCTGACAGATCCCTGTTCAGAATAGGAAAAGCCCACCTCTGACCCTGGTCTGTCCTTGCCTGACTGCGGAGGTTGGCTCATTAAGATAACGCAGTGGTTCCCCCACTCGAAGGTGGCTTACCCTGAATGTCCTTAGCAGCTCCTAGGATCCCTAGAGTAGCAATTCCCTAAGGAATAAAGGAATCAGACACGAAACAGATGCAACCAACATAAACTACAGCAAAGTGAATTAATCCAACAAAGACTATCACCAGCAGGGGAAGGTATATTAAGCCGCCCCGAAAGGTGATAGGGCAGAGAAACAGTAAATGAAAAACTCCTGTAAACCGACAATAACAAAATAACAAAACTAAAGCACGGAAACAAAAGGTGTTCTATAATATTATGTATTGTATTTGTGTACAACTAAAATAAATTATTTTTAGGCCTCACTCACACAGTGTTTCATGTAAATGAGTTACATGTAAATCTATGGTTTTCGGGGATAGAACGTTCTCATTTTAGTCTATGGGGCTGTTCTCATGTCCTTTTTTTGTGGAGTGTGTATCAGTGCAGGAATCACAGAGACATGTCTGCTTTTACCAATTTCCTGGATGAAATCAATACCAGCAATATCAATACAAGTCTATGGGTCTGTGAAAAAATCAAACAGTAAATAAATGCAAATCTTCTCCTATACGTTACAATGTTAATTACAGGCAGTACACTGCCTGTAATTAACATTGTAACGTATAGGAGAAGATTTGCATTTATTTATCCATACGTAAAAAAACACTGATGAAACTGATGGTAAAAGCTGAAACTCAGATCCAAAACACTGAAGATACTTGGACTGTTTTTTTGCATAGGATTTATTGTAAAAATAAAAATGTTAATTTATTAATGGCATATAACATTTTATGGAGATGAATCCTTATAATAATGTTAGTTTTAAAAATGCATTTCAGTTAATTAAATTATGTTCTTATGTTAAATTAGTTTTTCTAATTAAAATGGAACTCATTTTTACCTATCTAACCAGACGTGCAACCAAATACATATAAATAGCTTCATAAAAAGAACCACATGCTCAGATATTTTAATATGAAATAATAATATGGAAATTATAAGCTTTGAACAATTTTCTTAGTGTTTTTAGGCACTTTAATTTTTTTCTCTATTTGAAATAATAATTTCCTTTAAAAAAATTGCTGTAGGTACTTATTTCCAAGTAAGTACAGCTATTAGAGTTGAGCGATACTTTCCGATATCCAAAAGTATCGGAATCGGAATGGTATCGCCGATACCCAAAAAATATCGGCGATACCCGATACCGATACCGGAAGTCCAATGTAAGTCTATGGGAACAAAATATCGAAATTAAAAAAAACCCATTCTAGCCTTGTAGGTTAATTGTACATGAAGGAAAACAACAAAGAGTAATGTACAATGTATTGGGGGAGGTTGAGGAGACATTAAAGGCATAGATGTTTAACCCAATCCAATGGAATAGCATTAATTTTTTTTTTTTAGGAAATACGTTCGGATTGACGAAGAAATTGACAATGTTGTTAACCTTTTTTCTATTTTGGCAAATATGTATGTTTCACAACTTCCATGCTCTTCACCTTTTTAACTTTTGACACACTTTCTCCTTCATAATCTTCAGCAGCATCATCTTTGTCATCAAATTATTCTTCATTTTCACCTTCTTTATCTTCTTCTAAAACTTCTTGCTTTTCATGTTTTTGTTAACATTACTCATATTGTTCTTTTTAAACTATTATTCTTCTTCATATTATAGTCCTTCATCTTCTTCATCATATTCTTATTTGTGACATAGATTCCTGTACTTGTAATCTGTAAAAGTATGATTTTTTCATCGTTCCGTTCTTGCTGCCACAAAAGATTTAAATTACAACAGTATTTGTCCGTGTTCAGTTTAGCCTGCAGCATCAGGCATTTACCAGGGGCACCACGAGGAGGAACGGACTCACCCCCATACACTGCTTAGTCTTCTTCTGCTTATAATTTAGAGCATATATTTTGCTCTTCATTTTGGTCTTATACTTCATGTTCTTCTGCCTTTAGATCTTCTGCTTATTGTTCTTGTGTCTCTTGTTCTGTATCTTGTATTTGTAGCACAACCTTGTACCAGCTGATGTTACTGGGACACGGTTACTAAGCAGGAGGTACCTGTGCTCCAAAGCACTACCAAGGACCAGCAGACGTTGCTGGAACTCGGATACCGAGATGGAGGCACCTAGGCCAAAGGCACTGCGGAGAACCAGTTGACGGTACTGGAACCCGGATGGGTAGCAGAAGGTACAAGAGCCAATGCAAGTAACGAGGACCAGCTGACTGTGCTGGAACCCGGAGGGGCAGCAGAAGGAAAAGAGCCAATGGCACAACCGAGGACCAGCTGACGTTACTGGGACACGGTTACTAAGCAGGAGGTACCTGTGCTCCAAAGCACTACCAAGGACCAGCAGACGTTGCTGGAACTCGGATACCGAGATGGAGGCACCTAGGCCAAAGGCACTGCGGAGAACCAGTTGACGGTACTGGAACCCGGACGGGTAGCAGAAGGTACAAGAGCCAATGCAAGTAACGAGGACCAGCTGACTGTGCTGGAACCCGGAGGGGCAGCAGAAGGAAAAGAGCCAATGGCACAACCGAGGACCAGCTGACGTTACTGGGACACGGTTACTAAGCAGGAGGTACCTGTGCTCCAAAGCACTACCAAGGACAAGCAGACATTGCAGGAACTCGGATACCGAGATGGAGGCACCTAGGCCAAAGGCACTGTGGAGAACCAGCTGACGGTACTGGAACTCGGACGGGTACCATAAGGCACCCATGAAAATGTAAGTTGACAGGCCGCAAGCCGTCTGCAGTTACCAAATCACACAGTCCTACAGTGGGTGCTTGTCCTATTTTCACAACGGAAAGAGCCTTTATTTACATATCCCACAGCACACATAGGAATCACCTAAACTGCAGGCACCATAGAGTCGGATAACCGGAATGCAACATGACAGGACAACTTATTTGAGGCTAATTTACGTTGACACTGCCAGGAAACAGCTGTGGTGCTGTAACCAGGGTGGGCATGAGTCAGTACCCGTGCCAATTACTTCCGAGCAACAACTGGCGGTGTTGGAGCCCAGGGATGAGAGGAGGACAGGGTGGAGGCAGCATGACTTTTTGTCGTACACACAGCAGGGAACAGCTGCCATTACTCAACCCCAGTAACACAGGAGCAAGTGTTGACTGTGCTAACAGCACTTACAGGCAACAACTGGCGGTGTTGGAGCCCAGGGTCCAATGCATCGACTTCAATTGTTTCCACCTCCTCTCAGGAACACAGCACTGTTGATCAACCATCTGTCTCTTCACCGCCTGCCAAATTGCCCAGTCAGTCAGAGAGTTCTGTACAGGAGCCAGCTGAGTCTCTGCTTCTGTTCTCAGAATCTGTTGGTTTGCAAACAGGGGCACAGCCAAGCAGCATTCTGGAATGTGAAGAAGAGGGAGTATGCAGTGATGCGCAACAGCTGTGTCTCTCTGAATCTGAAGAGGCGGGTGAGACAGTGCCGATGGTCAGCACACCGCAGAACGCATCTGATGATGATGAGACTCAGGTGCCAGTTTCTGTTGAGCATGGTGGTGGCCAGACCACCCAACAGCAGCAGGTGTTGGAAGAGGTTAGTGGAGATGATGAGGTCCAAGACCCAACATGGCATGAGGAACAGGAAGGTGGTGGTAGCAGCTCTGAGGAAGCGATTGCCCCAACGGTACAAACAGGAGGGAGAGTTAGGCTGCATACTCTGTTGCCTGTAGCCTCCATTTTGGCACCTGTTCGGATTTCTCTTCCAAAAGTCTAAACGGACGCTCCCAGGACTTGCACTGCCTGGTCCTTTTTTCACACACTTGCAGATGATATTTGCTATGTCAAATTCAAGCTGTGTAATCAAAAAGTTAAAAGAGGTAAAGTGTCAGTAACCTCAATACCACAAATATGTGTAAACATGTGCGGAGAAAACACGTAGTTGAGTTACAAAGACACACTGAAGATGTACAGTCTATAGAGAATCACTGCACAAGTTTAACTGCATATGTCATGGTTAAATTTGAAATTTTTATTGCACACTTGATGTGAAAAAAGAAAATAGCTATGAGACTACTGACTGACGTTTTGGGCAACGCAGTGGCCTTTATCAAATAGTCGCTGGAAGAGATAGAAAAATTTACAGTCAATGACAATGTATAATATATACAATATATACAATAAATACATAGGGTGAAGAATATATATACATAGGAATTAGGCAACATGTTAAACATTTGGGTGATACTGTAGAACACGGAGAATTATCCCTCTAGGGTATGCGGGTGGATAATGTAGTTTTTTGTTGATTTTTGGGAGTGTGTAGAAAACAGGGGTGATGGGTATTGAATATTAAGGAATGTCATAGTCTTACAGTCTATGGTGATCAATTAAAGATGTTTTGTCAGGATACGATCAATTTTTTGACAGATGTAAAATGTAGGGTCACAATTGAGTTGTCTGTAGGTTAGGTTAACTGACAGTTGTCTATGAATTTCGGCAATAGATTGGGTCTTATTCATAATAACGATAGCACCCCCCTTATCTGCTGGTTTAATAATAATGTTGGGGTTATCTTTCAGAGATTTTATGGCTTGTTTATCTGTGGGTGTCAGGTTGTGGCGTATCGGGTGTAGGCCCAATCTCGGCAAACCATGCACGAGCACAGGCTCTGAATGCTGGCATTGCAAAACTCCTGTCCCTTGAAATGCTGTCATTCAGGCTGGTGGAGACTGACAGTTTACGGAACTTAATGGCATTGGCAGTCCCACAATACAATGTGCCAAGCTGATTTTATTTCAGCAGGCAAGCCGTCCCTGGTCTGTAAAAGCATGTTGTTGAGGTTAAAATTAAACATGCGCTACTAAACTCCGTCAGTAGCAATGTCCACCTGACCACCGCTGCGTGGACCAGTATCCATGGCCAGGGACGATACCTTTCCCTTACTGCCCATTGGGTCAATGTTGTGGAGCCGGGTACAGATCTTGCGAGTGGCGCTGTACGTGTTCAGGCAACTACAAGGATTGCGGGAATCAAGTCTGTACACATTGACTCCTCCTTCTCCATTTCCTCAGAAACATCGTTGCAGGAGCCGTCACGGTCTACCTCCACATGGACCCGTGAACGCTTAATAAGAATCTTTAGTTATATAGTGCCAACAGATTACGCAGCGCTTTACAGTTTAACAGTTTCAGAACACAAGTCATAACTAACAACGTTACCAATACAATAATGAAAGCAATATAATCCTGCACATGCTCGTGAGAGCTTACAATTTACAAATATGTGGGGGAGATACAAAGTACAGGTGTTTATATACAATGGTGTATTTAGAATGATGGCCCAGCCATTTTGAGGGAGTGAGGGAGGGATGGATGGAGATAGTGAATGGGCTACACACACACACTTACACATAGAATGACTTTGATTAGTGAATGTGATAGGCCGCTATGAAGAAATGTGTTTAGAGTGAGCGCCCCAAAACATGCAAATTGTGGATAGTTCTAATTTCTTGGGTACAGCATTCCACAGTATTGGCGCAGCGCGGGAGAAGTCTTGGATTCGGGAGAGATGTTCTTTAGGTGTAGGTGGCAATAGCGGGCAACAGATTGTATATGGGAGGTGAAGGAGAGATTGGTGTCAAACATAACACCCAGACAGCGAGCCTGTTGACCGATATGAGCACAGACGTGGCCAAACGTCAACAGGCCGTCCTGAAATTAATTTCCATGGGGAATCAAAGCCACACAGCGCTGGAGCTCTGGAATGCCATAAAGCAAGAGAGCGACATGTGTATTTTGCCAGCGAATCTCCAGCCAGGCTTGGTAGTGTGTGACAATGGCCGAAATCTGGTGGCAGGTCTGGGCCTAGGCAACGTCACTCACATACCATGTCTGGCACATGTGCTAAACTTGGTCGTCCAGAGTTTTTTGAGGAACTATCCGGATCTTGATGCACTGCTGCACAAGGTCCGCCTACAGTGCGCTAACTTGCGACGTTCCACCATGGCCAGATCGCGCATTGCAGCTCTGCAATGCAGATTTTGCCTTCCTGAACATCGCATCATATGTGACGTACCCACCAGGTGGAATTCCACGTTACATATGTTGGAGCGGTTGTGTGAGCAGCAGCCAGCAGTAATGGAGTATCAGCTGCATCAGTTGCAATCAACTCGCAATTTGCGCCGTTCACTTCACCACTACTGAGTGGGCCTCTATAATAATAATCTTTATTTATATAGCGCCAACAGATTCCGCAGCGCTGTACAGTTTAACAGTTTCATAACACAAGTCATAAGTGACAACGTTAACAATACAATAATTAAAGCAATATAAGCCGCCCCTGCTCGTGAGACCTTACAATCTACAATGAGGAGGGGGAGCTACAAAGTACAGTTGTTTATATACAATGGTGTATTTACAATGATGGTCCAGCCATTTTCAGGGAGTGAGGGATGGATGGAGATAGTGAATGGGCTACACACACACACAGTTACACGTAGAATGACTTTGATTAGTGAATGTGATAGGCCGCTCTGAACAAATGTGTTTTGAGTGTGGAAGTAGGGCTGTTAATGGGGATGTTGAAGTCTCCAAGGATAAGGGTTGGTACTTCTGAGGACATGAAAGTGCGGCAGCCAGGCAGAGAAGTGGTCAAGGAACTGTGTGGGCGAGCCTGGGGTCCGATATATTACCGCTACTCTAAGGGAGAGGGGACGAAAGAGCCTGATGGTGTGTACCTAATAATTTTCAAAATCTTAATATAAAATTTACATGTTACATATTTACATCTAGTATAAAACATTTAACCATTAAGCCTACTTACAGAACAAGGAAGTGTAAAAAAAAACTTGTGCTTAAAAAAAAAGTGCAAATTAAATGTGAGGAGGGCAGTGTAACAAATAATTTAGGAAAAAGATAAACTAACATCAAGTGCTGTGTGCTGTGTAAGAGCCAGACACATTAACATGAAATCAGTCTGGAATAGCGGTGATTTTCTCCCCATAACCCGAGTAACATTCTGGGGAGAGGGGTGTAGAGTCAACGATCAGCAACTAGCTACGGTAGATCAAATACCTGAAAAAAAAAAAAAAAAATGGTTATTTAACATTCATAAGATACATTTTATTTTATCAAAAAAAAATTAAATATTTAACATTCATAAGATACATTGTATTTAAAAAAAAAAAAGAAAAATTTATTTAACATTCCTAAGATAAAAATTTTTTTTAAACATAAAAACTATAATACACAGCAGGATCTTTAGTAAAAACCAGACTTACCACTGTAACCTCTTAATCCTTGCAAGCTTCAACACAACGTTGACAAGGTACACAGCAGGGGTGGTCGGTCTCCTAGACAACGAGCAAACTCCTTCATGTTGAGAGAGGCCACCATCTCCTTAGCTTTCTGGTACTTTTCTGTGGGAATGAGCTTGTCTCCAACCAGCCAGGAATATCCATTGAATGGCACACCATGGTTTGGTATTAGCACCCAGTACCAAAAGTGAAGCCAACCACAGTTCCCATTTCTCATGAACTTTATTTGATATACTGGCTGGCCAAACATTAGTTTCTCACAAAGGAGCTGAAGACCCTGAGTGGCAGTAGGTGCAAGTCTCTCCAGCATGACCTGTTTGTTAGATATTTGCCGTCTACACCTAAAGAACATCTCTAGAATCCGCCCTTTTCTCACCATGGAAACAACAAAAACCCTCACTGTAGCATTGATCCACTCCCGCCTGGACTACTGCAATGCTCTATTACTTGGCCTCCCCATTACTCGACTATCCCCTCTCCAGTCCATCCTTAATGCAGCAGCCAGGGTCATCCATCTGGCTAATCGGTACTCGGACGCGTCCGCTCTTCGCCAGTCCTTACACTGGCTGCCCATTCATTATAGGATCCAATTCAAAGTACTGGTTCTCACCCACAAAGCTCTCCACAGTGCAGCACCCCCCTACATCTCCTCCCTCATTTCTATCTATCGGCCTAACCGACTGCTGCGCTCTGCAAATGACTTTCGACTAACCTCTGCAGTAATCCGTACCTCCCACTCCCGACTCCAAGACTTCTCCCGCGCTGCGGAAATCCTCTGGAATGCTCTACCACAAGAAATTAGGACTATCCACAATTTACCTGGTTTCAGGCGCTCCCTCAAAACACATTTGTTCAGAGTGGCCTATCACATTCAATAACCAAAGTCGTTCTATGTTTAAGTGTGTATGTGGAGCCCATTCACTACCTCCATCCATGCCTCACTCCCTCAAGATGGCTGGACCATCATTGGAAATGCACCATTATATATACACACCTGTACTTTGTATCTCCCCACCTCATTGTAGATTGTAAGCTCTCACGAGCAGGGTCGGCTTATTTTGCTTTAATTATTGTATTGTTAACGTTGTTACCTATGACTTGTGTTTTGAAACTGTTAAAGTGTAAAGCGCTGCGGAATATGTTGGCGCTATATAAATAAAGATTATTATTATTATTATATCAGAGGGAGAAGAGGATTGGGCCTTGACAAGGTGCCCGATTGCATCTTAAGTCTTATTGAATGTTGGAGCCAGTCCACCGTACAAAAGCAGCCATAGAGTGTCCGGGTACCTGCTTGGATTTCGATCAAAATGAAGACTACTTTGATGTACATGTACACCAATTCGAGAAAAATGACAAGGATGAGGCAGTAAGACACGCTCAGCAGAGTACAAGCAGCATTGCTTGAAGAAGTAACTTGAGCGTGATCAAAATTGAATAAATTAAAATCTCAGACTACAGTGAACACAACTCTTAGCTGTGAAAGGGCTTTTTGTGTCCTTCTACAGTGTTTTCAACCAATGTATTGGATACGGATGGAAGCACGTCACACTAGAGTTGAGCGATACTTTCCGATATCCTAAAGTATCGGAATCGGAATGGTATCGCCGATATCACTAAAATATCGGCGATACCCGATACCGATACCGGAAGTCCCATGTAAGTCTATGGGAACAAAATATCGAAATTAAAAAAAACCCATTCTTGCCTTGTTGGTTAATTGTACATGAAGGAAAACAAGAAAGAGTAATGTAGAATGTATTGGGGAAGGTTGAGGAGACATTAAAGGCATAGATGTTTAACCCAATCAAATGGAATAGCATAAATATTTTTTTTTTTAAAGATGTTCGGATTGACGAAGAAATTGACAATGTTAACGTTTTTTATATTTTGGCAAATATGTATATTACACAACTTCCATGCTCTTCATCTTCACTTTTTTAACTTTTCACACACTTTCTCCTTCATAATCTTCTGCAGCATCATCTTTTTCATCAAATTATTCTTCATCTTCACCTTCTTTATCTTCTTCTTAAACTTCTTGCTATTCATCTTTGTTAACATTACTCATATTCTTCTTATTAAACTATTATTCTTATTCATATTCTGCTTCATCTTCTTCATCATATTCTTATTTGTGACAGAGAATCCTGTACTTGTAATCTGTCAAAGTATGAATTTTTCATCCTTCCGTTCTTGCTGTCACAAAAGATTTAAATTACAACAGTATTTGTCCGTGTTCAGTTTAGCCTGCAGCAGCAGGCATTTTCCAGGGGCACCACGAGGAGGAACGGACTCACCCCCATACACTGCTTAGTCTTCTTCTGCTTAGAATTTAGAGCATATATTTTGCTCTTCATTTTGGTCTTATACTTCATGTTCTTCTGCTTTTAGATCTTCTGCTTATTGTTCTTGTGTCTCTTGTTCCGTATCTTGTATTTGTAGCACAATCTTGTACCAGCTGATGTTACTGGGACACGGTTACTAAGCAGGAGGTACCTGTGCTCCAAAGCACTACCAAGGACCAGCAGACGTTGCTGGAACTCGGATACCGAGATGGAGGCACCTAGGCCAAAGGCACTGTGGAGAACCAGCTGACGGTACTGGAACCCGGAGGGGCAGCAGAAGGAAAAGAGCCAATGGCACAACCGAGGACCAGCTGACGTTACTGGGACACGGTTACTAAGCAGGAGGTACCTGTGCTCCAAAGCACTACCAAGGACCAGCAGACGTTGCTGGAACTCGGATACCGACATGGAGGCACCTAGGCCAAAGGCACTGCGGAGAACCAGCTGACGGTACTGGAACCCGGAGGGGCAGCAGAAGGAAAAGAGCCAATGGCACAACCGAGGACCAGCTGACGTTACTGAACCCCAGTAACACAGGAGCAAGTGTTGACTGTGCTAACAGCACTTCCGAGCAACAACTGGCGGTGTTGGAGCCCAGGGTCAAGGAGGATGTTTAAATACTAGATCAAGTAATTTCCTTGTTACCTGTCAATTTTAAATGTCTATACTTCAAACAAGAGAAAGATAACCTTTACTACCATAAGATGATGATTTCATTTAAACTAATATCTAGATAAATAAAGAATTGACAAACATAAACACATACATTAACATGTTGAACAGCAATGCAAACCACAAAATAAATTAGTTAAGGAATCTGCTATACGGTTGTACATAAAAGCATACAAGTACATATCTGAATCCATTAATGATGGATAAGTAACAGTATGTACACCATTTTTATTGTATAGACAATGAATGTCTGACTTCAAAACATCATCAGCATTACAAGTTATCTGTGATATTACTAAAATGTTCCATTTGCTGAATAATGTCCCTAAATATTTTATACAAAATTATACAATTTCCATCATGTAATACTCATAATATGTGGCAATAATCATTTTTATTAACAAACATAACCTTTAAAAAGTGCATAGTGCATAGTGAAAATTGCTATTTATGGCTGACTGTCGACTTGGAAGCATGACAACAGATAGATAAGGTATATATAGATGACACTGCATAGCCACAGATGGTGAATGGCAATGTAATACTGTACCTCAATAAAGTGTGCGTCACTACTACATATTTTTATTTATATAGCTGTATAAACAGGGTACATGGATGTATGCTTGTGCCTTTGTTTTGACGCACAGACTGCCTTCCTGCTGAGACGCATTGGGTAGTGAACAGTTGTGTGCAGTGTTCACTGCAGTCTCTGCGGAATAACCACACTTAGACCTTATAACTTTTCAGACTTTCTTTATCAATCTACCAAGATGAAGAAGGCAGGGAGTAAGGCACGTGGTCGTGGAGTTTCTTCAGGGAGAGGACGTGGGGATTCTGTGGCTGCTGCGGCCCCCAGTGACACAGCATCCACCAGTTTTCCCCGGGCCGTGAGCGTTCCTTTATGTGCACTTTTGTAGGAGCTCGGAGTACCCCCCTGCTGCGGGAAGAACAAATTGAAGCCGTTGTTGTTTGGATGTCAGCCAATGCATCGACTTCAATTGCTTCCACCTCCTCTCAGGACCACAGCACTGTTGGGCAACCATCTGTCTCTTCACCGCCTGGCAAATTGCCCAGGCAGTCAGAGAGTTCTGTACAGGAGCCAGCTGAGTGTCTGCTTCTGTTCTCAGAATCTATTGGCTTGCAAACAGGGGCCCAGCCAAGCAGCATTCTGTAATGTGAAGAGGGAGTATGCAGTGATGCGCAACAGCTGTGTCTCTCTGAATCTGAAGAGGCGGGTGAGACAGTGCCGATGGTCAGCACACCGCAGAACGCATCTGATGATGATGATGAGACCCAGGTGCCAGTTTCTGTTGAGCATGGTGCTGGCCAGACCACCCAACAGCAGGTGTTGGAAGAGGGTAGTGGAGATGATGAGGTCCAAGACCCAACATGGCATGAAGAACAGGAAGGTGGTGGGAGCAGCTCAGAGGAATAATAATAATATTTATTTATATAGCGCCATCATATTCCGCAGCGCTTTACAGTTTAGCAGTTTCAGAACACAAGTCATAAGTAACAACGTTAACAATACAATAATTTAAGCTAAATAAGTCGCCCCTGCTCGTGACAGCTTACAATGTACAATGAGATGGGGGAGATACAAAGTATAGGTGTTTATATACAATGGTGCATTTACAATGATGTTCCAGCCATCTTAAGGGACTGAGGGATGGAGATAGTGAATGGGCTAGAGACACACACACACTTACACAGAATACATAGAATGACTTTGATTAGTGAATGTGATAGGCCGCTCTGAACAAATGTGTTTTGAGGGAGCGCCTGAAACCATGCAAATTGTGGATAGTCCTAATTTCTTGGGGTACAGCATTCCAGAGGATTGGCGTAGAGCAGGAGAAGTCTTGGAGTCGGGAGTGGGAGGTACGTATTAGTGCAGAGGTTAGTCGAAAGTCGTTTGCAGAGCGCAGCAGTCGGTTAGGCCGATAGATAGAAATGAGGGAGGAGATGTAGGAGGGGTGCTGCACTGTGGAGAGCTTTGTGGGTGAGAACCAGTACTTTGGTTGAAAGCTGGGAGAGGCCTAGAGAAATGGTTAGTGATAGAAGGAAGATAGAGGAAGACATTGCCCCAACGGTACAAACAGGAGGGAGAGTTAGGCTGCAGACTCGGTTGCCTGTAGCCTCCAGTTTGGCACCTGTTCGGAGCAGTTGTCTTCCAAAAGTCAAAACGTGCGCTCCCAGGACTTGCACTGCGTGGTCCTTTTTTCACACACTTGCACATGATATTTGCTATGTGAAATGCAAGCTGTGTAATTAAAAATTAAAAATAGCTAAAAGTGTCAGTCACCTCAATACCACAAATATGTGGAAACATGTGCGGACAAAGCACGTAGTTGAGTTACAAAGACACACTAGAGATGTAGGCCAACCTACAGCAGCACCTACATCTTCAGGTTGTGTTGAAGCCTCTTCATCGAGCTCACACACAGCTGGTTATGCTTCCTCACAGGATCGCCATGGAAGAACCTCGGCCACTGTTGTCCAGAGACAAACTGTTATTCCACACACAGCAGCAAGTTCCCTGTCATCCTCACACTCCCAGGCCACAAAACAGCCAGCGGTAGCACAGGCATGGGATAAAAGACGGCCATACTCCGCAAACCATGCACGAGCACAGGCTCTGAATGCTGGCATTGCAAAACTCCTGTCCCTTGAAATGTTGTGATTCAGGCTGGTGGAGACAGACAGTTTCCGTAACTGAATATCATTGTCAATCCCACAATACAATGTGCCAAGCCGATTTCATTTCAGCAGGCAAGCCGTCCCTGGTCTGCAAAAGCATGTTGAGGGAAAAATTAAACATGCGCTACTAAAAGCCCTCAGTAGCAAGGTCCACCTGACCACCGATGCGTGGACCAGTACCCATTGTTATGATCTGCTACAACCAGTAAGGAAAGAAGGGAATTCTGTCCCTACAATACAACTAAGCTGAATCCCTACGATGTAACGGGGAACCTGATCCTGCGACCAGACCCGCTAAAGTCCTCATCTAGTGTGAACGAAGACCTATAGTTGCGAGGGAGTAATCCCTACAAGATCTAGGGACTGTGAGAAAAGGTGGACACCTCCTAACATAAATTGTAGCATGGATAATTAAACAGAAAAATAAATACTTTGTGATCCTAACATCAAGCAAAACTGACAGATTAAGGCACCTAAGCACCCGGCTAGCTTAACAGTAGATAATACAATGAAGTCAAGCAAAGCCAGAAGGGCGGAGCCAGACTAAATAGGGAAAAAAGGTCATGTGACTAGCAAACTGAAACAAAACCTAACAAGAGGGTTCTAACACCCATGGCCAGGGACAATACCTTTCCCTCACTGCCCATTGGGTCAATGTTGTGCAGCCGGGTACTGATCTTGCGAGTGGCGCTGTACGTGTTCTGCCAACTCCAAGGATTGCAGGAATCAAGTCTGTACACATTGATTCCTCCTCCTATTCTAGTTCCTCAGAATCATCGCTGCAGGAGCCGTCACGGTCTACCTCCACATGGACCCGTGAACGTTTACCTGTTGCGACCGATATGAGCACAGCCGTGTCCAAATGTCAACAGGCCATCCTGAAATTAATTTCCATGGGGAATCTTAGCCACACAGCGCAGGAGCTCTGTAATGCCATAAAGCAGGAG
This sequence comes from Oophaga sylvatica, assembly GCA_033576555.1. NCBI lineage: Eukaryota > Metazoa > Chordata > Amphibia > Anura > Dendrobatidae > Oophaga > Oophaga sylvatica. The sequence goes on from JARQOD010000006.1 coordinate 32,722,124, forward strand.
AGCGACGTGTGGTTTTTGGAAGAGAATCTACAGGCAGGCTTGGTAGTGTGTGACAATGGCCGAAATCTGGTGTCAGCTCTGGGCCTTGGCAACCTCACTCACATACCATGTCTGTCATATGTGCTCAACTTGGTCGTGCAGAGTTTTTTGAGGGACTATCCGGATCTTGATGCACTGCTGCACAAGGTCCGCCTAGAGTGCGCTCACTTGCGACGTTCCAGCATGGCCAGATCGCTGATTGCAGCTCTGCAACGCAGATTTCACCTTCATGAACATCGCATCATATGTGACGTACCCACCAGGTGGAATTCCTCGTTACATATGTTGGAGCGGTTGTGTGAGCAGCAGCCAACAGTAATGGAGTATCAGCTGCATCAGGCGCAGTCAACTCGCAATTTGCGCCGTTCACACTTCACCACTACTGAGTGGGCCTCTATAATAAGAATAATAATATTATTTATTTATATAGCGCCATAATATTCCGCAGTGCTTTACAGTTTAACAGTTTCAAAACACGAGTCATAAGTAACAACGTTAACAATACAATAATTAAAGCAAAATCAGCCGCCCCTGCTGGTGAAAGCTTACAATCTACAATGAGGTGTGGGAGATACAAAGTACAGGTGTTTATATACAATGGTGTTTTTACAATGATGGTCCAGCCATTTTAAGGAAGTGAGGGATGCATGGAGATAGTGAATGGGCTACACACACAGAATTACACATAGAATGACTTTGATTAGTGAATGTGATAGGCCACTGTGAACAAATGTGTTTTGAGGGAGCGCCTGAAACCATCCAAATTGCGGATAGTCCTAATTTCTTGGGGTAGAGCATTCCAGAGGATTGGCGCAGCGCGGGTGAAGTCTTGGAGTTGGGAGTGGGAGGTACGGATTAGTGCAGAGGTTAGTCGAAGGTCGTTTGCAGAGTGCAGCAGTCGGTTAGGCCGATAAATATAAATAAGGGAGGAGATGTAGGGGGGTGCTGCGCTGTGGAGAGCTTTGTTGGTGAGAACCAGTAATTAGAATTGGATCCTATAATGAATGGGCAGCCACTGCCAGTGTAATGAGTGGCGAATAACTCTATGAAGGATATCTGCCACGTTTTGCGTGCGTTTGATGAGTCAACGCGGATGGCGAGTGCAGATGATGCACTAGTCAGCCTGACTGTCCCCCTTATCTGCCTGCTTCAAAAAACACTGCAAGCACTAAGGCATGAGGTTTTGGAAGAGGTGGAGGATGAGGAGTCACAAATTCCATCACCTTCTGGACAGTCAGCGCAACGTGGTTCCTCACAAAGGGCTGGAGGACTTTCAAAGTACCATGCTGTATCAACAATTGAACCTCCAGAGTCGCTGTCTATATTTTCATAACCATTACAAACTTTTAATGTATTTACAAAGCACATAATGTACAGTTTTTGTCTATCCTTTTGTAATGCTATTGTGTTTCCATAAACTGATGTTACAGAATTATGATACAAAGTTTTTAAATTTTGAGTTTTAAATTTTGTAAATTTATATGTATTTGAAGGACTTTGTGAGGAGGATGAGGAGGAGTCAATGGAGGAGGAAGACATCGCTCCAGAGGGAGGTAGACAATGCTCTAGTCAGTATGTAGACCAAGGGTGGGGTGATGCACAGCAGGCGGAGATGACGCCTCTTGCAGGGGACAACGTTTCTTGGCCAGTTGGGAGTCTGCAGCACATGGTTGATTTCATGCTGCAGTGGCTGAGAAACGACCGCCGCATCGAACACATTCACACCACGTCTGATTATTGGGTGTACACCCTCCTAGACCCTCGCTACCGGGACAACTTACAAAGCCTCATCACACCGTTGAACCGGGAGCGTAAAATGCGGAAGTACCAAGACACACTGGTGCAATCCATAATGTTCTCCATTCCAGCCGAGAGCACTGCTGCTGCTACTGATTTACAAAGCAGCTCTGTGCGTCGAGGCAGTGGAGACAGCTCTGCAACAAGAGGGAGCACAAGCAGCGCCTCTGCACAGGGCAAGAACAGTATGTTCCAAATGTGTCGAAGTTTTGTGGCAGCGCCACCAATGTCTACACCATCCGAGACGGCTCCAGTCAGCAGGAGGCAACATTTCCGTAAGATGGTTACAGACTACATGTCTTGCCCTCTCAGTGTACTCTCAGATGGCTCTTCCCCATTCAAGTTTTGTGTCTCTAAGCTGGATACATGGCCAGAGCTTAGCCAGTATGCATTGGAGGTGCTGGCTTGATCTGCTGCCAGTGTATTATCGGAGCGCGTCTTTACTGCTGCAGGTGGTGTACTAACAGACCGTTGCATGCGACTATCCTACGATAATGTAGAACGGCTTACTTTTCTGAAAATGAACTAGGCATGGATCTCGCCTGAATTTGCCTGTCCGGTTTCAGATTAACTAACTGGTTGGCAACGTTTTCCATGTCTCCTGTTATGTTCATCTTTCTACCACCTGAGCTATACTCCCTGGGCTACAACACTGCCAGTTGCTGCTCAGAAGTGTCGTGTCCACAGACCAATACACAAGCTATAGTAATAGTGGGGTTCAGTAACGCCTGCTGTTCCCCTGCTGTGTGTCCGGCAAAAATTACTGCTACCTAGCTACACATGTTTAAAAAAACATGACATGTTAAAGTGGCTAGTGCTACACATAGATATCAGGCTACACCCTTATTTCTAAGCTGTAAACAAGTGAAACGTCAAATTTAAAACCATTCAATGATTAGTGTTGGTAACAAATCTGTAACTAAATAATTGTGACATATTATGGCAGATATCCACATGTCTAACACAAATGCTAACACAAAAGCATACTTATGCTATAGGGTACTGATGGTGAACCTTCTCACTCCATAACTTTGACCAATCCAACTCACATCATGTCTCAAATGCTGCAATGTTGGAAGTGCATAATGTGGGTTGAACTTTGACAACAGCTGCAGTGCGAAGGTTATCCTTCTGTGTTCTTGGCTTTTAAATAAAAGCATACAAGTAAATATAATAATACATTGTTGATTAAGGGACATGATGTACACCTGTAATATTGTGCAAACAATGGATGTAGGACTATTCCTCTTCAACATTACTTATATTTGTGTCATTTGAAAAAATACATATTTTAGTTAAAAATTAAAAACCCATGTTCAGTAGCTGTGAAAGGCCCGTTTGTGTACTTCTATATTGTTTGCAACCAATGTATTGTATACGGATGGAAGCGCGTCACACTAATAGATTAGATTTATTTTAAATGGAATGTAGCAGAACCAATTGGAGATAAATGAAAAGGATGAGCCACTGAGACACGCTCAGCAGAGTACAAGCAGCAGTGCTTGAACAAGTAACTGGAGCGTGATCTGCACTCAAAAAAGTAAAAAACACAGACTGAAGTGAACACTGAAACACAACTGTCCACAATCTGTGAAAAGCTCCTTTCTGTACTTCTATAGTGTTTGCAACCAATGTATTGTATACGGATGGAAGCGCGTCACACTAATAGATTAGATTTATTTTAAATGGAATGTAGCAGAACCAATTGGAGATAAATGAAAAGGATGAGCCACTGAGACACGCTCAGCAGAGTACAAGCAGCAGTGCTTGAACAAGTAACTGGAGCGTGATCTGCACTCAAAAAAGTAAAAAACACAGACTGAAGTGAACACTGAAACACAACTGTCCACAATCTGTGAAAAGCTCCTTTCTGTACTTCTATAGTGTTTGCAACCAATGTATTGTATACGGATGGAAGCGCGTCACACTAATAGATTAGATTTATTTTAAATGGAATGTAGCAGAACCAATTGGAGATAAATGAAAAGGATGAGCCACTGAGACACGCTCAGCAGAGTACAAGCAGCAGTGCTTGAACAAGTAACTGGAGCGTGATCTGCACTCAAAAAAGTAAAAAACACAGACTGAAGTGAACACTGAAACACAACTGTCCACAATCTGTGAAAAGCTCCTTTCTGTACTTCTATAGTGTTTGCAACCAATGTATTGTATACGGATGGAAGCGCGTCACACTAATAGATTAGATTTATTTTAAATGGAATGTAGCAGAACCAATTGGAGATAAATGAAAAGGATGAGCCACTGAGACACGCTCAGCAGAGTACAAGCAGCAGTGCTTGAACAAGTAACTGGAGCGTGATCTGCACTCAAAAAAGTAAAAAACACAGACTGAAGTGAACACTGAAACACAACTGTCCACAATCTGTGAAAAGCTCCTTTCTGTACTTCTATAGTGTTTGCAACCAATGTATTGTATACGGATGGAAGCGCGTCACACTAATAGATTAGATTTATTTTAAATGGAATGTAGCAGAACCAATTGGAGATAAATGAAAAGGATGAGCCACTGAGACACGCTCAGCAGAGTACAAGCAGCAGTGCTTGAACAAGTAACTGGAGCGTGATGTGCACTCAAAAAAGTAAAAAACACAGACTGAAGTGAACACTGAAACACAACTGTCCACAATCTGTGAAAGGCTACTCCTTTGTGTACTTCTATAGTATTTGCAACCAATGTATTGTATACGGATGGAAGCGCGTCACACTAATAGATTAGATTTATTTTAAATGGAATGTAGCAGAACCAATTGGAGATAAATGAAAAGGATGAGCCACTGAGACACGCTCAGCAGAGTACAAGCAGCAGTGCTTGAACAAGTAACTGGAGCGTGATCTGCACTCAAAAAAGTAAAAAACACAGACTGAAGTGAACACTGAAACACAACTGTCCACAATCTGTGAAAAGCTCCTTTCTGTACTTCTATAGTGTTTGCAACCAATGTATTGTATACGGATGGAAGCGCGTCACACTAATAGATTAGATTTATTTTAAATGGAATGTAGCAGAACCAATTGGAGATAAATGAAAAGGATGAGCCACTGAGACACGCTCAGCAGAGTACAAGCAGCAGTGCTTGAACAAGTAACTGGAGCGTGATCTGCACTCAAAAAAGTAAAAAACACAGACTGAAGTGAACACTGAAACACAACTGTCCACAATCTGTGAAAAGCTCCTTTCTGTACTTCTATAGTGTTTGCAACCAATGTATTGTATACGGATGGAAGCGCGTCACACTAATAGATTAGATTTATTTTAAATGGAATGTAGCAGAACCAATTGGAGATAAATGAAAAGGATGAGCCACTGAGACACGCTCAGCAGAGTACAAGCAGCAGTGCTTGAACAAGTAACTGGAGCGTGATCTGCACTCAAAAAAGTAAAAAACACAGACTGAAGTGAACACTGAAACACAACTGTCCACAATCTGTGAAAAGCTCCTTTCTGTACTTCTATAGTGTTTGCAACCAATGTATTGTATACGGATGGAAGCACGTCACACTAATAGATTTGATTTTTTTCTAATATAATGGAGCTGCACCAATTCCACTAAATAAAATAAAAAAAAAAAAAAAAAAGTGACACGTGCAGATGCCTACAAACAGCGGTGGATGCAGAGCAAACTGCAGCGTCACCTGCACTGTCACACACACACCTTGCACAGAGCTGTTAAAACAACACTGGCAAAATGAAGCTTTACACAGCGGTTGGTAAACTAGCCTGCCTCAAGCACAGTAGTACACAAAATCGCTATATCTAACTGTCCCTCAGAGTGAGCAGAGTAGCGTTCTGTCCCTTACTGAGTTCACAGCACAGTGACGCTAAAATGGCGGCGGCGCCTTTTATAGTGCATTCTGACATCATTTCAGCAGCCAATCACAGCCATGCCATTAGTTAAGATGACCGCAGCATTACAGGATGTGCCCACACTTCGTAGGATTCCTCATTGGCTGACTAAAATCACATTGCCTCTCAAAGAATTATGGGAACTTCCGATTCCGGTATACGATATGGAAAAAGTATCGGAATTAAGTATCGGAATTCCGATAACGCGAATATCGGCCGATACCCGATACTTGCGGTATCGGAATGCTCAACACTACGTCACACTATAATTTCAATTGAATGGAGCAGCAAGAATTACACTAAAGAAAAAAAAAAAAAAAGAGTGTGAGAGTGACATGTGCAGATGCCTACATACAGCGTTGTATGCCGAGCAAACTGCAGCGCGTCACCTGCACTCACACACACACCTTGCAGAGCTGTGAAAAAAACACTGCAAGGCAAAAGGAAGATGTACACAGCGGTTGGTAAAGTAGCCTGCCTAAAGCACAGTACACAAAATCGCAATCTCTAACTGTCCCTCAGAGTCAGCAGAGCAGCGTTCTGTCCCAAACTGAATTAACAGCACAGTGACGCTAAAATGGCGGCTTTATCCCACAACAATACCTTCCTTGTGTCACGGTTAGGGTAGCGTGTGTCTATTATATGAGTGTCTGTAAAATGTAACGTTACGCAGACTTATTCTGCCCTTGGGACGCAAAAATAAGACAGCAGTAATCATTTACTGTATAAAACTCCACCTATGCGCAACAAAACAAGCACGTTCCCTCTTACGGTTCCTGCGCTGACATGTGAGTAGGGAGTTTGGAGACGTTCCTGAATTTATCCCAGGTATCCAAGCATATCAGGCCGATAGGAGAGCATTAAAACCCCCACGGTGGTGACTTAAATATGGTGAATCGAACCAGTGAAGAACTGTAGGTCGATGCGAATGAATGTGCGATCACATGACACACGTTTATAATAACCCTTGCTAGACACGAGTAACTTTGTAGACATTTGGACACACCTGAACCCAGATGGCAGTGAATATTCATTCTATTCGGCGCCACATGACTCTTGGTCCAGAATAGATTATATATTGCTAGCACAGGAGCTATTAAGGGGAGTGGAAGAGGCAGATGTGCACAGCGTAGCTATATATGACCACGCGCCCGTATCAGTGACCCTGCCAGATATGGTGCAGATGGGGCCAAACCAAACTTGGCGCTTCCCGACCTATTTGTTAATGGATGAGAAGTTTCGACATCATGTGAAGCAATGGTGTTTTTAATATGTAAGGGATAATGGAGATACTAGGGATAGGCCGGAACTTTTATGGGCAGCAGGGAAGGGAGTAATGCGCGGGAAACTAATAGGTTATCAGACAACGCTAAAAAAGAAGATGGCGACAAACTACTCGCAGGCTAGCAGGATATTACGCGATAGGTACACGGCAAACAAGACAAGTTCATCAACACAGGTTAAAAATAGATGTAAGCAGGCTAAGGTTGACTTACACGTATGGGTATATCGACGAGAGAGAAGCAGTAATAACAATTATAGAGCCGATGTATATCGTTATGGCAGCAAATGAGGGAGACTATTAGCACGACTAGCGAAAGGAAATCACATTCGTCATCAACATATTACAGCGTTAACGAATAAACATGGGATCATGAACACAGACCCTCGAACCATAAACACCATTCTACAAGAATACTACTCAGACTTATATAAGGTGGAACATACGGATAGTGAGGAGGGTAACACCTTTGTAGATGGAATACGGTTACCATCCATCACAAACTATCAGCTTCTCCTTTTAAAAAACAAATTGAGGTGACGGAAGTGACAGCGGCGATAAGTTACTTTAAATACGGGAAAGCTCCAGAATCTGACGGGTTTACAGCCAAATTATTAAAATTATTGAGTGAGGATATCCCGTCCACATTGGTACGCACCTTCAATCATATATTGGAGACAGGAGGGTTGCCCAGCCATTCAAACATGTCACACATGAAGTTGCTACTAAAACCAAACAAACCTTCACATCTGCCTGGATCCTATCGTACATTCTCACTCATTGACCATTATATCAAGATTTTGTCCAGGATCATGGAAGATCTTTTGAGTAGCATTGTTCCTACGCTGATAGGGCGATCACAAGTGGCCTTTGTTAGCTACTTTGTTGGCTACTATCAGTCTCACTATGCATAACAATGTGTGCAGTGGGCAGTATTACCTTTGCCTTCGGTGGAGTAGGAAAACCCCTCTCCTATCGAAGTGTTAGTTGGGGAGATGGAAGATTTGACACCGGGACCTGAATTGTAATACTTAAATGTGACAGGTGACAAATTTGTTAAGGCGCAACTACGCGGCCCCTACGTTGAGTCTAGCCCGTGAAAATTTACTGGTTGTCAATGGGGAACCCCAACACCCCGGGGCAGCTACAGTATTTAAACAATTAGAGCTGAACCAAGATTTGCTGTATCAGGTTTATAAAATACATGTTGAAATTTTTTAGCAATTGCTGCTACCGCAGTCATATCGGAGGTTGGTAATGGACTTAGCGCATGCGCATGTACTAGGTTGACATTTGTGCCAAAAGAAAACCCTACACAGAATTATACAACGGTTTTACTGGCTGGGGGTCTATCAAGAAGTTAAACGGTATTGTAACTCTTGTCGCATGCGCCAGATACACAGTCCTCAGCCTCATTTAGTAAGTCCCTTGGTGCCATTAAAAATTTTAGAGGTCCAGTTTGAGAGAATACCCATGGATCTGGTGGAGCCGGTTAATAAATCAGCAAGGGGTCATCAACAGGGGCAATAAAAGGGGCACTGTGTGGGTCACCAGTTTTGAGCACACCCGAGTTCAAAAGAGAATTCATTGTCCAGACTGATGCGTCAGAGGTAGGTCTGGGTGCCGTGTTGTCTCAGGACTGGAGCTTAACGGGGAGGAGCATCCCATTAGTTTCCTGAGTCGAAAACTTACTCCATCAAAAAACAGAGACAGCATTGTAGAGAGAGAGTGCCTGGCGATAAAGTGGGCACTGGAGTCGTTGCGCTACTATTTGTTGGGGATAACATTTTGTTTTGTAAATGATCATTCCCCTGTGACTGGCAGTGTTGTAGCCCAGGGAGTAGAGTTCAGGTGGTAGAAAGATGAACATAACAGGAGACTTGGAAAACGTTGGCAAACAGTTATTTAATCTGAAAACGGACAGGCAAATTCAGGTGAGATCCATGCCTTGTTCATTTTCAGAAAAATAAGCCGGTCTACATTGTCTGAGGATAGTCGCATGCGACGGTCTGTTAGTAACCCACCTGCAGCACTAAAGACGCGCTCAGATAATACACTGGCAGCAGGGCAAGCCAGCACCTCCAAAGCATACCACACATCAAATACAAATATAACAGTAATAATAATATTATCAATAAAAAATGAAATTGCACACACAGTACACAGACACAGCTCATATGTGTGTATGAGAGAGTGTTTCTGTGTGTAGTTCATGCCTCTAGCCTAGAAGATCAGTCTTGCTAAAATCTTTAACACTGACCCCTGTTCTGTTCTTAAAATGGTGGATGCTGAACTGCTTCTCAGCCCCCTCATACACAATCATTATGTGGCACTGCTGGGCTCAGTCAGAGGCATCAGATTGAACTAGGCTGTCCTGAGTAGAGTTGAGCGATACTTTCCGATATGCTAAAGTATCGGAATCGGAATGGTATCGCCGATATCACTAAAAAATCGGCGATACCCGATACCGATACCGGAAGTCCCATGTAAGTCTATGGGAACAAAATATCGCAACTAAAAAAAACCCATTCTTTCCTTGTAAACACTAAATATACACACATAGAATACATATATATATATATATACATGTCATTGTGACATATATATATACATATATGTATAGTTTATACACTTCTACATAGTAAAATATCCTTTGATTCAATTGCCGGGTAAAGCCGGCTTCAGTGAAAAGACAGAAGCACCCGACATGAAATGACACTTGGTGTATATAGGGTTAAACATTTCTTTTCATGTCCTTTGCTATCTAATTTGCACAAACAATTAAATCAGACTATGTGTGCAAAATTTCACACCTGTAGGGGTTAATTAAAGGTGTAAATTCGTTGTAAAAAAAAACGGACTTTTTTGCTACGAATTTACACCTTTAATTAACCCCTAGAGGTGTGAAATTTTGCACACATAGTCTGATTTAATTGTTTGTGCAAATTAGATAGCAAAGGACATGAAAATACATGGTTAACCCTATGTACACCAAGTGTCATTTCATGTCGGGTCACCCGACATGAAATGACACTTGGTGTACATAGGGTTAAACATTTCTTTTCATGTCCTTTGCTATCTAATTTGCACAAACAATTAAATCAGACTATGTGTGCAAAATTTCACACCTCTAGGGGTTAATTAAAGGTGTAAATTCGTTGTAAAAAAAAAACGGACTTTTTTGCTACGAATTTACACCTTTAATTAACCCCTAGAGGTGTGAAATTTTGCACACATAGTCTGATTTAATTGTTTGTGCAAATTAGATAGCAAAGGACATGAAAATACATGGTTAACCCTATGTACACCAAGTGTCATTTCATGTCGGGTTCTGCATTTTCACAAAAGCCGGCAATTGAATTAGCGGCTATTATACTATGTAGAAGTGTATGAACTACAAATATAAATATATATATATATGTGTCACAAATTCAATGACATGTATATATATATATATGAGGTGTAAAATTGCTGAAAAAAAATGCGTGGGCTCCCGCCCTATTTTCGCAACCAGACAGACAAAGCCAGTGAGTGGGGGCAGATAATAATAGCCCAGAGAGGGACCATTATTTTTGCCCCCCCCCGGCTACTAACATCTGCCCCCAGACACCCCAGGAAAGACAAATCTATAATTAGATTCGCCCTTTCTGGCACTTTGCCCGTCTATTCCCATTGCCCTGTAGCGGTGGCGAATGGGTTAATATGGGGTTAAAGCCACCTTGCTATTGAAAGGTGACCTTAAGCCAGGTTAATAATTGAGAGCTGTCAATTAGACAACTATCAATTATTAATCCTATTGCATGAAATAAAAATAAAACACACACACTTTAATTAAAAATCATTTTAATGAAATAAAGACACATGTTTTTGACCATCTTTTATTTTACTGCAAAAACCATTTCCTGTAATAAAAATAAAATAAAAAAGCAAAATTATTCTTACCTATCCCATGCACAGTCAGGTCCCACGGTGTAATCCTTCAGAAAGGGTTAATGTTTACTGCAGGGACCGCAGCTAATGCTGCAGCCTCACAGTAAACCCCAAATGAATGAGTTCCTCTCCTGCCTGACAGGAGAGTAAAGGCTGGGTGTCACATAACGATACACCAGCGATCCCGACAACGATATGCACTTATCAGGATCGCTGGTGTATCGCTACATGATCGCTGCTGAGCTGCCAAACAGGCAGCTCAGGCAGCGATCTGGGACAGCGACACTGCGGGTAACATCGCTTAAGGGCCCGTCTCACATAGCGATATCGCTACCGAGATCGCTGCTGAGTCACTAGTTTTGTGACGCAGCAGCGAGCTCACCAGCGATATCGCTGTGTGTGACATTCAGCGACGATCAGCCCCCTGCCGGGTATCGCTGATCGTCGCAGAAATGTCAGGACCTTTTTTTGATCGCTGGTTTCCCTCTGACAGGCACGCATCGCTGCGTGTGACAGGCGGGAAACCAGCGATCAAAGGTCCTGACATTTCAGCGACGATCAGCGATACCCGGCAGGGGGGCTGATCGTCGCTGAATGTCACACACAGCGATATCGCTGGTGAGCTCGCTGCTGCGTCACAAAACTAGTGACTCAGCAGCGATCTCGGTAGCGATATCGCTATGTGAGACGGGCCCTTAAGTGGAAAGCTTAATTGATTGCTTTCCACTTTCACTTCAGGTCAGCCAGGGACACAATCAGTGACGTCAGAGGGAACTGATTAACAAAAATAGGGGTTCCCTTCGAAAAAGAAATGGCGTGGGGTCCCCCCTATTTTTGTTAACCAGCCAGATGAAGCAGACCGCTGAGGCCTGGATTTTCAGGCTGTTAAGGAGCCAAGATCCATGGACCTTGCCAGCCTGATAATACCAGGCCACAGCAGTCTGCATATCTTGGCTGATTAACAAAAATAGGGGATCCCCTCGAAAAAAATTGGCGTGGGGTCCCCCTATTTTTGTTAACCAGCCAGATGAAGCAGACCGCTGAGGCCTGGATTTTCAGGCTGTTAAGGAGCTAAGATCCATGGACCTTGCCAGCCTGATAATACCAGGCCACAGCAGTCTGCATATCTTGGCTGATTAACAAAAATAGGGGATCCCCTCGAAAAAAATTGGCGTGGGGTCCCCCTATTTTTGTTAACCAGCCAGATGAAGCAGACCGCTGAGGCCTGGATTTTCAGGCTGTTAAGGAGCCAAGATCCATGGACCTTGCCAGCCTGATAATACCAGGCCACAGCAGTCTGCATATCTTGGCTGATTAACAAAAATAGGGGATCCCCTCGAAAAAAATTGGCGTGGGGTCCCCCCTATTTTTGTTAACCAGCCAGATGAAGCAGACCGCTGAGGCCTGGATTTTCAGGCTGTTAAGGAGCCAAGATCCATGGACCTTGCCAGCGTGATAATACCAGGCCACAGCAGTCTGCATATCTTGGCTGATTAACAAAAATAGGGGATCCCCTCGAAAAAAATTAGCGTGGGGTCCCCCTTATTTTTGTTAACCAGCCAGATGAAGCAGACCGCTGAGGCCTGGTTTTTCAGGCTGGTAAGGATCCAATATCCATGGACCTTGCAAGCCTGATAATACCAGGCCACAGCAGTCTGCTTAGCTTGGCTGGTTAACAAAAATAGGGGATCCCCTCGAAAAAAAAACGGCGTGGGGATCCCCCCTATTTTTGTTAACCAGCCAAGTAAAATGCAGACTGCTGCGGCCTGGTATTAAAAGACTGTCAAGGCCCATGGATTTTGGCCCTCAACAGCCTGATAATACCAGGCTACAGCAGCCCCACATTTGGCGCATCAAAAGATGTGCCAATTGTGGCACTTTACCCGGCTCTTCCCACTTGCCCTGTAGCGGTGGCAAGCGGGGTAATAAGGGGTTATTGTCACCGTTGATTGCACGGTGACAATAAGCCCGGTTAATAATGGAGAGGTGTCAATAAGACACCGATCCATTATTAATCCCAAAGTTATTAAATGTGTAAAAAAAAGACAAAGCAAGAAAAAAGTATTTTAATGAAATAAAAGAGACAACACAGTTTTCATTTCTTTTATTGTACTCTCATTCCTGCGACGCCATCGATCTCCTGTAAAAAAAGAAAAAAAACAAACCAACAGTATACCACCTGTCCGACGCAGTCCATAACGATAGTCCCACGACGATCCAGCTCTGCTACATCGCAATGACAGGCAGAGCCTGTCATTGCAACGCAGCACAGCTGATTACCTGCTTCCCCGGCGGTGACGTCATCGGACTGACTGCTTTACGGCCGGGATTACCCAGCAGTCACTGCAGTTATCGCGAGAAACTGCATGTGACCGCCGGGGAGAAGAGGATGGCGGCCATGAAGCAGTCCAGGACGTGACCGCCGGAGATCTTCTGCCAGGTAAGTGCCGCTGACTCCTGACAGACCCGACAGACGGACACTGACAGTGACAGTGACATCCCGATTCCGGTATCCGATAAGACGAAAATATCGGAACTCGGAATCGGAATTCCGATACAGCTAATATCGGCCGATACCCGATATTTGCAGTATCGGAATGCTCAACACTAGTCCTGAGTCATTCTCAATAGAACATTTTGTTCAGCAGTTCATCTAGTTCATTTAGTTCAGAGGTCATATGATGCATTTCCTATCAGCTCCTCACAGGATAGGGTGGAGAAAAACTGAACTAAATGAACTAATCTTTTGAACTAATCTTTTCAGTGAACTAGTTCATGGTGAACTAATCACCAAAATTAACTAGATTTCCATCACTATGGTGTACACCTTGGTGGCGCTGTCACAAAACTTCGCCACATTTGTAACATACAGCTCTTGCCCTGTGCAGAGGCGCTGCTTGTGCTCTCTCTTGTTGCAGAGGTGTCTACAATGCCTCGACGCACAGAGCTGCTTTGTAAAGCAGTAGCAGCAGCAGCGCTCTCGGCTGGAATGGAGAACATTATGGATTTCAACAGTGTGTCTTGGTCCTCCAACATTTTACGGTCCCGGTTCAACGGTGTGATGAGGCTTTGTAAGTTGTCCCAGTAGCGAGGGTCTAGGAGGGTGTACACCCAATAATCTGACGTGGTGAGAATGTGGCCGATGCAGCGGTCGTTTCTCAGGCAGTGCAGCATGAAATCAACCATGTGCTGCAGACTCACAAATGGCCAACAAACGCTGTCCTCTGGAAGAGCGTCACACTAATATATTTTTGTAAATTTAAAATAGAATAAAGCAGCAGCAATTTTTGAAAAATTACAAGGATGAGCCAGTGACAGACACTCAGCAGAGTACACGCTGCGGTGGTTGAAGTGGAGCGGGATCTACACTCCTACAAAAAAATGAAACCTCAGACTACAGTGAACACTGAAACACAACTGTTCACTTGCTGTGAAAGGCCTTTTTGTGGACTTCTATTAAGTTTGCAAGCAATGTATTGTATTTTGATGGAAGAGCGTCACACTAATATATTTTTGTAAATTTAAAATAGAATAAAGCAGCAGCAATTTTTGAAAAATTACAAGGATGAGCAGTGACAGACACTCAGCAGAGTACACGCTGCGGTGGTTGAAGTGGAGCGGGATCTACACTCCTACAAAAAAAATGAAACCTCAGACTACAGTGAACACTGAAAACAACTGTTCACTTGCTGTGAAAGGCCTTTTTGTGGACTTCTATTAAGTTTGCAAGCAATGTATTGTATTTTGATGGAAGAGCGTCACACTAATATATTTTTGTAAATTTAAAATAGAATAAAGCAGCAGCAATTTTTGAAAAATTACAAGGATGAGCCAGTGACAGACACTCAGCAGAGTACACGCTGCGGTGGTTGAAGTGGAGCGGGATCTACACTCCTACAAAAAAATGAAA
>JARQOD010000006.1:32737046-32774515 GCA_033576555.1 Oophaga sylvatica
TATGACCACGCGCCCGTATCAGTGACCCTGCCAGATATGGTGCAGATGGGGCCAAACCAAACTTGGCGCTTCCCGACCTATTTGTTAATGGATGAGAAGTTTCGACATCATGTGAAGCAATGGTGTTTTTAATATGTAAGGGATAATGGAGATACTAGGGATAGGCCGGAACTTTTATGGGCAGCAGGGAAGGGAGTAATGCGCGGGAAACTAATAGGTTATCAGACAACGCTAAAAAGAAGATGGCGACAAACTACTCGCAGGCTAGCAGGATATTACGCGATAGGTACACGGCAAACAAGACAAGTTCATCAACACCAGGTTAAAAATAGATGTAAGCAGGCTAAGGTTGACTTACACGTATGGGTATATCGACGAGAGAGAAGCAGTAATAACAATTATAGAGCCGATGTATATCGTTATGGCAGCAAATGAGGGAGACTATTAGCACGACTAGCGAAAGGAAATCACATTCGTCATCAACATATTACAGCGTTAACGAATAAACATGGGATCATGAACACAGACCCTCGAACCATAAACACCATTCTACAAGAATACTACTCAGACTTATATAAGGTGGAACATACGGATAGTGAGGAGGGTAACACCTTTGTAGATGGAATACGGTTACCATCCATCACAAACTATCAGCTTCTCCTTTTAAAAAAACAAATTGAGGTGACGGAAGTGACAGCGGCGATAAGTTACTTTAAATACGGGAAAGCTCCAGAATCTGACGGGTTTACAGCCAAATTATTAAAATTATTGAGTGAGGATATCCCGTCCACATTGGTACGCACCTTCAATCATATATTGGAGACAGGAGGGTTGCCCAGCCATTCAAACATGTCACACATGAAGTTGCTACTAAAACCAAACAAACCTTCACATCTGCCTGGATCCTATCGTACATTCTCACTCATTGACCATTATATCAAGATTTTGTCCAGGATCATGGAAGATCTTTTGAGTAGCATTGTTCCTACGCTGATAGGGCGATCACAAGTGGCCTTTGTTAGCTACTTTGTTGGCTACTATCAGTCTCACTATGCATAACACATGTGTGCAGTGGGCAGTATTACCTTTGCCTTCGGTGGAGTAGGAAAACCCCTCTCCTATCGAAGTGTTAGTTGGGGAGATGGAAGATTTGACACCGGGACCTGAATTGTAATACTTAAATGTGACAGGTGACAAATTTGTTAAGGCGCAACTACGCGGCCCCTACGTTGAGTCTAGCCCGTGAAAATTTACTGGTTGTCAATGGGGAACCCCAACACCCCGGGGCAGCTACAGTATTTAAACAATTAGAGCTGAACCAAGATTTGCTGTATCAGGTTTATAAAATACATGTTGAAATTTTTTAGCAATTGCTGCTACCGCAGTCATATCGGAGGTTGGTAATGGACTTAGCGCATGCGCATGTACTAGGTTGACATTTGTGCCAAAAGAAAACCCTACACAGAATTATACAACGGTTTTACTGGCTGGGGGTCTATCAAGAAGTTAAACGGTATTGTAACTCTTGTCGCATGCGCCAGATACACAGTCCTCAGCCTCATTTAGTAAGTCCCTTGGTGCCATTAAAAATTTTAGAGGTCCAGTTTGAGAGAATACCCATGGATCTGGTGGAGCCGGTTAATAAATCAGCAAGGGGTCATCAACAGGGGCAATAAAAGGGGCACTGTGTGGGTCACCAGTTTTGAGCACACCCGAGTTCAAAAGAGAATTCATTGTCCAGACTGATGCGTCAGAGGTAGGTCTGGGTGCCGTGTTGTCTCAGGACTGGAGCTTAACGGGGAGGAGCATCCCATTAGTTTCCTGAGTCGAAAACTTACTCCATCAAAAAACAGAGACAGCATTGTAGAGAGAGAGTGCCTGGCGATAAAGTGGGCACTGGAGTCGTTGCGCTACTATTTGTTGGGGATAACATTTTGTTTTGTAAATGATCATTCCCCTGTGACTGGCAGTGTTGTAGCCCAGGGAGTAGAGTTCAGGTGGTAGAAAGATGAACATAACAGGAGACTTGGAAAACGTTGGCAAACAGTTATTTAATCTGAAAACGGACAGGCAAATTCAGGTGAGATCCATGCCTTGTTCATTTTCAGAAAAATAAGCCGGTCTACATTGTCTGAGGATAGTCGCATGCGACGGTCTGTTAGTACACCACCTGCAGCACTAAAGACGCGCTCAGATAATACACTGGCAGCAGGGCAAGCCAGCACCTCCAAAGCATACCACACATCAAATACAAATATAACAGTAATAATAATATTATCAATAAAAAATGAAATTGCACACACAGTACACAGACACAGCTCATATGTGTGTATGAGAGAGTGTTTCTGTGTGTAGTTCATGCCTCTAGCCTAGAAGATCAGTCTTGCTAAAATCTTTAACACTGACCCCTGTTCTGTTCTTAAAATGGTGGATGCTGAACTGCTTCTCAGCCCCCTCATACACAATCATTATGTGGCACTGCTGGGCTCAGTCAGAGGCATCAGATTGAACTAGGCTGTCCTGAGTAGAGTTGAGCGATACTTTCCGATATGCTAAAGTATCGGAATCGGAATGGTATCGCCGATATCACTAAAAAATCGGCGATACCCGATACCGATACCGGAAGTCCCATGTAAGTCTATGGGAACAAAATATCGCAACTAAAAAAAACCCATTCTTTCCTTGTAAACACTAAATATACACACATAGAATACATATATATATATATATACATGTCATTGTGACATATATATATACATATATGTATAGTTTATACACTTCTACATAGTAAAATATCCTTTGATTCAATTGCCGGGTAAAGCCGGCTTCAGTGAAAAGACAGAAGCACCCGACATGAAATGACACTTGGTGTATATAGGGTTAAACATTTCTTTTCATGTCCTTTGCTATCTAATTTGCACAAACAATTAAATCAGACTATGTGTGCAAAATTTCACACCTGTAGGGGTTAATTAAAGGTGTAAATTCGTTGTAAAAAAAAACGGACTTTTTTGCTACGAATTTACACCTTTAATTAACCCCTAGAGGTGTGAAATTTTGCACACATAGTCTGATTTAATTGTTTGTGCAAATTAGATAGCAAAGGACATGAAAATACATGGTTAACCCTATGTACACCAAGTGTCATTTCATGTCGGGTCACCCGACATGAAATGACACTTGGTGTACATAGGGTTAAACATTTCTTTTCATGTCCTTTGCTATCTAATTTGCACAAACAATTAAATCAGACTATGTGTGCAAAATTTCACACCTCTAGGGTTAATTAAAGGTGTAAATTCGTTGTAAAAAAAAACGGACTTTTTTGCTACGAATTTACACCTTTAATTAACCCCTAGAGGTGTGAAATTTTGCACACATAGTCTGATTTAATTGTTTGTGCAAATTAGATAGCAAAGGACATGAAAAACATGGTTAACCCTATGTACACCAAGTGTCATTTCATGTCGGGTTCTGCATTTTCACAAAAGCCGGCAATTGAATTAGCGGCTATTATACTATGTAGAAGTGTATGAACTACAAATATAAATATATATATATATGTGTCACAAATTCAATGACATGTATATATATATATATGAGGTGTAAAATTGCTGAAAAAAAATGCGTGGGCTCCCGCCCTATTTTCGCAACCAGACAGACAAAGCCAGTGAGTGGGGGCAGATAATAATAGCCCAGAGAGGGACCATTATTTTTGCCCCCCCCCGGCTACTAACATCTGCCCCCAGACACCCCAGGAAAGACAAATCTATAATTAGATTCGCCCTTTCTGGCACTTTGCCCGTCTATTCCCATTGCCCTGTAGCGGTGGCGAATGGGTTAATATGGGGTTAAAGCCACCTTGCTATTGAAAGGTGACCTTAAGCCAGGTTAATAATTGAGAGCTGTCAATTAGACAACTATCAATTATTAATCCTATTGCATGAAATAAAAATAAAACACACACACTTTAATTAAAAATCATTTTAATGAAATAAAGACACATGTTTTTGACCATCTTTTATTTTACTGCAAAAACCATTTCCTGTAATAAAAATAAAATAAAAAAGCAAAATTATTCTTACCTATCCCATGCACAGTCAGGTCCCACGGTGTAATCCTTCAGAAAGGGTTAATGTTTACTGCAGGGACCGCAGCTAATGCTGCAGCCTCACAGTAAACCCCAAATGAATGAGTTCCTCTCCTGCCTGACAGGAGAGTAAAGGCTGGGTGTCACATAACGATACACCAGCGATCCCGACAACGATATGCACTTGTCAGGATCGCTGGTGTATCGCTACATGATCGCTGCTGAGCTGCCAAACAGGCAGCTCAGGCAGCGATCTGGGACAGCGACACTGCGGGTAACATCGCTTAAGGGCCCGTCTCACATAGCGATATCGCTACCGAGATCGCTGCTGAGTCACTAGTTTTGTGACGCAGCAGCGAGCTCACCAGCGATATCGCTGTGTGTGACATTCAGCGACGATCAGCCCCCCTGCCGGGTATCGCTGATCGTCGCAGAAATGTCAGGACCTTTTTTTGATCGCTGGTTTCCCTCTGACAGGCACGCATCGCTGCGTGTGACAGGCGGGAAACCAGCGATCAAAGGTCCTGACATTTCAGCGACGATCAGCGATACCCGGCAGGGGGGCTGATCGTCGCTGAATGTCACACACAGCGATATCGCTGGTGAGCTCGCTGCTGCGTCACAAAACTAGTGACTCAGCAGCGATCTCGGTAGCGATATCGCTATGTGAGACGGGCCCTTAAGTGGAAAGCTTAATTGATTGCTTTCCACTTTCACTTCAGGTCAGCCAGGGACACAATCAGTGACGTCAGAGGGAACTGATTAACAAAAATAGGGGTTCCCTTCGAAAAAATAGAACAAATGGCGACGTGAGGTGTCACCCCCCTATATTATTATTGTTAAACTCAAGTCCCAGAAGAATGAAGCAGACCGCTGAGGCCTGGATTTTCAGGCTGTTAAGGAGCCAAGATCCATGGACCTTGCCAGCCTGATAATACCAGGCCACAGCAGTCTGCATATCTTGGCTGATTAACAAAAATAGGGGATCCCCTCGAAAAAAATTGGCGTGGGGTCCCCCCTATTTTTGTTAACCAGCCAGATGAAGCAGACCGCTGAGGCCTGGATTTTCAGGCTGTTAAGGAGCCAAGATCCATGGACCTTGCCAGCCTGATAATACCAGGCCACAGCAGTCTGCATATCTTGGCTGATTAACAAAAATAGGGGATCCCCTCGAAAAAAATTGGCGTGGGGTCCCCCCTATTTTTGTTAACCAGCCAGATGAAGCAGACCGCTGAGGCCTGGATTTTCAGGCTGTTAAGGAGCCAAGATCCATGGACCTTGCCAGCCTGATAATACCAGGCCACAGCAGTCTGCATATCTTGGCTGATTAACAAAAATAGGGGATCCCCTCGAAAAAAATTGCGTGGGGTCCCCCCTATTTTTGTTAACCAGCCAGATGAAGCAGACCGCTGAGGCCTGGATTTTCAGGCTGTTAAGGAGCCAAGATCCATGGACCTTGCCAGCCTGATAATACCAGGCCACAGCAGTCTGCATATCTTGGCTGATTAACAAAAATAGGGGATCCCCTCGAAAAAAATTAGCGTGGGTCCCCCTTATTTTTGTTAACCAGCCAGATGAAGCAGACCGCTGAGGCCTGGTTTCAGCTGGTAAGGATCCAATATCCATGGACCTTGCAAGCCTGATAATACCAGGCCACAGCAGTCTGCTAGCTTGGCTGGTTAACAAAAATAGGGATCCCCTCGAAAAAAAAACGGCGTGGGATCCCCCTATTTTGTTAACCACCAAGTAAATGCAGACTGCTGCGGCCTGGTATTAAAAGACTGTCAAGGCCCATGATTTTGCCCTCAACAGCCTGATAAACCAGGCTACAGCAGCCCACATTTGGCGCATCAAAGATGTGCCAATTGTGGCACTTTACCCGCTCTCCACTTGCCCTGAGCTGGCAAGCGGTATAAGGGTTATGTCACCGTTGATGCACGTGACAATAAGCCCGTTAATAAAGGAGAGCGCAATAAACACCGATCCATTATTAATCCAAAGTATAAATGTGTAAAAAAAGACAAAGCAAGAAAAAAGTATTTTAATGAAATAAAGAGACAACACAGTTTCATTCTTTTATGTACTCTCATTCCTGCGACGCCACGATCTCCTGTAAAAAAAGAAAAAAACAAACCAACAGTATACCACCTGTCCGACGCAGTCCATAACGATAGTCCCACGACGATCCAGCTCTGCTACATCGCAATGACAGGCAGAGCCTGTCATTGCAACGCAGCACAGCTGATTACCTGCTTCCCCGGCGGTGACGTCATCGGACTGACTGCTTTACGGCCGGGATTACCCAGCAGTCACTGCAGTTATCGCGAGAAACTGCATGTGACCGCCGGGGAGAAGAGGATGGCGGCCATGAAGCAGTCCAGGACGTGACCGCCGGAGATCTTCTGCCAGGTAAGTGCCGCTGACTCCTGACAGACCCGACAGACGGACACTGACAGTGACAGTGACATCCCGATTCCGGTATCCGATAAGACGAAAATATCGGAACTCGGAATCGGAATTCCGATACAGCTAATATCGGCCGATACCCGATATTTGCAGTATCGGAATGCTCAACACTAGTCCTGAGTCATTCTCAATAGAACATTTTGTTCAGCAGTTCATCTAGTTCATTTAGTTCAGAGGTCATATGATGCATTTCCTATCAGCTCCTCACAGGATAGGGTGGAGAAAAACTGAACTAAATGAACTAATCTTTTGAACTAATCTTTTCAGTGAACTAGTTCATGGTGAACTAATCACCAAAATTAACTAGATTTCCCATCACTATGGTGTACACCTTGGTGGCGCTGTCACAAAACTTCGCCACATTTGTAACATACAGCTCTTGCCCTGTGCAGAGGCGCTGCTTGTGCTCTCTCTTGTTGCAGAGGTGTCTACAATGCCTCGACGCACAGAGCTGCTTTGTAAAGCAGTAGCAGCAGCAGCGCTCTCGGCTGGAATGGAGAACATTATGGATTTCAACAGTGTGTCTTGGTCCTCCAACATTTTTACGGTCCCGGTTCAACGGTGTGATGAGGCTTTGTAAGTTGTCCCAGTAGCGAGGGTCTAGGAGGGTGTACACCCAATAATCTGACGTGGTGAGAATGTGGCCGATGCAGCGGTCGTTTCTCAGGCAGTGCAGCATGAAATCAACCATGTGCTGCAGACTCACAAATGGCCAACAAACGCTGTCCTCTGGAAGAGCGTCACACTAATATATTTTTGTAAATTTAAAATAGAATAAAGCAGCAGCAATTTTTGAAAAATTACAAGGATGAGCCAGTGACAGACACTCAGCAGAGTACACGCTGCGGTGGTTGAAGTGGAGCGGGATCTACACTCCTACAAAAAAATGAAACCTCAGACTACAGTGAACACTGAAACACAACTGTTCACTTGCTGTGAAAGGCCTTTTTGTGGACTTCTATTAAGTTTGCAAGCAATGTATTGTATTTTGATGGAAGAGCGTCACACTAATATATTTTTGTAAATTTAAAATAGAATAAAGCAGCAGCAATTTTTGAAAAATTACAAGGATGAGCCAGTGACAGACACTCAGCAGAGTACACGCTGCGGTGGTTGAAGTGGAGCGGGATCTACACTCCTACAAAAAAATGAAACCTCAGACTACAGTGAACACTGAAACACAACTGTTCACTTGCTGTGAAAGGCCTTTTTGTGGACTTCTATTAAGTTTGCAAGCAATGTATTGTATTTTGATGGAAGAGCGTCACACTAATATATTTTTGTAAATTTAAAATAGAATAAAGCAGCAGCAATTTTTGAAAAATTACAAGGATGAGCCAGTGACAGACACTCAGCAGAGTACACGCTGCGGTGGTTGAAGTGGAGCGGGATCTACACTCCTACAAAAAAATGAAACCTCAGACTACAGTGAACACTGAAACACAACTGTTCACTTGCTGTGAAAGGCCTTTTTGTGGACTTCTATTAAGTTTGCAAGCAATGTATTGTATTTTGATGGAAGAGCGTCACACTAATATATTTTTGTAAATTTAAAATAGAATAAAGCAGCAGCAATTTTTGAAAAATTACAAGGATGAGCCAGTGACAGACACTCAGCAGAGTACACGCTGCGGTGGTTGAAGTGGAGCGGGATCTACACTCCTACAAAAAAATGAAACCTCAGACTACAGTGAACACTGAAACACAACTGTTCACTTGCTGTGAAAGGCCTTTTTGTGGACTTCTATTAAGTTTGCAAGCAATGTATTGTATTTTGATGGAAGAGCGTCACACTAATATATTTTTGTAAATTTAAAATAGAATAAAGCAGCAGCAATTTTTGAAAAATTACAAGGATGAGCCAGTGACAGACACTCAGCAGAGTACACGCTGCGGTGGTTGAAGTGGAGCGGGATCTACACTCCTACAAAAAAATGAAACCTCAGACTACAGTGAACACTGAAACACAACTGTTCACTTGCTGTGAAAGGCCTTTTTGTGGACTTCTATTAAGTTTGCAAGCAATGTATTGTATTTTGATGGAAGAGCGTCACACTAATATATTTTTGTAAATTTAAAATAGAATAAAACAGCAGCAATTTTTGAAAAATTACAAGGATGAGCCAGTGACAGACACTCAGCAGAGTACACGCTGCGGTGGTTGAAGTGGAGCGGGATCTACACTCCTACAAAGAAATTAAACCTCAGACTACAGTGAACACTGAAACACAACTGTTCACTTGCTGTGAAAGGCCTTTTTGTGGACTTCTATTAAGTTTGCAAGCAATGTATTGTATTTTGATGGAAGAGCGTCACACTAATATATTTTTGTAAATTTAAAATAGAATAAAGCAGCAGCAATTTTTGAAAAATTACAAGGATGAGCCAGTGACAGACACTCAGCAGAGTACACGCAGCATTAGTTGAAGTAACTGGAGCGTGATCTGCACTCAAAAAAAAAAAAAAAAAATTACAGACTGCAGTGAACACTGAAACACAACTGTTCACTTGCTGTGAAAGGCTCCATTGTGGACTTCTATAGTGTTTGCAACCAAGGTATTGTATACGGATGGAAGCGCGTCACACTATTATTTCAATTACATGGAGCAGCAAGAATTACACTGAAGAAAAAAAAAAGAGTCTGTGAGTGACACGTGCAGATGCCTACAGACAGCGTTGCATACAGAGCAAACTGCAGCGTCACCTGCACTCACACACACCTTGCTGAGCTGTTAAAACAACACTGCAGGCAAAAGGAAGCTTTACACAGCGGTTGGTGCTAGCCTGCCTACAGCACAGTACACTAAATCGCAATCTCTAACTGTCCCTCAGAGTCAGCACAGCAGCGTTCTGTCCCTTACTGAATTCACAGCACAGTGACGCTAAAATGGCGGCGGCGCCTTTTATACACTGAAGAAAAAAAAAAAAAGAGTCTGTGAGTGACACGTGCAGATGCCTACAGACAGCGTTGCATGCAGAGCAAACTGCAGCATCACCTGCACTCACACACACCTTGCAGAGCTGTTAAAACAACACTGCAGGCAAAAGGAAGCTTTACACAGCCGGTGGTAAACTAGCCTGCCTAAAGCACAGTACACTAAATCGCAATCTCTAACTGTCCCTCAGAGTCAGCAGAGCAGCTTTCTTTCCCTAACTGAGTTCACAGCACAGTGACGCTAAAATGGCGGCGGCGCCTTTTATAGTGCATTCTGACATCATTTCAGCATCCAATCACAGCCATGCCATTAGTTAACATGACCGCAGCAGTACAGGATGTGCCCACACTTCTTAGGATTCCTCATTGGCTGACTAAAATCACATTGTCTCTCAAAGAATTATGGGAACTTCCGATTCCGGTATACGATATATGGAAAATATCGGAACTAAGTATCGGAATTCCGATAACGCGAATATCGGCCGATACCCGATACTTGCGGTATCGGAATGCTCAACACTAACAGCTATACCTTTGGACACAGAGCTAGTAAATTGAAATACACAATTGTTTAATTATTGTTGCATTAAGTCTTATTAAACGAAATCTGCCATTAAGATCAACTCACCTAAGCCGTTTACATAGGCATGTAGGTCATAGGAAGCTGAATAAAATGACACCATGATATCTGAAATCTGTCTTATTCTCAATAAATCAATGCTTTTCTAAATATGTAAATGAGTTGTTAAGATCTATTGACAGACATAGATCTCCCTGAAAATTTGCCTCCAGAGCTCATTTTAAATAAAAGGAGGCATTAACAGGGTGAGACATATAGTGAATGACAGTCGGCTCCTCTGATGTACATGTCTCACACTAGCAACGCCTCCTTTCATTCATAATAAGTTCTATGGGCCGATTCTCAGGAAGATCTATTTCAGGCACATAGATCTTAACAGCTCATTTATATATTAATAATAATGTGGATTTCTCTGGAATAAGAAATCAGATCGCTGACATCAAGGTATCATTTTATTGAAATCTTTATGACATGCATGTGACAAGCCCACCAGGGCCGAGGGGTACCCGGAATCGGACTGGACAGTTCTATGGGGGAGGTCACGGAGCTGTGATCCATTTCCGTGGCCCTGGCCTTGTCATAAAATAGAGGATGCTTAATTGTGACGCCACCCGTGGTGTTTGGCAATGGGTGGCCGACACTGTGGTTTTGGTCCACTGGGGCTGATGGTTGACGCATCAAAGATGGTTCTGCTCCGCACAGGTAGAGCGGGGCCCCAGGGAAAATATATATATTTGATTGTTCAGATGATGGTGAACGTTGGAGTGCACAGAATAAGTGAAGGACACAGAGAGGTGCAGTTTTCGTTACCTTTTACTTGAAAGTAGATGCAATCTGGGGTACCAATGACAGATGACGGATTGAGTCCGGCTTGACTGGAGGCATTCAGGGGATCCACCCTGCCAGGTGGGGATGGGGACCTTCCTTCTGCGCTCTCATTTCGGGTCCCTGCTGCTAAGCTGCGACCCTCTCCTGCGTGATGGTTTCTAACCTGTATGGCAGACAGCGTGAGCCTATATCACGGGCACTGTCCTTTTCACTGTCAGCCCCGGGCTCTTGGTCTGCTGCCGTGCCTTCAGGTGTTCGATGTGGCCAGGGAGCTTGCAGTCCCCTGCCCTCCAGATTCGGCTGTCAGGGCGTACAGCACCCGCCCAGTCATGGACTCTGGCTTCCCTTTTTATCAGTGCTCTGCTCTGGGGGCAGCTCTACGCAGTTTTTATTCCCCTGAGCTCTTGTCTCTACTCTTGTCCCTTCTCTCTCCACAGACCAACTGCCAACTCTCCTCTCTCACTGTCCTGTCACGAGCTCCAGCTGGCTCCCATTTCCATGACAATTTTCCTGTTTACTCTCTCAGCTGACTTCTTTCTGACTCACTAACCCTACCTGCTGGCCAGAATTTATAAGGTAGCTCCCCTCTTTGGCCTGGAGCAGGAATTGACATGTACACTGTGTTACCTGGCATGGGGATTCCCCTCTGCCTCCAGGCATGACATCACCCCTTAGAGGGAGGCAACATCACTGTGGCAACCAGACTCTGGGGTGCCACATATGTACATATAATAGCGCAAAAATTGGCCAATTAGTGAAAGCCCAAGAGTCAGCAACTAGGCGTACCCTTTGTTGGGAGCCTAACCTAATATGCCTCTCCCAGGCTAAAAGCCTACAATTTTAAGGACAAATAGGATCCAGGTCTAATTAAAAATGCCTTGTCACTGGCTGTTTGGCTCACAAGAATTGACCAATTTGTGCGTTAAGTAACTTTATTTTTTAACATGTGTCACATCCCCCTGAAAGACCTGGAGTTAGACGGCCACGTTGGTTAATAAATCCCAGGTCTTCCTTAGAAATGGTGGGCTTCATGTATTATTTTAAGTGGATTTCCTTTCCTTCAGTGCTGAGAGGGTTAAGGCTAAAATCATACAGCCTGGTTCATCTCAGCTGCAACTGCTTATGATTTCCTCCATCTATATATACTGGCTCTGGGTTTTTAGTCCTTGCCTGTGAAAAATTTGTCTTCCTGTGCTGAGTGCTAAAGCTAAGTAGTTGGAGTTGGAGTTATTGTAATAGTGATCTGTAGTTTCTGGAAGTATATGAGTTTTTATCTCCTGGTCCTTATTCTCATTTAGTTTATTCCTCCCTGTCCCTGTTCTCCTCCCTATTGTTGGTTAATGATTTTGTATGATAGTTATGTTCTTCTGCTTGGAGGAGCTAGTCAGTCTTTTTGATATTTGTAGTACACTCCCTCTGACTGAGTACTCCTAAGGCATTTTTAATTAGCGCTGGATCCTACCTGCCCATAAAATTATAGGCTTTTAGCCTGGGGAGGCATATCAAGTTATGGTCCCAACAAACGGGTACGCCTCATCGATGGCTGCTGGGCTCTCATAAATTGGCAAATGTGTGCCACTAAGTACCCTCATTTTTAAAGTATTTTCTATAGCAGTGATGCATTTCCAATTTCATAAAATCAATGTTTGCATTTCAGAGTACAGCTGTTTTTTCTTAGCTTAATTACCTTGATTGTCACACATGTCTTCTTCTGTTTGGAGGCCCTGGTTAGTCTTATTGATATATACGTGCCCATATAGACTGCTTAGAAGGGTTGATCCTACTACTGACAGATTCCCTTTAAGTTAGTTGTATATATTAGATATTTCTTTCCTTAACCAAGTGATTTTATGTAGTTTGACTGGCAAATGTCGGAAGAAAGACTGGACATAATGAGTCAATGACTTTTTACTTTATTTTGGCAGAGAGTTGTCTGCCCTTAATTTATTCCCTTCCCCTCCTTTAAAATAAAAATGCACAAATATGGCCCAGGACGGGTTCATTGCCTTAAGTACATTTATGCATAATTTCTGTTTTGGCTATTCAGATGTTTTTGATTAAATAGAAGCCAAACCACACAAACTACTGTACACTATTAGAAGAACATAAAAACATTATTAGATCTGTCAACAGAAGCTTTTTTATGGTTTCCAGCAACATACAGGATTCTTCTGCAAACACTGTGTAAACAAATCTTTCTTTTTTTTTAAAAAACAGCAGTGCTGCACTTCAGTGGATGGTATCTGGTTACGTTCATACCACCATACTGTAAGGCTGCCAGGGTGGTAGTTGTGGCAACTGGCTGCTCTGTTCCCACACCCTGGCGCCTCACAGATGAAGCATGTCCTTTCACCTCTGCATACAGTACTGTACTCACTTCAGCTGCTGGAGTCTCTGCGATCCCTGTTACTTCAGCCTCTGATGTATCAGTCCCATAAATCACTCTGTATTCCATGCTCTTGCTCAACAGTATAACTTTACTTACCATTAAAACAGTCTTTACTTTGGTGGCACACATCACATACAGGGTCATCTTCCTTTCTTTCCCTGTCAACCAGAAAGGCCCTAATCTTTTGGACAGTCCGTGTTCCATTTATTCTCTCCAGTCACCAGCTCCTTATCAGCCCCTAGTCCAGCTCCAGTGGGAAGAGGTGCAAGGAACGCTTCCACTGCGGCTCCCGCCTCGGTCATAGACCCCGGATTTTGATTGGGGCTGGTGCCCGTCTGCTCTGTTCGCTGCCTGGAGCCCATTACTGTTACAACAGCTTTATCCCCACGGCTAGTCGCTCTGCCCACTCGACCTGCCCAGGCTTCTGAACACAACCAGGAAGCAACCCAACTGCATGTTCCTGCTCTGTGCTGTGACCCTCCCATTTACTTAACCCCTATTCTGCCTATACCTTACTAACTCTTACATCTATGTTATGCTATTCTATCTCTATGATGCCCACCTTACACTTTAATCCCCTATGGTCCTACACTATGTCCTAATCTATCCCTGAGCTAAAGCACAATACATAACATATGCATCACATTACGGTGCATGGCAATAACATTAGGAAACCACACATTCCACTGATAAACAGTGAGGTGCCGCAGGTGAACATATGAACAGCATCTAGAAAAGAGGAGACTTGTGAGGTTCCCCGCCACCTCCTTACAATACCGTGACCATACTGGTTTTTGTCCCATGTATGCTAGTACAAAAAGTAGTCCTGAGTTCTACATACAGTATTGCATATTCTACATATTTTTGGTCTAGTTGTTCTTTACCTAGGCCAGTTTTTTCTTAGTGCCATGTGCTTATTTCCTGTATCACTTATAAATTACTTGTTCTCCTGTGTCTTTTTTCGGTTTGTTCACTTTTGTTATCCAGATGTTTGAAGCTGATTTATCATTTTTGACTTTTTAAAAAGAAGCAACGTTTTTAGGCAAATCTTTGCTCAATTATTTCTGTAGGTAAAAAGAGAAAAAAAACAGCCTTTTTGATTTTGTGCAAAATTTCTTATACTTTCTATGCCATTTTGCACAATTTGGTTAAAAAAGGGCAACGAACAACACAATACAAAGAATAAAAGTTACATAAAAAAACTCACAATTAAATACATGCCAAGGACTGTAGTCACTTTTATAGTACATATGATTCCCAAACTTTATATTAGACCAACTTTTTTATACAAAATACAGTATATCACTCTGAGATTATACTTATGTTTTTCTGCTTTGTTTCTTGTTTCTCTTGCCATTTTCTTTTTTCTGTTCACCAGCTGTTAACCTTCAGCCTTAGCATATGGTTCTCAACCCCAGCACAATGGTGCACAATTGTCACTGACAACTATGGTGGCTGTTCTTTTTTATTCTTTACCCCCTACCCGCTCTTTTCAGTTAATGAAGTTTAATTACTTTTGTTTTTCATGACATGAATCCAACAGATTTTTGACACAGTGTACTGACTGTAGAAGGCAAGATACATGGACATTTTGCAAAAATACAGTAAAAGCAATAGCATAGGTATAAGTCGCACAAGTGTTGCAGTCGTTGAAGAGCACTAGTGCTTGAGGAAGCCCGAAGACTCCATAGACACACAGGATGAAAGAAACACTTTAAAGGGGCTGTCTGGCCTTAGGCCTCCAGACTTGTGAATCCTCACATCTCGCCCACTGCGCGCTGTGAGGATTCTCCGGTGCTGGTGTCGGAAGAAGGCGGTCATGTAACGGAAAGTATGCGATTTACATACTTCTGGCCACATCCCAACTAGACATACCCGGCCTTGCTCAATACACTTGAATTGAATCAGGCCACACACATGACCACATGTATTCAAAGTGTATTCTTACGGTCCCATGCCCGCTGCTCCAAGCAGTGGCACTGATGAATTTTCACATGGCACACACTGTGAGGATTCACAAGGCTGCAGTTACATAGGGTGACTGAAAACCTGTAGCCTAAGGTGGGACAAACCCCTTTATATACACTAAGTTACAGGGAGAAGTTTTTTTGACAACCTGTAGATCAGTGATCTCCAACTGGGGCTCCACAGCTGAGATTTAACTTCTACTCTTAATATGCCCTCAGAGCCCAATGATGACAAAGCGAGCTTGGAGCTATATTTTTGACACAGCTGAGGGTCATCAAGCATAGTCATCATGTGTGTTTCAGAGAAATGTAAAATGTGATGGAAAATTCTTGCAAAAATCATATAAAACAACAATTTTAACTGACTCGTGTAATTAAATTTTGCCCCTAATGATACATATCTTTCTCATAAATTACACTACAAATCAATAATATATTATTTGATTTTATGGTTTTGGACTGTCACAATTTTTTAAAAACTTTTTTACTAAATATGTTGACTATGTATTGTGAAATTGAAAATATATATATATTTTAGATCTCATGAACACGAATATCTTGTGCCTCTATTTTACACGGAGCAATAATAAATAAAGCAATAATAGAAATGTGTATACTGTAATTTTGTACCTGTCTGAATTCATTTAATAAGATACAATATAATTAATGGCACTATCGTCAGCTTTCTTCCAATTGGAGGAGAGCTCATTTGCATACCTTTTTCCCAAGGGGCATTGCCTGGCCCATAAGACTTTCTAGTCCAGCTTGTGGACTCCACAAGGAGAAACCTCACCTTCTAAACTTTTGTCAGAGGCCTTTTGCCCATGCAACGAATATCCTGCTCTGCCTTGATGAGGGGGCAAAAACCCTGAAACAGTTGATGGTGGAAGGGTTGGGCATTAACTTTTAGGGAAGCTGCACTAAAGTATGGGAGCTAATTTAAACAAAATTATGGCATGTTAGATCACAGTTGTTTTCATGGAGATGTTGTTCAAAGTAATATATATGAGCTTTGCTTCTACGGACGAATATCTATGACATTTAAAACCTGACCAAACATCATAGTATGGCACCAAATAATGTGAAAGCATATTGGTGCTGGACTCACTTCGTTTATTTTGCTGCTCCAATGCTAATATAGATGAGTGCAGTTTCTCTGCTGGTCTGGAGCAAACATTAGACAAAATGGAAAAAAATGTAGCCTACACATCCGTGAGTAAATTTAAGATTGATTCTTCTTTACTGATTCCTCTATTAAAATGTTACTTGTGTTCTTCATCAGGAATGTCTCTGAGACATATAACATTGGCAGCCTAAAGCTGGCATAATACTGGCAGCCTAAATCTGTCCATACACATATAATAGGCTTAGTTAAACTCATACCTTTCTTTCTTGACTCCATGCAGCTTTTAAGACAGGAGAAAGACACTGACATGAACCTCTGGCAGTGGCTTATCTCTCATCTCAGAGAACAAAAGTGTCAGGTGTATAATCCAAACTGCCCGATCCTAATCTCCCAACAATCACTTTTCCAGGGAGAGATCAAATCCCCCCCAGAATACCCTTTTTACAAGTTTTATTAAGATTTAAAGGGAACCTGTCACCAGGTTTTACCCATATAAAGTATGGCCGCCAACTTTAAGGCCTCTTTTACAGCATTCTAGAATGCTATATGTATGTCCCTAATCTTCTTTTCAGATTCCCAAAAATACCGTTAACTATACCCACAGACAGCACGGTGTGGTATGATGGGCATCTCTGGTCTTGATCCGGCACCTCCTCTCTTCTACAATTGTCATCCGTCTGCTTGTTTCATGTGGATTACAGGTCCTATGTCATCCAAAGAGTGTCCCCAATCATGCTTCTGCGCAGGTGCACTATACTGTACTGTACTGCGCAGGTGCAAGGTACTGCAGTGAGAATGCGTCAGAAAAGGACAAAAAGCGCTGATGATCCGGAAGTAAAGCCGGTGCATGTGCACTACAGTACTTTGCTCTGCTCTGGCAGGGTAGAGCAATGTTCCTGCACAGGAAGATGATTGGGGGACACTGTGTGGATGCCGTAGAATGTGTTATCCACATGAATCAGGGCAGGAGAGTAATGGGGCAGTAGCTGTGCGCGAGTCACTCGTCTTCAGCGCCCCGGCATGTTATATGAAACTGTGGGTCCTGGCTGGGTGTATGTACTTTTGTTGTGCCTGTGCAGGCCCTATGTAGCCGGTGTTGTTGGCTTGCCAGAACCGTATGTTTCACAGTTCGAGGAGGGAGCTCACCAGTCCAAAATAAATTCTTTACGGAATGGTAATGTGATATGGTTTATATACGAGAGATAGCGGATACAACATTATATGGATCTTTCCTTTACAGTATTAAGCATTATTCCACACAGTATCTTTCCTCTGTAGTATACTCAAGGGATTTCCAGGCACAATGTTTCGTCTTACTTCGACACAACCCAGCCAGAGTCCTGAGTCACAAGTCTCCTATATTTGCTCAACGGTTCCGCCTCCTTTTTTCTCCACTATTAACACCCTGAATCTGCCATTCTGGACCCTTACCTAGTCCCCGTCTCAATCCTGCTAAGGCCCATTATCTTATGCATTATAAGCTCAATGTCTTGTGGCTAGGCATCCTCTCCTAGGACCTGATTCTGGAAGGCCACTCTGTCTCTTTCTATGATTTTTCTTCAGGATCACGCTATCCCTCATTGTCCTCTCACTCAGGGTTACTCTTTAGTTGCAGCACTGGTGACAAGTTCTCTTTAAATCTTAATAAAAGCTGTTAAAAGGGTATTTTGGTTTAATCAATTGGGGTCTGAACATTTAGACCCCACTGATCACATGACTGGGGCACATCTATCCCCGTTAGGGTGAGTTTCCACGATCAGTAAACGCTGCGTGTTTGGCGCTGTGCGCTGGCGCAGCGCCAAACACGCAGCGTCCAGATGTTACAGCATAGTGGAGGGGATTTTAAGAAATCCCGTCTCCACTATGCATAACAACACGCAGGTGGCAGACCTGCGTAAACGGACATGCGGCGCGTCTTTTCAGACCGCAGCATGTCCTCGCGTGTTGCGCCGACGGTGCGTCGCCGCAACAGAATTTAACACAGGGCTATGTAGCCCTGCGTTCTTTCCGGAGGTGTTCCGGAGGTGTCCTGAACACCTCCGGAAATAGCGCGCGTCAGAAAGGGGGCGGGGCTTAGACGAGCGGAATTTCCGCTCCGTCCAAAGCGCTGTGTTTCCGGACCGTGGAACCACAGCCTTAGGATGGCGCAAGAGTGCATTCCTTCTTTATAGGTCTTTTGGAGCTCTGTACTCTGCTTTCTCTGACAGTCTCATAGAGAATGAATGGAGCGGCACTTGAACTTGCACATTGCTGCTCCATTCTAACTGGTGATCAGTGAGGGTTTAAGCAGTCGGACACTCACTGATCTGGAAGTGCATGGGTGGTAACTTTTTAAAGGGAATACCCCTTTAATAATATTAATAAATTTGCCTAAATCTCCAGGGGGATAGAATGGGAAAACATAATAAGTTTTTCTTGCCTAATTTAATTCCTTAGGAGATGTAAAATCAGTTCTTAACCCAAGAGTTTTTAATTATTAGTCATGATTACAGGCTAAATAACCCACCCGTTATTCGATATCATATGCTCCATATGGTGACATAAACCTTTTGGCCTTTCACATGTACCAGGAAATAGAAATTAGTTCTGGTTGTGTTTCTCAATGGTTGGTTTGTGGTCAGAGTTAATCACTAATAGGAAGTCCTGCTTCAGGAAACGTGTGAATGCTAATCCTGAAAAACAAAACAAACCTTTGCATTATATTAACTATTATAGGGATTTGCTTCTTGATTCTACTTCCCCTGAATAAGTCACTAAATTTTACAAGCTGCTTTTTAAGGAGTCTGAAAGTGTTGCAGACTTTGGGTGAAGAATGGAGCTACCTGTGAAATGGTTGTCTACTCACCCCCCCCAGATCCCAGGAACTCTGCAAATTTGTAAGGTAAGCTTTCACTGAAGAATTCATCTTTCACCAACGTTGTGTCATTGAACATAATCGCAGTCGCTGTTCTACTAAATCAGATAGTGCTTCTTCTGTTTGCAATGACAAAAGGACACATATTCTTTCGGGAACAAGTAGCCATCAGTCTCTGATGTTTCCATGTGTTTAGCAAAGACAGGATAATCCCTCTTATTCTGGAAGTATTACCTGAGCTACTTAATATCCAGACATTGTGCTCAGCAATCCATCTAATGGGACTTAAGTCAAACTTCCGTATTTCAAACTGTGGGAGACAGAAAATTGAAAGATAAAATGAAATAATTCCCAATATTTCAGGTGAGAATTTAAAAATCTTAAACAGAATTTTAGAAAAATAAATCATTTTTTGTTATTATTTATACATACTTGTGCTACTGCTATCAATAAATTCATGCACCCCTTAAATGTCAAACTTTTATCTTGTTTCATAGTCATATTGTAATTATAATAACTTGTGGGTGTCATTTTTATTTTTCAAAGGTTCGGAGAATGGTCTAGAGCAGTATAATAGATTTACTATTGCCTTGACTTTGGCAGAAAGTGCACCAAATTTTGGCCCATTTTGGCAAATTTTCTGTCACAGGTTTACCACGACAGAGAGGAGTCAGAAGACCCCACTGTCTGATTTCTCCTACTCTTGCACTGATTAAAAGCACTTTACCTTCATATTAAATGGTGCAGGTTTCTTTTCGCAGTACAGGGGTTAATCCGCTCAGTTGAGAGCTCCTGGAAGCTTTCCTGCATTAAGGCTCTGAACTGTTCACTGTTAGCCACTTCCATCTCCTATATAAGCTGGGCCATGGCAAGCACTCATTGCGAAAGCTAGCTTCATGATGCATGGTTAGGAGATGGTTTGTGTTTGTTGTTTGAGATCGCATTTGCTGGATTTATCTGAGACTGTTGCTAGGTTTTGGTTTTGTGCTAATCCCACTCCTTCTCCTACTTCGATTTTACCCTATCCTCCACTCCCAGATATTTACCTCTATTGTTTGTGTGAGTATATTTGAATCTTTGGTATTTTCCTTTATCCCTGTTTGTATTATCTTGTTAGTCTGGTTGGTGTATTACAGTACAGTCCTATTCCCCTCTTCCATGGGTGAAGAAAGGGTACAGACTGAGGGCAGATTCAGGAGCTAAAGCAAGATACGTGTCCCCAGCTTCTTCACCATCAGAAGTAACCTGGGGAACAGGGCGAGCAAGGGCGCCCCTAATGTTAGAGACAGGGAAGGAGCCCCTGGTCTCGAGCTACCTGACAACAGAGTCGTGAAATTTTAATAGCTAGTTTTAGTCCTACTCTATATAGCCCTGATTCATCAAGATGGGCATTTTCTATGAAAGTCTTGACGATTGGCACTGAAATAAAATATGCCAAATTCATTTAGAGGTGCCTTGAATTTGGTTAATCTTTCAGCCACTGAAGCCCCAAGAAATTTACTGTATTCCAGGGACTGGAATACATTTCTTTTGTAATTTACTTTAGTTTTGAGGCATAAGTGATGATAAATTTGTTAGCTAGGTGGTAACCATCCTCAATCCTGGCTAAAATTCAGTCATTTTTCACGAAAACTTGGCAGAGCTATCTGAGACTGGAGTAAAAATGCCAAAAGTTGAACAGTTTTTGATTATCTTGCAGTTGCACAAACTTTTTGCAACATTTCAAACAGATTTATCAAAATTATTCTAACAAGAACTGGTTGATGAATTGGCTCCTATTTGTTTGGATCTCACCTAACAAGAGGGCATGATGCTGTGGAGAAGAGCATGGTTTAGCTGGAAATAAGATGTGTATCTTAAAGGGGTTGCTTGGTCTTCAACTACAGGTCTGCAGTCACTCTGTATAACTGAAGACTTGTAAATCCTCATACTGCAAGCACTGTGCTGTGAGGATTCTCCGGTGTCGAGATTAGTAGCAGGCTGTCATGTGACTGTAAGTATGTGATGTGCACACTCCTGGCTACATTTCAACTAGACTGTTTCTGGCATTGCATTGCATCACTTGCATTGATTGAGGCCGTGCCCATCTAGTCGGAATGTGGCTGGGAGTGTGCATATCGCATAATTGCAGTCACATGACTGCCATTCGTTGTGCCGATACTAGAAAATCCTCACAGCGCACAGTGCGCGCGATATGAGGATTCATAAGTCTGCAGACACATAGAGTGACTGCAAACTTGTGGTTAAGACTGAACAACCCCTTTAAGATGTGTCAACATACACTGAATAATATGATCATTTTTTTCATTTTAAAGCTTAGTTCTCCCATCCATTGGAAAACTTGGACCGGTTAGGTATATCTGCAAATTGGCAGCTTGATTGGTTCAGTAGGTTGCCTGCTATTTCCATGCACTAGAATGGTCTGTAAATCAGAAGAGACTAGAGCATGCTGTGATTTGTTTTTTACAAGGACCTGAGTTCCATGTGAAAAATAAGCCATGTGAACTAGCACATAGACAAACATTGGGTCCAAGTGCTGTCTGTCCTCCACAGACCAAACATATGCTCTTCTGAATGTACGATAAGACTATGCTGTCTGTATATTAGTCATGATTACTAAATCTGCCCCAATATTATTGAACATTTCTAAACCAAGACCCCAACTCATACAAATGCCATCAGGATACACCTAGGGCTTTGATCTTTTATTGTGGTGCCTATAACAATCCTAGAATCTAGAATCTTAAGGTTTATGTCTGATTTAAGAAAATATATATATTTTTAAATAAATTATTTACTTGTTATTATTAAAGATCTCAATTTGGAGGACCTAGCACGATCGTCCATTACATAGACATTCTATTGATTTTAATGGCACCGTGTAATGCCTTCTCTCTCCTGTGGAGGCACTGCAGGAGAATTAAAAACTTGCTCCCTGGTTCCCTTACCAATTATATTATCATTTAGGGTTCCAGTCGTTGGATACGTTCAGGAGACCCCTCTAACATGAAGACATGTTGAAAAGCAATTTTTTTTTATATTTCTAATGAGGATCTAAGTAAGATTGAATCAGAAACGTATATTCTCTCAGCTCTGGGGAGTAGGAAACCTCATTTCTTTTTTATACAGGAATGGCTCCTATTATAATTACTTGAAATAGCAAATGTTACGCTAACTGGCAATTGACGAATGAATGCAAATGGTTGCTTGTCAGACTGCACGGTGAGCTGAAAGAAAAATTGCATGGTATAGAGATTAGGTGGTCCAGACAGTAACCATATATTTCGTTCTGCAACGGCACTGTATATTTTTCATGTCATATCCAGTATGACAATTTTCTGGTCCAACAAAAAAAAAAAAAAGAGAAAAATAAAGAATCTTCTACCCACATATAAATACAATTTCTAATGTTAGCTTGGAAAGATGTTGTTTCTAATGACATGTTTGGGTTTATGGAATGTACAAAAAAGACCAATGAAAACAGATCTAAGGACCGGTTAGAGAAAAACAGACATTCCTGATGCTAAATTTGGCAACTGGCTTTAAGTATTCTGCCATCATTGCATAATGGTAGAGTTTACTCTCGAGCTTTAATAAATATTCTGCCCTTGCTCTATGCTAATAGCATATATATTGACTATATGGAATATCTGTATATAGATTATACCTGTGTAAATTCTTTATCTTTATCTGGATTTTACTTGCAGCCGTTGTTTGCATT
The DNA here is from genome assembly GCA_033576555.1 of Oophaga sylvatica. Lineage (NCBI taxonomy): Eukaryota > Metazoa > Chordata > Amphibia > Anura > Dendrobatidae > Oophaga > Oophaga sylvatica. Next base: position 32,760,003 of record JARQOD010000006.1, read on the forward strand.
TCTTCTGTGCCCTTTAAGTCAATGTTCCTATTGGTTATGGCTTTTGTTTTGTTGACTGAAAGTTTCCTTTGGACTCATAAAATTGGTAAATCGAGAAAACCAAGATGCCAACTGTTAGACCCAAGTGTAACACAGTGTTCTTGGACTGTATGAGTCTCCAGTTGTAAAAGCTGGAATTAAGGACTTTATGCTAAAAAATTATATAGCATGTCAATTGCATTTCTGATTAGTGAGTGAGTCATTGTGTTTCCCAAGAAATGAAACGGTTAGCCAACCAACATGAATCAGTTTTGATGAATATAGTAGAATACTCACAAACCAATAATTATGAAGCATCTTTTCTCAGAACCCTGCTTTATGCAATTTGTCTGTTTCTCCTAGAAAATTATTGACAATTGGATGTAACCAGTTAGGGGTATGACCTTTAGGCCAAGTGCAGACGAACGTATTTTCAGTCCAACAAAACATCAGATCGCATTCAAACCAATGTGTAAGGTTCTTTGTACATGTTCTTGAAACTCAGTTTTCCGTCAGCCATTTTGCTTTCTGTCTTGCTGCAGCTATCTTGCCCTCAGTCAATATGGAGTTTTCAGCTTTCATGTTCCCGCCCTGATTCTCTCCCTCTTGCTTCTTAAGCAGCCACAGTTGAGCAATCAGTGCTTCAGAATCTAGCCTGCAGTGAACCTGTGACCTGACTCCTGGAATCCTTGGACTATGTACTCCAGCTATTCCTACTGAGGAACTCTGAACACTTGTGGACTCTGGAACCCTGCTCTTTGAAAGATCCACATTTGCATGGACTTACGGTAACAGAGAAGAAGATCCTGAACCTGTTGTGGAGAGTGATTGCTGAGCTTAAGTTACTCTGGCCTGCTGTGTCTCCTGCTTCTGTATCTGCAAACTGTGTGACTATTTTTGCCACTTGTATGAAGTAATACAAGACCTTCTATATCAAACCTGTGTCTCATGTATTTTCATCGCACCCAAGCACAAGACGCTATATGAACTGTACTACATACATGACAAGATTCTGAAGCCAAAACGTTAGTGTCTGCTGGGTCTGGGAAGGCTGTGTCTGCTGTAACTGTGGATATCAGACGTCCAGTTGTACTTTCTGTGATGACAGTGGTTGTGACTTCTCACAACCATTCCAGGTGAGCAATTCCCTTAAGTTTTTTTTTCTGCAGTGTTACCACAGGTAAACACTATTGTTTTTTTTTTTTTCTCTTCCCTCTTTTGTGTCTGCTGTAACTGTGGATATCAGATGTCCGGTTGAACTTTCTGTGATGATAGTGGTTGTGACTTCTCACAACCATTCCAGGTGAGCAGTTCCCTTAATTTTTTTTTCTCTCTGCAGTGTTACCACAGGTAAACACTATTGTTTTTTTTTTTTTTCTTTTCTCCTCTCCTTCCAGTACTCCTGTCTTAAAAGATCTGGAAAATGGAGGCCCGCATAAAGGAACTTTGCGGAGTGACTGATAATATCCTTGCAGATTTACAGACTATAAAAACCCGTTTTACAAACCTACAGGACCTCACTAATCACAATTTGCAAGTGTTTGGACAGACTGCCCAGGATTTGCGAGCCAGGATTGAGGTTCTAGAGGAGCGAGTCCAGGCTCCTGCCGTAGCCCCAAGTTCTGGGATTCCCAAGTTGCCCCCTTTTCGTTTTGGCGGTGAACGTGAAAAATTCAGGGGATTTATTAACCAATGCAATCTGTTTTTTTCTGCACATGCTTCACAATTTCCCACTGAACGATCTAAAGTGCTTACTATAATTATGTTACTTACCAACAAGGCTTTGATGTGGGCAAACCCTCTGATTGAGACTGAGGATGAATGTTTGGATCATCTTGATGCTTTCATTTCAGCCATGGGGCAGGTGTTTGATGACCCCAATCGAGGTGCAACAGCTGAAGCAGCCATGTTAACTTTGCGCCAAGGTAAGCACTCGGTAGCCGAATATGCCTTGGATTTCAGGAGATGGGCCCTTGATACCACCTGGGACAGTTCCGCCAAAAAATCTATTTTTCGAAAGGGGTTGTCTCCACTAATTAAGGATGAACTTGCTCGTGCCGACCCTCCCACTGCGTTAGGTGACTTTATTAACTACTGCATCCGTATTGATGCTCGCCTGACTGAACGCAGGCAAGAGAGATGGTTCGAAAGCAATCGCACTAACCTTTTCCTACCTTCCTCCCCAGCTAAGGAACCTTTGAGTAGGATCACACGGGAACCTGCACCTGAACCCATGCAGGTAGACTCTTTACAAAGACGGGTTAGTGATGCACGCAAGGAACATCGTTTTAAGGAAAATCTATGTTTCTATTGTGGTAAGTCAGGGCACTTCATTATAAACTGCCCCAGCCGTTCTCGTAAGACTACTGCAGCACTCATTCACTGTGAGTGTTGCGAGAGGAGATCTGTCAGGTCCGAGCCTCAGGCTCCAGAGAGATCTGCAGCAACAGATCTTGATTTCTCGGACTTAAACTCCGTTACTTCTGAGGACGATGACTGTGTAAACGCTGCAATTTTTCAAGTTTCCTCAGCGGTGTCCTAGCTGAGTTGTAGGAAAAACAATTCTCATTGCTTCCTTTCCATCAAACTCTGGGTTAACTCAGTCTGGGTGTCTAGCTCTGCTATGATCGACTCAGGGGCAAGTGGGAATTTTATGGATGTCTCCTTTGCTCTGAAACAGGGGATACGTTAAGTGAAGAAGGCTACTCCAGTACAGATGGAAACTGTGGATGGCTCCCTGCTGACCTCTGGACCAGTGGATCAGGAAACGGAGCCTTTGAGGGTCCTTATGGGTAAAGATCATCAAGAGAAACTGTCCTTTATGCTTATCTCTTCTCCCCACTTTCCCATTATTCTAGGGCTACCATGGCTGCAGGCTCAGAACCCTACCATTAACTGGGAGACCAAGGAATTACACTTTCCAGAGAAACAGATGAGTCCAGAAGTTTCAGCTTGCTCTGTTCCTAAAGGAACCATGTCAGTCCCTGAACTACCAGCTGTATACCAGGACTATGTGGATTTATGTGACAAGAAGAACGCTGACCAGCTTCCCCCTCACCGTCCATATGATTGTCCAATTGAATTATTGCCTGGAGCAGAGATACCTTTTGGTAAGATCTACCCCTGGCGGGGCCCGAGCTAAAGGCTTTAAAGGATTACATAGACGAAAATCTAGCCAAGGGCTTCATACGCCCCTCTTCATCTCCTGCAGGTGCACCCATCTTCTTTGTGAAGAAGAAAGATGGATCTCTGAGACCCTGCGTAGACTATAGGGAACTCAATAAGGTTACTATTAGAAACCGTTATCCATTGCCTTTAATCCCTGAGTTATTGGAGAGAGTGCGGCATGCCAAAATTTTCTCTAAACTGGATCTCCGTGGGGCCTATAACTTGGTCCGTATTAGACCTGGGGATGAATGGAAGACTGCATTCAGGTCACGCTATGGACACTTTGAATATCTAGTTATGCCTTTTGGTCTGAGTACCGCCCCAGCCACTTTCCAACACTTGGTGAATGACATCTTCAGGGATCTCCTAGATACATTCGTGGTGATTTATTTGGATGATATTCTAATTTTTTCTAACTCCACAGAGGAACATCATGGACATGTGAGAATGGTCTTGGAACGTCTAAGACAAAACCATCTTTACATCAAACTTGAAAAGTGTGAATTCCATAGGACCGAAATTCAATTTCTGGGGTATGTACTGTCTACACAAGGAATTAGTATGGATGGAAGTAAGACCCAAGCCATCAAGGATTGGCCAAGTCCTAGAAATGTGAAGGAGGTGCAGCGCTTCATCGGGTTTGCCAATTTCTATAGACGTTTCATTAGGAATTTCTCTGAGGTAGTGTCACCTATCACCCAACTTACCCGGAAAGAGTCTAGGTTCTCCTGGACTCCCCAAGCCCAGGAAGCATTTTCTCGTCTAAAAGATAAATTTACCACCGCACCTATCTTGGTACATCCCAACCCCGAACTTGCCTTCATAATAGAGGTGGATGCTTCAGATTGTGCCGTTGGAGCTATACTCTCTCAGAGAACAGGTGAGAAGAATGTCTTGCATCCCTGTGCCTTCTTTTCCCAGCAGTTGTCTTCGGCTGAGAGGAACTACGATGTGGGCAATAGAGAGTTGTTGGCCATTATTGCCGCCTTCAAAGAATGGAGACACCTTCTTCAGGGAGCTGCACAGCAAATAGTCGTCCTGACAGACCATCGTAACCTTGAATTTATCAGGTCGGCTAAGTGCCTGACTCCTCGCCAGGCTCGCTGGAATCTTTTCTTAAACCAATTTAATTTTGTCATTTCTTATAGACCAGGATCGCGCAATGGAAAGGCTGATGCACTCTCTAGGATTCATTCAGCAGAGACCCGTCCACTTGCTCCTCCTAAGACTATTCTTCCTGACTCTAGATTCCTGGGAGTGATTCATAATCAAGACCTACTTAAGGACATCAAGGAAGCGTACCATGCGGATTCCTTGTTGGCACAACCCCCAAGGGACGTAAGTCTTGTCTTTAAGAATGGTGTGTGGATTCTGGGACAACGTCTGTATATTCCTGAAACAGTCAGATTGAGAGTATTGCAACTCATTCACGATTCCAAGATAGCTGGGCATAGAGGAATTCTAAAGACACAGGAATTTCTTTCTCGTTTCTTTTGGTGGCCCACTTGCAGGAAGGATGTTTTAAACTATGTCACTTCATGTAAAGTCTGTGCAAGATGCAAAACACCTCGCTCCTCACCAACTGGTCTGTTACAACCTCTTCCCACCCCGTCCCGCCCGTGGGGATCCATTTCTATGGACTTCATTGTGGAGTTACCAACCTCTCAAGGGAAAAACACCATTCTAGTGGTGGTTGATCGTTTAACAAAGGCAGCTCATTTTATTCCTTGTGTCGGCTTACCCACTGCAAAACAGACATCAGATTTGATGATTAAAGATGTGTTTCGCTTACATGGAGTACCGGATGAGGTTATTTCGGATCGAGGGGTGCAATTCACTTCAAGGTTTTGGCAAAATTTCTGTGCAGCATTGGACATTAAAGTAAACCTTTCTTCTGCTTTTCATCCCCAGACTAATGGACAGACCGAACGAACCAATCAAACTCTGGAGCAGTATCTCCGCTGCTTTATCTGCCACCTACAGGATGATTGGGTGGATCTACTTCCATTGGCTGAGTTCTCTTATAACAACTCTCAGAGCGCCTCCACTAAGCAGTCTCCTTTTTACTCCAATCTAGGTTATCATCCTAACATTCTTCCACGATTTCCCATAGAAACGCCTTTACCAGCAGTGGCCGAAAGAATCACGTCTTTACAGAAGAATATGGATCTTCTAAAGGAGAATCTGGAATTGGCTCAGGAAAGGTACAAGAAAGCAGCAGATAAATTTCGTAAACCTGCACCAGTTTTCAAGGTAGGAGACCTGGTCTGGCTGTCAACCAGAAATCTTAAGTTAAGGATTCCATCGTCTAAGTTGGGACATAAGTACATTGGACCCTATAAAATCAGTAAAATTATAAGTGCCGTTGCTTGTCGTCTTCAACTGCCTAGAACTATGAGAATCCACCCTGTCTTTCATGTATCCCTACTAAAGGCTGCAACACCCAATACGTTTCCTGGACGTTCTTCTCCTTGCCCTGACCCAGTGCTGGTCGATGGTCGGGAGGAGTTTGTGGTGGAGGGAATTCTAGATTCCAGGTTGTACAGGAATCAGTTACAATATTTGATTAAATGGCAGGGCTACCCAGTGGAGGACAACTCATGGGAACCAGTCAATAACGTTAATGCTCCTCGTTTGCTCCGCCAGTTTCATCAGAGGTACCCAGACAAGCCTGGTCTGAGGCCATCCGGAGGTTGTCCCTAAGGGGGGAGTAATGTAAGGTTCTTTGTACATGTTCTTGAAACTCAGTTTTCCGTCAGCCATTTTGCTTTCTGTCTTGCTGCAGCTATCTTGCCCTCAGTCAATATGGAGTTTTCAGCTTTCATGTTCCCGCCCTGATTCTCTCCCTCTTGCTTCTTAAGCAGCCACAGTTGAGCAATCAGTGCTTCAGAATCTAGCCTGCAGTGAACCTGTGACCTGACTCCTGGAAGCCTTGGACTATGTACTCCAGCTATTCCTACTGAGGAACTCTGAACACTTGTGGACTCTGGAATCCTGCTCTTTGAAAGATCCACGTTTGCATGGACTTACGGTAACAGAGAAGAAGATCCTGAACCTGTTGTGGAGAGTGATTGCTGAGCTTAAGTTACTCTGGCCTGCTGTGTCTCCTGCTTCTGTATCTGCAAACTGTGTGACTATTTTTGCCACTTGTATGAAGTAATACAAGACCTTCTATATCAAACCTGTGTCTCATGTATTTTCATCGCACCCAAGCACAAGACGCTATATGAACTGTACTACATACATGACACAATGATATTCTATGGTGCTGTGCACATGTCGGTCCGAGGAAAAATCGCTGCATGTTTGAGTTTGATCCAATATTCGTATCTCACTCGGCCATGCAAGTCAATGAATTCGTGGAAACCATCGGACTACACTCGGAAGACATCTGATTGCAGTTCGATTTCCACGGAGTGACAGAATGGAGAAGATGGAGAAATTTTTTCCTACATCTTCTCCTCATCTTAGAGAATCTGATCACACTACGCTGACACTCTGAAGAGTTTGACCAGTGTGATTTACATAATTGACCCAATTCTCTTGGATGAGAGAACACACTCTGGTCTGCACCTAGCCTTACAGTGTGACACAGAGCAGTTAATTGGGTATGGACACATCTACCTGAAAAGGAGAATAGTAACACCCATTTGTCCTTATTTGAATAAATATTCAGGAGGAATAACAGAGGAATGGCACAATACAAAGTTATAAAAAAACAATTTTCCATAATTATTTTACTTTACTTAACCAGATATGTCAGGAGAGCTGACATGTTGTCTTTAACCCCTTTGGATATGTCATAGATCATGTCTTCCCCTGTTTTATGCAGGCTCAGGCGATGAGCCCACAACTTTTCAGGCGTATGTCAGCTGATTTCAGCAGCTGACATGTGCCCCTAACAGCTGTGAGTGGAATCGCGATTCACCTGTGACTGTTAACATGTTAAATGCTGCTGTCAATCTCTGACAGTGGCATATAATATGAGTGCGTCATTAGCTCTGTCCATGTCTCTGATGGATTGGCATGACAACATGGGGTCTGAAGGAGACCCCTGTGTTTGTCATTGCCGGAATTGCTCAAAGCAGATGAGCATTTTAGCTACACATCGCAGGGCTGAAGCCCTGCGATGTGTAGCACAGGCGATCGGATTCACTTGACGAAAAATGGGCTGCATTGTCGAGTCTTTGTTGCTCAAATGCCACAAAATATCTTGCCTACAGTATGCAAAACAGCACAGAGACAAGCCTCAAAATTTCTGAAACAAGGTAATTTGGAGTGATGAGATCAAAATTGAACTTTTTGGCCACAACCATAAATGTTACATTTGGAGAGAGGTCAACAAGGCCTATGATGAAAGGAACACCATTCCTACTGTAAAGCATGGAGGTGGATCGCTGACGTTTTGGGGATGTATGAGCTACAAAGGCATAGGAAACTTGGTCAAATTTGAAGGAAAACTGAATGCAGCACATTATCAGCAAATACTGCAGGCAAATTTGCAATCATCAGCCCGGAAGCTGCGCATGGGACGTACTTGGACATTCCAACATGAAAATGATTAAAAACACAAGGCCAAGTCGACCTGTCATTGGCTACAGCAGAACAAAGTGAAGGTTCTGGTGTGGCCATCTCAGTCTCCTGACCTCAATATTATTGAGCCGCTCTGGGGAGATCTCAAGCGCGCAGTTCATGCTAGACAGCCAAGGAATTTACAGGAACTGGAGGCTTTTGCCAAGAAGATTGGGCAGCTTTACCATCTGAGAAAATAAAGAACCTCATCCACAACTACCACAACAGACTTCAAGCTCTCCTTGATGTTAGAGGGGGCAATACACGGTATTAAGAAATGGGGTAGGTGAACTTTTGATCAGGGTCATTTGGATGTTTTGGGTTGTCATTATGATTTAAAAAGAGAAAACAGTAGTTTGACAATAAATTGCTTCATCCAACCACTAACCACGAGTGGAGAAAACATTTTGGTGTTAGCATTCATATTCTCTGAAAAAAAGGCCAAGAAAACAAAAATTCTGCGAGGGTATGTAAACTTTTGAGCATAACTCTAGGTTGGTTCCACTAAAATATTGTGGTCACATCACATCTTCTATACCAAACACTTCTTATTGTTGTCACTGAAACATAACAGAACTTTCCCAAAATGCCTTCCCCATCCTTGGATTCCAAGTAGGGTGCTCAGTCCTCGCTTTATGGATACAGTAAAACATGTATTTAGCCCAGGGACCATTTCATTTATATTATTATGTTCCTTATGAAACTAGTAATTAATTCTATTTAACTAATTTTTACATTGAATTTTTCAGGCATGAAAACCAAAACAGGTGGAGATGACAAGAAAGTGAAGGCAGCATAAGGTTGTATCATTAGCTGGAGCTGATCAGGGGCTCATTATGCAGCTAAGATTCCAATTAATGGGAGTTTTCTGAGGTGCCTGAGATTCGGAAAACTAATCCTAATGGCAGGTCTTCTTACAAGATGTTATTAAATGGGAGCCCAGGGGAAGAAGTATCAGTAGATCACATCCAATGTAAACGTTATGGGATACCAGATGGCATTATGCATGTAAATTGACCTACCAGAGGAATGACAGGCAGCTAGATCCTTATCATGGGCACATTATCTGGGAGCCGACTCTCTGATATCTTATGAAGAAATAATAACAGGAGAGTTTGTCTCCCAGCACATGCAGTTCTAGCATTTCATTAAATCTACATTTAACTGCTATCTTGTGTCAACATTCTGTTTTTTGCACATAAATGCAAGTCTAATATATTAGTTATAGTAACATGATTGGAAAGATTAATGCTATAGGAAGGAAAATTAAAGCTAAACTCACATTGCAGTTGACTCTAGTTGCAATGTTAGAACTGCAAGGAGAAAATAAATACAAAAAGAGGTCACTGTCGGCTACAATCCTAAAGATGGGTGCACTTTCTATCTCAACAGGAACAATGTAACAATTAGTATGACTTTCCACCTCATGTAACCGTAATCCAGGTTAGGATTGACTCTGGATCAGATAACAGCCAGCGACTGCAGACCCGTCTGGAAGTTTAATTACAAAGTGCCAGTGTCTGATCGGCCAGAAAATATAATTTCGGATAGTGCTAGAAACCGTAAGGGACATTTTATAAAGTGAAGTTGATAAAGGGGATAGTCATCGTGTATTTTCAAACTTGGGGACAGATTTATTGGTGTGCTGTAGCTTTAAAACTGGTGTAAATAAGCAGTGAAAACTGGTGCAAATTACAAGTATGATAGTTGACATCATGAGTTAAAGACAATCTGTCAATAGGATCAACCCTCCTAAGCCATATATAAGGACATGTAGGTCATAGAAAACTGAATAAAATGGTACCTTGATATCTGTGAGCCAATGTTTAATTCCAGAGAAATCCATTCTTTTCTTACATGTAAATGAGCTGTTCGGGACTATGGGCGGGATATAGATCTCCCTGAGAATCTGCCTCCAGAGCTTATTTTAATTTAAATGAGGCGTTACCACTGTGATGTGTAGCTACTAGGGATGAGCGAATAGCTTCGGATAACTCCGTATCCAAATAGCTATAGCGCTTACTGAATATCTGCATCGGGAACTCGGATACCTGGAGCGCTCCTGATAATCAGCTGTTCAGCACCGCAGCCTCATGTGTCACGGCTGTGTGACAGTCACAACACATGCATTAAGAGCCTGTTTGTTGGGCTCTCCATTCAAACATTTTTGCTGTTGTCTGAAAGGGTAAGACTGACCGGCCAGTACCAGAAGATAGTTTTGATTGTCAATTGAAACCTTCATGTTTCCACTCACATGCCATAAACTAATCCTGATTATATAGAAGTAGGTCTAAGGCCAGGGTTAGGCATCCGCACCAAAAAACAGGCTGTAAGGATTCCGGATGTTCCTTGGAGCCGTTTCACCCTTGTCCAAGATGGAGTCTGGTACTTTGTGCTGCCCCTGAACTTCCTGTCTGTTCTGCTATTTTAGTCAGGGTCAGGAGATCCTCCTTGCCTGAGTATTTTGTTTGCTGCTGGTTCCTGAGCTCCTTCCTGTCTGCTAGTGGACTACCTGTTGTTGCTTGTTACTCGGTGCTCTACCTCTCCACATCCAGCTGTCTTCTTTCCTCTGTGTGCTCCTTGATCCTGACCGGGGTTACCTATTGTCCGGACTATTAGTGTGGAGCTACTCTTCTCTGGAACTGCTGTGGTCAGTAAGAAGTCCTGACTTCATTATCTCTCCCTGGACTGTGTCTATTGGGCTGTAGTGCTGGACTTGAGTGGGACTTTTTCAGCCCTAAAAGGTACATTTAGAGACTTTCTTCTGTTAACGCTCCACCTGCGCACTGCTGGACTTCCACATCTAAGTGCTGTGTGCATTCTCACCAATATTAATGCTGGACTTCTACGTTAAGTTCTGTGTGTGTTCTCACCAATAGTATTGCTGGACTTTCACGTTAAGTTCTGTGTGTGTTCTCACTCATATTATTACTGGACTACCACGTTTAAGTGCCGTAGGCACGCCTGCGTCATATTATTCCTGGACTCGTTCGTATCAACGGTCACGTCCTGCTATTCAGTTTGCTAAACATGACTATATTGTGCTGTGAACTGTGTTACAATTGCAGGAACATCTCTGTTAGTTTCGGTTGCACTTTTACTTTGTTAAATACATTTGTTTGCCTCAGCTTTGGTATCAGATTGGTTTTATCCCACACGATCAGATTCCATAGTACCCGCATAATTATTACACAGGGCTTTCACACCTGCAAAATGTGGACGTGATTGGCTTTGTGTTCTCATCGTATTTTGGGAGCCAGAGCTGCCTTCTATGACATACACTATTATAGTCTGTAAATAGACTAGATTGACACATGCTGCCAAATTTTCCATGTTTACCAATGGTGCATGTGGAAACAATTTTGGCTACAAAGGGTCTGTGTGCCGTCCATGTGTGGCCCACTGTGCACACACAGAACACCAACCGAAAACACACTCATCTGAACAAGTTTTATGGCCTCCTTCATACATCCATATAAAACCCGTACGTGAAAAAATGGTACCGATGTCATCAGTGTTTTCCATCCGTATATCTGTTTTTACCATCAGTGTCATCAGTGTTTTCTTGTATGGAGAAAGAAAATGAAATTACATAGCTTGCTTCTCTTATACTTTGCAATGTTAAACACGTAGAGCACACATATGGCACACGGATGGCACATGAATGCCATCCGTGTGCTGTGCTTTTCATGGACCCATAGACTTGTATTGGCCATTGTCATCCATGCTGCCGGAAAAAAGTGGACGTGTCCCTGTGTATTTTGCATGGACACACTTTCAGTGTAAAAATACGGACATGTGAATAGCACTGTAGATTAAAAAGGTGAAAAAAACGAATACAACATGTACTGGAGACATAGATGTGTGAAGGAGGCCTAAGGGGTAGTTGGATGCACACAGTTGGACGAATCAACAAGGTGGCCATTATTAGACTTGAATTTTAGATACCGTATGTACGAAATAAGAACGATCTATATACTCTTTATGCATTTCTCACAGATAATAATTTATTTTCAGTTCTTCTGCTCATAGCATGTGTTGGAGATATAGAAGGTCATGTCAGAAAATTGGAAATTATAAGGAAGAATGAGGATTTGTGGCTGGTCAAGTTAAATCCACTGAGAAATCCTCAGTTTGCTCCTGGCTCATTTCTAGAACAGCTTTGGAATTACAGCATGATCAGGGCTTCCAGCCAATGCTGAAAATTAAGAGCCCAAATAGAACTGCTCACTTACTGCGAGATGGGAGGATTAATGCCTGTCGAGATTCCTTTTTGTTGAAATAAAAACATTATTAAAAGAGTCGCTCTTATCACTCTTACCTCTCCTATAGTCCTCAAATCCTTCCTGTCTGTTTTTTTTTCAGTCATGAGCAAACCATGACAAATGTCTGGCGTGTAAAAAAGAAAAACCTGCCGTAGCAGTGTCCAAATGGTGTTGTGAATGGGTTTGAGATGAGTTCTGAGCAGAGACTCCCTCTGGTGGTTACAAGCGGTACTGGTCTGTTCAGTGAAGATTGTGAGGACTGGGAATCAGGTGTTACTGACTGGTCTTATATAAGGGAGTCACCTTCCCATCAGGGTTGCCGGTGATCAATTGTTCTGGTCTGAATCCTTCATTCCTGTTTCCCTTGTAGCCTGCTGTGTCATGTCTGCATCTCCTGCTAACAGATAAGACATTTTCTTCTTTTTGTTTTTGTACTATATTTTTGCATTTTGTCCTGCACTTCTTTGGGGGCCTTCTGGGTCCCCTTCGGGGGCTTTTGCCCTCTCAGTTTAGTTTAGCCACTGATGTTTGTACTTTTGCTTTTTCCAGTTTTTTCAGTGGCTGCTGTTTTGATTTTGTTACACCAGAGAACTAATTTAGGTGGTAGAGGTCGTGTGATCTCAGGTGATTTTGAAATTAGTAGAGTTGGTGCTTTTCAGGGTTTTCTGGGATTGCAGTAAGTACCCTTCCTATGCTTTTCTATTTAGTTAGTTTGGGCCCCAGCGTTTGCTCATACTATTTTCTTTCTGTGTCAGTATTTCTTCTTGTCTAACCGCCATTACTTGTTTGGGGGCTTTCTATTATCTTTGGGGTTCTGCTCCGGGGCAGATAGCTTTCCTATTTCTATCTTTAGGTGTAGTTAGTTTCTCAGGCTGTGACGAGGCGTCTAGGACCAACGTAGGAACGCTCCACGGCTGCCTCTAGTTGTGGTGGTTAGTCAGGGTACTGCAATCTCATAGATTCCAACTGCTCTGGTGTATTGCCTTTTTTACTTGCACTCCTCAGCTACCGAAACATAACAGTATCACCGGCCTAAAAAATTGAAAATTGTATGGTACTCACAGAAGGGAAAAAATATTGTGAAAGAAAAAAGGTTGTCAGAGTTGTCAGAGATATTTTTCTATTTGTTGCATTTTTTTTTTCCCTCTGTATCTCTGGGTGCTGGGGAGGATCTTTTCTCTCAATGGAGTTTGCACAGTTGTCTGGCCGTGTGGATCAGCTTGCCACTGAGGTTCAGAGTATTGCTGCATATCTTGCTAGGTTGCCTGTTGTGGAACCTAGGATCCCCATGCCAGATTTGTTTTTTGGGGGATCGAGCTAAGTTTCAGAATTTCAAAAATAATTGTAAATTGTTTTTTGCCTTAAAATCTAAGTCCTCAGGGAACGCAGCGCAGCAGTTCAAATTATCATCTCTCTCCTGCGCGGCGATCCTCAGGATTGGGCTTTTTCCCTGACACCTGGGGATCCTGTTTTGAGTGATGTTGATGCATTTTTTCAGGCTTTGGGGTTATTGTACGATGAGCCTAATGTCACTGATCAAGCTGAAAAAGCCTTGTTGGCATTAAATCAGGGGCCTTATGATGCTGCGTTATACTGTCAGAGATTCCGTAGGTGGGCAGTCCTGACCAAATGGAATGACGACGCTTTGGCAGCCCTTTTCCGGAAGGGTCTGTCAGATAATGTAAAGGATGTTATGGTGGGATTCCCTGTCCCCTCTGGTCTCAATGATTCTATGTCATTAGCGATTCAAATTGACAGACGTTTGCGTGAGCGGAGAAGTATGCGTGGAATGGTGTTGCCTTGTGAACCAGCTTCTGAACCCATGCAGTGTGATAGAGTGGTGTCTGGGGCACAGCGTCATGAGTTTCGAAAGCGCAATGGGTTATGTTTCTACTGTGGTGATGCCTCTCATGCTATTTCAGTCTGCCCTAAGCGGGAAGACGTTTTGCACGCTCAGTTGTCTTGGGTAGTGTTCAGACTAAGTTTTTATTAACTGTCACTCTGATATGCTCTCTGTCCTCATTTTCTGCTCAGGCTTTCGTTGATTCTGGAGCAGCTATTAACCTGATGGATTATGATTTTGCTAAACGTTGTGGGTTTCCCTTGATACCCCTACAGAAGTCTATTCCCCTACTGGGGACCGATTCTACCCCTTTGGCTGAGAATAAACCCCAGTTTTCTACTCAGGTGATAATGAGGGTTGAACCTGATCACCAGGAGTGCTGCAAATTTTTGGTTCTGTATAATCTGCATGACATTATCGTGCTGGGTTTCCCTTGGTTACAGTCTCATAATCCTGTTTTGGATTGAAAATCTGTGTCTGTAACCAGTTGGGGCTGCCAATGTGTTAATACCAACACTCCTGTTTTTTCTGCCTCCCCCCAGGCTCAGGATGTTCCTGACTTTTTGATTGATTTTTCTGATGTGTTTAGCGAAAGTAAATCTGCATCCTTGCCTCCCCATAGGAGCTATGACTGCGCTATTGAATTA
>JARQOD010000006.1:32774615-32830487 GCA_033576555.1 Oophaga sylvatica
TTTCCCACTTTTCCCTCTGTAGACCTAATCCAAATTTTGCATTTGACTTGCCCTAATGTTTCCACTGCTATATCCCCATACAAAGCACAAAAAAAAAAAGGGGGTTTCCTTTTCCCTTCTTTCCCCTAGAAGCATAGGGGAAATGACTCAATAGACGACCCATTTGTACTATAAATTTTCCAGCCCCTGACATAAACAAAATATAAAATCCCTTTTAAAGCTACAGCACAATCTGAAATCTGTGCTTTTGTACACCCCGCTCCTTCTGTCCCCCCAAACCCTTTTAAACCCCCTTTTTTAAAACCACAGTTTTTTCACCCTCTGCAACCTAGAAAAGATACGGGGGAAAATCAGTACCAAAATCTACAAGTTTTAACATGCATATTTTTTTTTAAATTTCACCCTCTTTTTTTAAAATTGTGAAATTTGTGATAAAAAATTCACAAAAAATTTTTAAAAACCCAAAAAACCCCCTTAAATTTCTATTTTTTGATTTTAAAATCTGAAAAAAGAATAGGTTTTGGAAATTTAAATAATAATGGATAATATAAAAATAGAAGGTTTAATAATGGGAAATAAAAATAGGATTTGGGAAAACTCCCTGTAATATGCTGAGACTTGCAACCCCCCAAAATCTGGAAAAAAGATCTCCCGAAATTCCAACCCATGTGAACAAAACCCTTAAGAGGCGGGCCAAATTTGGGTTCCCCTACAGTCTGCATATGTCATGATGATCTCTATAAAGAGTACCTTTTTGCCGGCCAATTTGTACGCTAAGAACTTTCATTTTCTATGTATGTTCTATAAATATATTACATGTTTGCAGACATCTTAGCGCTTACAGGGGCTGCTGTATCCTTTTGTTTATATAAAATGCAGTCACAGCACCTTGTACCTGTTAACATTTGTCATTTTCTCTTAAGAAATGATGGTCAGTTTTTGTTTTTTTGTAGTGAGAGAGAACTGTCACCACGTCAAAATTGACCAGTTTGTGCATTTATTTTATTTCCACAACTTCACAGCATATTCAGGTTTTTTTTTTTAAATAAATACACCATATGGTTCCAGAGATATGGGCCTTTTTATTTTGGACTAAATTTATGGTCTTGACCCCAGAGAATCCTGTGAGTCACGCCTTCTTTTAAAGGCTGCAAAAATTAGCACAAAATAAAACCAGAGATAGGTCTCACTACCTGTATGACATGTACTGTACTGCTCTTGACCTGTACTACATGTAATGTACTGCTATCTACGGTATATGTGCTGTTTCAACTGTACAGCTTTCTACTTACCGTATTTTTTGGATTATAAGACGCACTTTTTTCCCCAAAATTTTGAGGGAAAATGGGGGTGCATCTTATAATGCGGATATACCTTATCAGCGCACCGCTGCGGTTGTCCAGTGCTGCTGCTACGCTGTATCTGGTGCTGCTGCTGCTGCGCTGTGTCCGGCACTGCTGCGGGTGGCTCTGCTGACATTTTGTGAAAGGCCAGAGCCCCCGCAGTTCCGTGGTTTCCTGTGCGGTGGACTCTGGGAAAATGGCCACCGGGGGAGTGGCGCATGCGCAGATGGAGATCTCGGTAGTCGGTACCAAGATCTCGGGAGATAAGATTTCAGAGATGAGAATTCAGATATTATCCCAACATAGCCCTCCATATATCACCTCAAACAAAGAAACTTGCACACAAAGAGTATAATATAAAAATGCAAAACATTTTATTGAACAATATTTAAAATTAGAAAGAAAAAGGAAAACAGTGGAACCCAGGATTGGAGTGGAACCACAAAAGCACCCAGGTTAGATCATATTTATAATGCTAATACATATTGTAAAACACGACCATAATATGCACGCCACGAGTCCGTACAGGAAGACTATATATAAAGTCACAGAATAAAAGGACTGGGCAGCTAGAAACAATCGCTAGCATAGTAACACACACATCATATTAGATAATACAAGCTCAAGTGGGCGATGATCGAACACATACCTGGGACCCAGTGGTGCCACTCTCCCCAACGCGCGTTTCGGCGTCGTGCCTTCTTCCGGGGAAGTGGCATCATAGGTAACCAGAGGATATTTATGCATCAAAAAGCCAATAGCAACACCTGAATCAGAAGGACAGATTCCCCGCTGTGTGTAAACGGCACATGTTACGCCGAGTGAACCGGATGTGGCCATCACCAGAAGCGTCATCAGTCCAGCCCACCGGTGTCATCAAGGACCGCCCACACAAAACATGTGATCGGAACGTCAGACCCAAGGCAAGGCAAGACTGAGAAAGACGCGATCAGTGATGACCAGCAGCCAGCCCCATGCGCACCAGCGGATATCCAACTCCCACATACAAATAATCAGGTCACGTAAGTATTCTTTTCAGGAGATCACATAGGTCAGAAAGTAATCCGGAAATCAACCAAATAACATACAAAGTGAAAATACATGTGCATATATGAATACAATGCATATTAGAATATTATAACACAGATCACAAAGGTGAACAGAATAGAGTATCAATAATTAATAAAGTGCAGTTATAAAATGAATATACATAATACAAGTGTAACATATATAATCACAAAGTATTACAAAACATAAAATAATATATATGAACAGTCATCTTAATTGTGCATGTGTATTAAAAAAATACTAAATAAATAAATCAAAAATATAAATGCAACATTACATACAGAGACATAACGACGCAATCAATAACAAAAAAGAATATACATAAATCAAACAAAGTTATTAATGAGTCATCTGACGATACACAGATATTTCTTGACCACATGATGGACTTGATGGCCCAAACGCATATGCCATATATAAGTGGCAGGCTTCTTAGGGAGATGTCATACACCAAATGGCAATTCACAAGAATCTAAAATACATAAAACAAAATCAGACACAAAAAAACATAAAATGATGCCTAAAAAATGAAGATGCGGGAGATCAGAGAAATGGCGCAAAACTAAGGGACTCGTTTAGACCATTAGGATGAAGAGAACGGAGCTTCCAGATCTAAAAGGCTTCTCTCTGTGCTAAAAGCCTACTTAATTTGCCACCCCTTAAGTTGGGAACCACACAATCGATACCTCTGAACTTCAATACCGATGGATCACAACCATGGTGTGTTTTAAAATGTCGAGGGATTGTCTTTAAACCATCCAGATTAACCTCCTCCGCTGCTGCTGTAATATCACTGATATGTTCCCTCACCCGAATTTTAAAGGCCCGTGTGGTTAAACCCACATAGATTTTTTTGCAGGGACAAGAGGCTTGGTACACAACAAAGGCAGTTGAACATGTGATGGACTGGGTTATAGCAAACGTCTGTTGTGAATGGGTTTGAGATGAGTTTTGAGCGGAGGCTCCCTCTGGTGGTTACAAGCGGTACTAGTGAGGATTGGGAATCAGGTGTTACTGATTGGTCTTATTTAAGGGAATCATTTTCCCATCAGGGTTGCCGGTGATCAATTGTTCTGGTCTGAATCCTTCTTTCCAGTTTCCCTTGTAGCCTGCTGTGTCGTGTCTGCATCTCCTGCTATCAGATAAGACAATTTCTTATTTTGTGTTTTTGCTATATTTTTGCATTTTGTCCTGCACTTCTGTGGGGGCCTTCTGGGTCCCCTCCGGGGCTTTTGCCCTCTCAGTTTAGTCCAGCCACTGTGTTTTGTACTTTTGCTTTTTCCAGTTTTTTCAGTGGCTGCTGTTTTTGTTACACCAGAGAACTAATTTAGGTGGTAGAGGTCGTGTGATCTCAGGTGATTTTGAAATTAGTAGAGTTGGTGTTTTTCAGGGTTTTCTGGGATTGCAGTAAGTACCCTTCCTGTCCTTTTCTATTTAGATAGTTTGGGCCCCAGCGTTTGCTCATACTATTTTCTTTCTGTGTCAGTATTTCCTCTTGTCTAACCGCCATTACATGTTTGGGGGCTTTCTATTATCTTTGGGGTTCTGCTCCGGGGCAGATAGCTTTCCTATTTCTATCTTTAGGTGTAGTTAGTTTCTCAGGCTGTGACGAGGCGTCTAGGACCAACGTAGGAACGCTCCACGGCTGCCTCTAGTTGTGGTGGTTAGTCAGGGTACTGCAATCTCATAGATTCCAACTGCTCTGGTGTATTGCCTTTTTTACCTGCACTCCTCAGCTACCGAAACATAACAGTATCACCGGCCTTAAAAATTGTATGGTACTCACAGAAGGGAAAAAATATTTTGAAGGAAGAAAAGTTGTCAGAGATATTTTTCTGTTTGTTGCATTTTTTTTTTTTTTTTCCCTCTGTATCTCTGGGTGCTGGGGAGGATCTTTTCTCCCAATGGAGTTTGCACAGTTGTCTGGCCGTGTGGATCAGCTTGCCACTGAGGTTCGGAGTATTGCTGCATATCTTGCTAGGTTGCCTGTTGTGGAACCTAGGATCCCCATGCCAGATTGTTTTTCAGGGGATCGAGCTAAGTTTCAGAATTTCAAAAATAATTGTAAATTGTTTCTTGCCTTAAAATCTAAGTCCTCAGGAAACGCAGCGCAGCAGGTTCAAATTATCATCTCTCTCCTGCGCGGCGATCCTCAGGATTGGGCTTTTTCCCTGACACCTGGGGATCCTGTTTTGAGTGATGTTGATGCATTTTTTCAGGCCTTGGGGTTATTGTACGATGAGCCTAATGTCACTGATCAAGCTGAAAAAGCCTTGTTGGCATTAAATCAGGGGCTTGATGACGCTGAGTTATACTGTCAGAGATTCCGCAGGTGGGCAGTCCTGACCAAATGGAATGACGACGCTTTGGCGGCCCTTTTCCGGAAGGGTCTGTCGGATAATGTAAAGGATGTTATGGTGGGATTCCCTGTCCCCTCTGGTCTCAATGATTCTATGTCATTAGCGATTCAAATTGACAGACGTTTGCGTGAGCGGAGAAGTATGCGTGGAGTGGTGTTGCCTTGTGAACCTGCTTCTGAACCCATGCAGTGTGATGGAGTGGTGTCTGGGGCACAGCGTCATGAGTTTCGAAAGCGCAATGGGTTATGTTTCTACTGTGGTGATGCCTCTCATGCTATTTCAGTCTGCCCTAAGCGGGGAAGACGTTTTGCACGCTCAGTTGTCTTGGGTAGTGTTCAGACTAAGTTTTTATTAACTGTCACTCTGATATGCTCTCTGTCCTCATTTTCTGCTCAGGCTTTTGTTGATTCTGGAGCAGCTATTAACCTGATGGATTATGATTTGCTAAACGTTGTGGATTTCCCTTGATACCCCTACAGAAGTCTATTCCCCTACTGGGGATCGATTCTACCCCTTTGGCTGAGAATAAACCCCAGTTTTCTACTCAGGTGATAATGAGGGTTGAACCTGATCACCAGGAGTGCTGCAAATTTTTGGTTCTATATAATCTGCATGACATTATCGTGCTGGGTTTCCCTTGGTTACAGTCTCATAATCCTGTTTTGGATTGGAAATCTGTGTCTGTAACCAGTTGGGGCTGCCAATGTGTTAATACCAACACTCCTGTTTTTTCTGCCTCCCCCCAGGCTGAGGATGTTCCTGACTTTTTGTTTGATTTTTCTGATGTGTTTAGCGAAAGTAAATCTGCATCCTTACCTCCCCATAGGAGCTATGACTGCGCTATTGAATTAGTGCCAGGTAGTAAATTCCCTAAGGGTCGCCTTTTTAACTTGTCTGTACCTGAACATGACGCTATGCGGTCTTATATCAAGGAATCATTGGAGAAGGGTCATATCAGACCATCCTCTTCACCCTTAGGTGCCGGTTTTTTCTTTGTGGCCAAAAAAGATGGTTCATTAAGGCCGTGTATTGATTATCGTCTCTTGAACAATATTACTGTGAAATATCAATACCCGTTACCCTTGATTTCTGACCTGTTTTCCAGGGTGAAAAACGCTACTTGGTTTACCAAGCTTGACCTCAGGGGGGCGTATAACCTTATTCGCATTAAGCACGGGGATGAATGGAAGACGGCATTTAACACCCCTGAAGGGCATTTTGAGTACCTTGTGATGCCCTTTGGGCTCACTAATGCTCCTTCCGTCTTCCAGTCCTTCATGAATGACATTTTCAGGGATTTTGTGGACAAGTTTCTGATTGTTTATTTGGATGATATCTTGATTTTTTCTAATGACTGGGACTCTCATGTGAAACATGTTCGAACTGTATTCCAGATTTTGAGAGAGAATGCTCTGTATGTGAAGGGATCAAAGTGTCTTTTTGGCGTACAGAAGATCTCATTTCTGGGATTCATTTTGTCCCCATCTGTTATTGAAATGGACCCGGTCAAGGTTCAGGCCATCTGTGATTGGGTCCAACCTACTTCATTAAAGGCTCTTCAGAGATTTTTGGGTTTTGCCAATTTTTATCGTAAATTTATTGGTAATTTCTCTGTTATTGTTAAACCATTAACTGATTTGACCAGAAAGGGTTCTGATGTGGTGAATTGGCCTCCTGAGGCAGTCTCTGCGTTTCAGGAACTTAAGCAGAGATTCACTTCTGCTCCTGTTCTACGGCAGCCTGATATTTCTCTGCCATTTCAGGTGGAGGTTGATGCCTCTGAAATTGGGGCAGGTGCCGTTTTGTCCCAAAAAGATCCAGAGACCTCTAAAAGTAACCCTTGTGCCTTTTTCTCTCGAAAATTTTCTCCTACTGAACGTAATTATGACGTGGGTAATCGGGAGTTATTGGCCATGAAGTGGGCTTTTGAAGAGTGGAGACATTGGCTGGAGGGAGCCAAACATCAGGTGGTGGTCCTTACGGACCATAAGAATCTGGTGTATCTGGAATCTGCCAAGCGACTCAATCCTAGACAGGCCAGGTGGGCCTTGTTTTTCACACGTTTTAATTTTGTGGTTTCCTTTCTTCCTGGCACTAAGAATGTTAAGGCGGATGCCCTCTCGAGGAGTTTCCTTGCGGACTCTCCTGAGCTATCTGATCCCTCTGTTATTTTGAAGGAGGGTATAGTTCTTTCCGCCATCTCGCCTAATTTGAGACTTGCTCTGGAGGGGTGTCAGGAGGATAGGCCCGAGCGCTGCCCTGTTGGAAAATTGTTTGTCCCGGACCAATGGAAAAAGAGTGTGATGTCTGAGATTCATTGTTCCGCATTGGCTGGGCATCCCGGAATTTTTGGTACCAGAGACTTGGTTAGTCGGTCCTTTTGGTGGCCTACCTTGTCTCGCGATGTCAGGGAATTTGTGCAGTCCTGCGGGACTTGCTCTCGCTCCAAGCCTTGCTCTCGCTCTAGTGGTTTGTTGATGCCTTTGCCTGTGCCCAAGAGACCATGGACCCATATCTCTATGGATTTCATTTCCGATCTTCCTGTTTCTCAGAGAATGACCACCATCTGGGTAATTTGTGATAGGTTTTCCAAAATGATACATCTTGTGCCATTACCTAAGTTGCCTTCCTCCTCTGAATTGGTGCCGTTGTTCCTTCAGCACGTGGTTCGTTTACACGGCATTCCTGAGAACATTGTGTCTGACAGAGGAGTCCAGTTTGTTTCCAGATTTTGGAGGACTTTTTGTTCTAAACTGGGTGTTCAATTGTCTTTCTCCTCGGCATTTCATCCTCAGACCAATGGTCAAACTGAGAGAACAAACCAGACATTGGAGACTTATCTAAGATGCTTTGTGTCTGCTGATCAGGATGACTGGGTCTCTTTTTTGCCTTTGGCTGAGTTTGCTCTTAATAATAGGGCTAGTTCTGCCACTTTGATGTCTCCGTTTTTCTGTAATTCTGGGTTTCACCCTCGATTTTCTTCAGGACAGACGGAGGCTTCTGTCTGTCCAGGTGTTGACTCTGTTGTTGAGCGTATGCAGCAGATTTGGGACCAGGTAGTGGAGAGGTTGTCCCTCTCTCAGGAGAAGGCCCAGCGGTTTGCTAACCGGCATAGGACTGATGGTCCTCGGTTTAAAGTGGGGGACTTGGTCTGGTTGTCCTCAAAGAATATTCCTATGAGAGTAGCATCTCCTAAATTTAAGCCTAGGTTCATTGGACCTTATAAGATCATGGAGATTATTAATCCTGTTTCTTTTCGTTTGCTTCTTCCAGGGACATTTAAGATCCATAACGTGTTCCACAAGTCCTTGTTGAAGAGGTTTGTTGAGCCAGTGGTTCCTGCTGCTGTGCCTCCTGACCCTGTTTTGGTTGAGGGCAATCTGGAGTATGTGGTTGAGAAAATATTGGATTCTCGTTTTTCTAGACGAAGACTCCAGTATTTGGTTAAATGGAGAGGTTATGGTCAGGAAGATAATTCTTGGGTGTTTGCTTCGGACATCCATGCTAGGAGACTTATCCGTGCGTACCATAGAACTCATCCTGACCGACCTGGTTGCTCAAATGAGGGTTCGGTGACCCCTCCTCAAGGGGGGGGTACTGTTGTGAATGGGTTTGAGATGAGTTCTGAGCGGAGGCTCCCTCTGGTGGTTACAAGCGGTACTAGTGAGGATTGGGAATCAGGTGTTACTGATTGGTCTTATTTAAGGGAATCATTTTCCCATCAGGGTTGCCGGTGATCAATTGTTCTGGTCTGAATCCTTCTTTCCAGTTTCCCTTGTAGCCTGCTGTGTCGTGTCTGCATCTCCTGCTATCAGATAAGACAATTTCTTATTTTGTGTTTTTGCTATATTTTTGCATTTTGTCCTGCACTTCTGTGGGGGCCTTCTGGGTCCCCTCCGGGGCTTTTGCCCTCTCAGTTTAGTCCAGCCACTGTGTTTTGTACTTTTGCTTTTTCCAGTTTTTTCAGTGGCTGCTGTTTTTGTTACACCAGAGAACTAATTTAGGTGGTAGAGGTCGTGTGATCTCAGGTGATTTTGAAATTAGTAGAGTTGGTGTTTTTCAGGGTTTTCTGGGATTGCAGTAAGTACCCTTCCTGTCCTTTTCTATTTAGATAGTTTGGGCCCCAGCGTTTGCTCATACTATTTTCTTTCTGTGTCAGTATTTCCTCTTGTCTAACCGCCATTACATGTTTGGGGGCTTTCTATTATCTTTGGGGTTCTGCTCCGGGGCAGATAGCTTTCCTATTTCTATCTTTAGGTGTAGTTAGTTTCTCAGGCTGTGACGAGGCGTCTAGGACCAACGTAGGAACGCTCCACGGCTGCCTCTAGTTGTGGTGGTTAGTCAGGGTACTGCAATCTCATAGATTCCAACTGCTCTGGTGTATTGCCTTTTTTACCTGCACTCCTCAGCTACCGAAACATAACAAACGTCTTTCCATCAGATGAAAAAAATTCTTTCGTTTGTAATACGTTGGGACATGCCACACACCCATTGCATGGCTTACAGCCCCATTGTGAAATTGGCCTAACATTGGTAGGGAATATTGATGGTTGAGGACTCGGGACAAAATAGCTTTTAACCAAGTGATCTCTCAGATTACGCGATCTTCTTGCAGTCATGCTTGGTCTATCTGTTAAATATTGTCTCAATACGGGGTCCGCTAGCAATATAGGCCAATGCTTGGCCAGGATCCCCCGCATGTTTTCCCATTGCACATTATATTGAGAAACAAGTCTCACCTGTGAGCTATCTTTAACCCTTGGAGAGGAGTAGAGAAGATCATTCCTTCTTGTATTTCTTGCCCTGTTATAGGCCCTCTTAATACACCTTTTGCTATAACCTCTATCCAAGAAACGCTCAGATAGATCTTTAGCTTGAGCTTCAAAATCCGTATTTGATGAACAAATCCTTCTAATCCGCAGAAACTGACAGGTAGGCACAGAATTAATGACATGAGGTGGATGTGAGGACCTGGCATGTAATACAGAATTCACTGAAGTATCCTTACGGAAAACATCAGACAAAAGGGCGCCATCCGGGCCTCTCCTCACAGTGACATCTAGAAAATCAATTGTGGAAAAATCATATTTATAAGTTAAATGAATATTTAAATCATTTTTATTCAAATCATGAAAAAATAGTTCCAACTCAGATGGGGTACCACGCCAGATCAGGAAAATGTCGTCAATGTAGCGGGTCCATAAAATGACCCGCTCCATTGACGCATCCCGATCTGTCGTGAAAAGGTCCCTCTCCCACAGCCCCAGGAACAGGTTGGCATACGAAGGCGCACATGCCGCGCCAATCGCTGTACCCTGGAGCTGCAGGTAGAATGACCCATTAAACAAAAATAAATTGTGAGTTAACAGAAATTTAAGTAGTTGAAGTAGAAAGTCAATGTCACCCGAGGAGAAGCTCGTCAGGGAAACAAAAAATGGGATACCGCCCTCAAGCCATCCTGGTGGCGAATGTTTGTATAAAGTGATTCCACATCACATGTGACCATAATCATGTCCTCATCGATATGGATCGCATCAATTTTCTTGAGAAAGTCAGATGTGTCTTTCAAGAAAGATGGAATAGTCTCCACCAGGGGCTTGAGAAACATATCAATGTATCTGCCAATACCCTCAGTTAATCCACCCAGCCCAGAAATTATTGGCCTACCTGGCGGATTTGTTGTACTCTTGTGCACTTTCGGTAGGAGATACAGGGTAGGGATACATGGCTCTTTAATCAGCAGTGTGTTACGTATTTGAGTGGGGATAATTTCAGTATCAACTGCCCTTTGCAGAATTCTGGACAACTCTGCCTTATAAGAAATCAGAGGATTGAATGTTAGTTTCTTATAACATAAAGGATCCCTCAACATGCGGAGAGCCTCTATTACATACAATTTAGATGGCCATATCACAATGTTCCCACCCTTGTCAGCTGGTTTTATTACAATATCCTTAAGTTGTTTAAGCCTTTTAAGACCTGCATTCTCAGCCGGAGTTAGGTTTCCACATTGTGACCAAGATGGAATCTGGTCAAATTCCTGGGAAACCAATTTGACAAAAATTTCCACATTGGGACACAGTGACAAGGGTGGGAACTTATTGGATCTGGGACGCAGAGAAGTTGGTAACCTACCCAGAGTAGAGTTAGTATGTTCATTAGCCAGTTCTTCCAAATCATGTAAAGCTGCTTGTTCCACAGGCAATGGAAATACACGTTGTACTTCCTCATTGTGATGCCATTTCTTAAAGATAAGCGATCTAGCAAATATGTGTAGGTCTTTGAGGGCCAAAAAAGGATCAAAACGCATGCTAGGGGAAAAAGTCAGGCCTTTAGACAAAAGTGATATTTCATCATGACTGAACGTATGTTCTGATAGATTAATTACCTTTGGTGTGTCATCTTTATAAGGTGGACCATGTTTCTTGTAGGGAGCCTTTCTTTCCCATTTACGTTTGTTATTATTACCAAAACGTGTCCTCATTGAGTGCTGTGATGTATCAGACATTTCACCGGTTGATGACAATGAGGACACTGAGGGTGATCTTTGAATCCCATTAGGGGTCTTAGGGCGTCTCCATCTATATACGAAATTGCGTTGAAAATCCGTACTATCTCTAAGTAATTTTTTAGCTTGAGTGTTCTTAATTTGGGACTCCCACTCCATAGAATTTTTTTCTAAAGTATTATTGAATGTTTTAATAACTTCAGAAGAAGCAGTTTTTTTAAATTTGGAAAAAAGTTCGTCAATCTCATTTTCCAATACACCGACTGATTTTTTATTAAGTTCAATCAACAATTCCATAAATTGGAAAGAGGCTCTAGTACAAATGTCCTCCCATTTAGACATAAAGGCTTCGTCAGTTACTGGAAAAGACGGAAAAACCTGAATTCGTAAGCCGCGTGGAATTAGTTTTTTTTAATATAATTATCCAAAAAAGCCCTATTCCACCACATTTTAGTCCGTTTATGGAGTGCCCTTTTAATGACATTTTGTAGTGCACCAATATCACTCTGATCACCCGCACCCGCATTGCTGGGACCACTGTCAAACACCTGGACAACTTGTGTTTGCCAGGCTGCATCCCTTGCTTTGTAATCCATAGTAGCCTATGCAAACCTGTGAAAAATACACAGAATCAATATATAACCTATATAAGGCTAGCACCAACTAATAGGGATATAATAAATGAATATATCAGGGTGCAGAATGTAAAGCCTCAGTGCAAATAAATTCTATCACCTCAAACAAAGAAACTTGCACACAAAGAGTATAATATAAAAATGCAAAACATTTTATTGAACAATATTTAAAATTAGAAAGAAAAAGGAACACAGTGGAACCCAGGATTGGAGTGGAACCACAAAAGCACCCAGGTTAGATCATATTTATAATGCTAATACATATTGTAAAACACGACCATAATATGCACGCCACGAGTCCGTACAGGAAGACTATATATAAAGTCACAGAATAAAAGGACTGGGCCTTTTGGGGAGAGTGACACCACTGGGTCCCAGGTATGTGTTCGATCATCGCCCACTTGAGCTTGTATTATCTAATATGATGTGTGTGTTACTATCCTAGCGATTGTTTCTAGCTTCCCAGTCCTTTTATTCTGTGACTTTATATATAGTCTTCCTGTATGGACTCGTGGCGTGCATATTATGGTCGTGTTTTACAATATGTATTAGCATTATAAATATGATCTAACCTGGGTGCTTTTGTGGTTCCACTCCAATCCTGGGTTCCACTGTTTTCCTTTTTCTTTCTAATTTTAAATATTGTTCAATAAAATGTTTTGCATTTTTATATTATACTCTTTGTGTGCAAGTTTGTTTGTTTGAGGTGATAGAATTTATTTGCACTGAGGCTTTACATTCTGCACCCTGATATATTCATTTATTATATCCCTATTAGTTGGTGCTAGCCTTATATAGGTTATATAGCCCTCCATATAGTATAAAGCCTCACTCCCCATTTTCCTCCTTATAGTAGTTTGTGTGGCCCAGCTATGTAAGGCACACATAAAATCCAGGAGAGTGCACAGGAAGGTAACCGTAAAAGCTTGTTATCTATTCACGTCACTCACCCTTTCAGACACACCCACCAGGGGTATAGGAGGGGGTGACACGTAGCAGAGTGCAGTCTGTTTCCTGTCTGAGAAGAGCTCAGGTCAGTCAGTTCCCTGTCTTCAGACAGTGCAGTTCAGTGCCAGTGGAGTCTGGACTTGGAGGGAGAGGAGAGAGGACTGAATCCTCGCAGAGCTAGCGTAGCTCACCTGACAAGCAAGTGGAGGCTAGTACGGGTGAAGTGAATCATCCTAGCCTAGTCAGAGCTACCCTTAATCAGTACCTCAACAGAAGCTGAAACAAGGAGGATACTGAGAGCTGCTCAGCGAGCTCTGGAGAAAGCTGACATTACCATCGAATCTACAAGTGCTTATGCTAAGAGCGAGAGCAGGGCGAAGGGCATAGTGGAGAAGACAGAGAGAAGTGCTTCAGGTATTGGATTGCCTGCACTAAATTGCCGGACACCGGAGTCCGAGGCGTTGCTAGTGTTTCAAGCATAGTAACAAGAAAACCGGAGGCATCTGGACTACAGGTCGCAGAGAGCAGCCCTAAGTGTCGATACGTAATCGGAGTCAGGAGGGACAGGGACTTTTAGCAGGGCCCTGCATAGAAGGACTCTGTTCTCACCACTCAGAAGGCTCCACCACAACGTCGGCCGGGCTTGTCAGTTATTGAGAAAGCTGGAGATAACAGAGTTAACTTCGCTTCAGGCAAGTTGGACTCACATACATATTGAAGTAAAGGAGGCCTCTAACCTGCTCAGCGGTTACCCGAATGTGCATTCTCCACCCCGACCAGCTCCCCGGGACCTGCTTGAACCATCTACCAGTAAAGGTATGAAAAGAAGCTGCATTGTGTGTGACTGAATTCTTAACTACACCCTGCATCATCACCATAGACTTCCAGGGACCCGTCTCACCTGTGGGAGACTTACCACCCAGCTGCCCCATAACATCCCCTGTGAAGATCCTTATAGCAGCGCTGGTACAATTGACCAGATACCACAGGTGGCGTCACGAACTACCTATCCTAATAATCCCCTGTAAATATTCCCCATCGCTTGACTGCCAGGGCCACGGACCGAGTCCCGCTGCCAGTGACATCTCCCATAGAAATCTATGGGCTCGGCTCCGAGTACCCCATAGCCCTGGTATCCACAATTGTGGTGCGAGTCAAGTTCACTCCCAATAATCCTCCATATAGTATAATGCACTCCCTATAGTCCTCCATATAGTATAATGCACTTCCCATAGTCCTCATATCGTATAATGCACTCCCCATAGTCCTTATAATATTATAACGTGCTCCCCATAGTCCTCCATATAGTATGCTTCATTCCCCATAGTCTTCTATATTGTATTATGCACCCTCCACAGCTCTTCAAATAGTATAATGCACTCACCATAGTCCTCCACATAGTATAATGTACATCCCATAGTCGTCCATAAAAGTATAATGCACTCGTCATAGTCCTCCATGCAGTATACCACAACCCATAATCCTACATATAGTATAATGCATTCCCTACATCCTCTAGAATCACACCAGTGACAGAAGCTGTACTCTTTAATAACCCTCAGCTCCCATTTCACGGCATTGTCAGAAAGGAATGGGGAGTGGACTTGGCTGTTCCCTCATTGTTCAATTGTTCAATTTGTCTCCATGATTATCCTCCAAGTGAAGCAGACTCATCCTAGTGCGAGACAAACGCCCTCGGGACAAATTGGAAAACCATTGGAAAAGAGATTCCCATCGGGTAAAAAGACGAGTCAGCTCCAAAGGCCCTGTATATGAGATTCAATCTGAAGGAGATAGAATCTCTACTACTTGAGTAGTTCACCGAAACAGGCTTAGGCCTTGCTTGTCTAAAGATCCAGTACAAGTGGAAGAGGTACCAGAGCTCTCAGAGTGAGCTCCTGTCATAAAAGAGGACGAAGAAGAAGAAGATGAGGAAAGTACAGAACTGGAGCTCAGGGTCCCCCAGGAAGATAGTTCAGAAAGTACAGACACATCTGTGCCTCCTACGGTACCAATGGATTCTACCATCCCAGAGGACTCCACTACTCCTTCCAATTTATGGCACTACGAACGTTCAATAGTTGTCAAACCCCACAATCATTGTGAACAAGATGAATTCACTTGGCAACGGAAAGTACAGAAGAGAAGAAAACGCCCACTCAGTTCTCGAGAATTCTTGTCCGTGGAATGGCAAGCAAAAGGAGTGGGGGAATGAAGGAAGATGGACCGGGCTAGAGCAGTTTCTTGTGTATCTGGGCTGGAACCATTGGGGCTGTCACCATTGTTGCTGGGGGAAGAACTTCCTGACCGGAACAGACCTCTGCATCTGACTGTAGGGGGCGGGGTAGAGATAAAAGGAGCTGAGCGCACGCAAACGGGCTTCTGGCAAGAAGGAAGGGAACATGCAGAGAGAAGGTTGACTCCACCTCCACTGTCCCGCGCCAACCTCCAGGCCTGTGTACGGAGAGAGCTGAGCACTCTGCAGACTTCTGTACCCGAGAGCCCTTACCGGTCAGCATCTTTCACAGTAGCTGACAAGTCCCACAATACCAGACTCGCACAACACTCTGAGCCTTTAGGCCCCGCTGTAGCCTCTATTCCTGAACTTTGTACCACGCTTGCTTCACCATCTTCCACTTCCCGTACCACACCGTGTACCAGGACAGGGAGATCACGTCTGGAAAAGCCAAAGAACGCCGTTTTGGTACAGAGACAGTTCTTCAACTTCATCTGGGATCACTTCAAAGACGTCTCGTGCCACCTGTGTCAACACCGTGGGATCTTTCAACCTCTTCCGTCCGGGAGCACAGACTGATAAGTTGATTTACTGTATTTTTACTGATCGCTATTTACTCCGCATCTCCATTGTTTAATCCCCCCTGTATTTGTAATTGTTATATTTCTGCAAACTCCCTGCATGGAGTATTCACTGACAAGAATCTTCTTCATAAAGTACCTGTTAACTCTTGCTTTGCCTCCTGCTCATCACTGCATCCTGCATTCCTGCTAGCACCTTACATGTTTCATATCTGAGCCTTCTCTTGTCCTCTATAATTACCGTACATTGCTACAATCATCTGTTAAGGCACTGATACCATCAGACTTTTATTCTTGCCATCAATATAATTATATGAGCTATTACAAATATTTATAAGTATTGAAAAAAAGGATTTCAATACAAAGCCGTTTTTGATACAGAAGACTACAATCCTGAAATTCAAGAGTCTGCATTCCGCCCTCAAGTGTCTGCGTAATAGGCCTGTACTGAACGTGGGCATCGTAAAAAAAAAATAAAAGTGTTTTCCACAGCAACCAATCAGCACACCTTTCATTTCTTATAATGTTCTAAAAAACAAGCTGCATAATTTTCCAACAGAAATCAGCCTCATACTTAAAAAAAATATGCTTGAGCATTATTTCATGGTAAATACATTTATTTCATAAACAGTCTTTTCAGAAGTCTTAACAGTTCCTCTAAATCATTTTGTGAATGATTGCACCTGGTTTCAGCTATACAGCCTTGTACATTCCACCTGTGTAGATCTGATATCTAACCACTATATGGTCACTGACAAATTGAAGAACTTGGCTCGCAAATGGAGATGTGGTGATATAAAGTTCCTTTTATTATTGCATTCAAGGTTTGTTTAACTTTTTTGGTCTTACATCAGACCTTCATCAGAGCTAAAAACAGTGAGGGGGGAATATACAGATAAAAGAGGGTCATATAATACATACCGTATATACTCGAGTATAAGCCGAGATTTTCAGCCCATTTTTTAGGGCTGAAAGTCCCCCTCTCGGCTTAAGTTTGTGGCAAAATTAGGGGGGTCGGCTTATACTCGGGTCGGCTTATACTCGAGTATATACGGTATATATGATACTGTATAATATAATGTTAATAATGTGGCACAAAAGATCAAGATTGCAAAATACAAAATTACAATCATGCAATTTGTCTAGTAGGAGCTCAAACATTATTAGGTTCATAACTATGTCTTTCATATATAGAATCTTGATCTTTTGTGCTACATTATTATCATTTACATGTATAATAATAATCTCAAATAGTTTGAATCTGCGTGAAATTGCAACTTTCAGGAAGTTTGAATCAAACTCGATCTTGTGTGATTGGATCAGCTCATCTCTAGTGCTTACACTTGTCCCTGATTGAAAAGACGTGTGCACTTGACCGTGTGAGTAGTTGTTTCTGTGTTCGACTTTTATTTTCCATCGTGTATTGATAGTGTGGAGTGGCAAAAACAAGAGTATAAATTCCCCCCAAAATAATCCTAAACGTGCTCTATGCTATGTACTGTACTTTTCATCTGAATTTGTTTTATTTGACTGTAAATCCATTAAATTACCATGTCTGTATAGGAAAGATGTATATCTTCATACCATGTCTGTATAGTTTATTTCATTGTCAGAAAATGGACTGGAGAGATGTTTTCACTACACCTCATTTAGACCAATATTTTTTATCTTAAAAAAAAACGCTCTTCCCAAATTGGTTCTGGTTTAATTCACTCAATGACCGTATTAAAGGCCCAGTTCTGTAAATACTCCTGGGTCAAGTTAATGCATCTCATCTGTAATGTACTTTTTTATCTTGAAGTTCCTTTGGAGCAATAATACCAAAATGTGTTCATGAATGACACAATAGCGTTATAAAAAATCATTCTGGCTGAGAACAGATGGCTTCATGTCAGGTCAGTCTAGGGCAATGTCACACTTTGAATATTTGATCAGTTTCCAGATATTACAGAACAAAGTATATTCAATGTTCTGTTGTTTTCATTCACTACAGAATTAAATTTTGTTTGTACAGTAGTTTACTTCATTTTTGAAAATTGAAATATTGAAAATGTATTTACAAAAATCCTAGTAAAATTACGGTAATACAAAGAAGGAAAAAGCGAGAACCTTTACACAATATCACAATGGGACCCTTTGAAACACAAAGCATGTGCCAAAAACAGTTTTTCAAGTTGTCGAAAGTTGTCAAGTTTATCGTAATCCAGAGTTTTTTTACACATCTGTTCAAATTACTCCACAGCAACCATTTATATATCCTTTGTGATTTTTACGCCCAATGGCAGATTATTTTTTGTAAATGTCTTAAAGTGATTTATATCACATGAACTTCTCTATTATCAAAGACAAGATGGAAGATCTTGCTGCTTGGATCAAGATTAGGTACAACAACGAATCTACTCTGCTGAAGTTTTTGTATTGTAGTCAGAATCCTTCTGATCTGAGCCATGTTGGTTTCTGTATTATGTCTGTAGCCTCGTTAGATAACAAAGAAGAAGCCTGGCCATTAGACATAAGCGGATCAGGCAAGATTTTCCTGCGAAATTTGATTCACAGAGAAGCTGTTCTCCATAAATTTTAATGTTCCTCTTCAGAACCCAGGTCATAATAAACGCAAGATATAAAAAATAAAACCTAAAAATATTTTAAATATCCACATGCTCACCTTATCGCTCACTTCTCTGGCCTCTCCACTCCTTACCGTCATCTATCTGGTTCACATCCTATCTTCTGATCCCTCCTAGAAGCATTAAATTCCTTGTTCTCTCACACTAAGCTGGGACTTCCAGCTCTGATGAGGCCTGGCAGGGTTCTGCCCAAGTGATCATAATGTCACAATGTTTGTCATGACCTTGCCCATGCACGCATAGAGCAGTAAAGTGAGTATAAGATTTTTTTAAAAAGCTTTTGATGTCCCATTACTTTAGAAAAATTAAAAAAAAAAATTGAAAAATTCAAGTAGAATTGAATTCCACTTGAATTTATTTGCTCATCTCTACTTGACATGTTCCTGACCATGGTCATGATTGCACTATACAGTATGGAAATATTTCAAAGAAATATATCTGACTGATTGAATGGTTATATCTATCATGTTGAAGGAAAATATGCTATTTATTTTAAATGTACAAAATATTAATTCCTAGGTCATATACTTTATTCAGTAGAATACCCATAAACCAACTGAGATCTGTTGTGACTTTCTCAACTGTCCCAGTGCCATCAAAGTTCAAATCATTCTATTTATTTTATTTTATATCTTTTTTCCTTATATAGCACCATTAGTTTCTGCAGCACTTTTACAGTCATTAACAGCACTGTCCCTATTGAGGCTTTCAATCTTAACTCCCAATCAGTATGTCTTTGGAGTATGGGAGGAAACCATAGAACCCGAAGGAAACCCACACAAACACAGAGAGAACATACAAACTCCTTGCAGATGTTGTCCTTGGTGGGATTTGAACCCAGGACCCCAGCGCTGCAACAACGGTGCTAACCACTGAATCACTGAATCATCTTGACAGATTGCATCAGAGGAGCAGCAGCTTTTTAACTGGTAAAGATGTTCATATTTTAATTTTCTGCTCTTGGACAATTTTTAACATCCAGGAAAACTTTTTCAACAGCACAAAATAGATTTATTTTTTTTATTCATTTCATTTGTTTGTAACACCTGAGAGAAATAGATGTACGGTAAGCATTGTAGAGTTGTATGATATGTGAGATGTTCAACAGGAAAATTTTAGTTGCTATTTTCTTTTTTATTTCTATCGACATTTTTCTTTTTTCTTAACATTATTTATCCTTTTTTAATCAATAAGCAAAAGACAAATCTAGAATGTGGGCTCAATAATGTGTCTACCTCAAAGGAAGTTTGGGAAAGAGAGTTCTCAGCTTTGTAGTGATTGGTTCATGTCCAGCTTGGAATTTCATGTATGAGTTTCAGCAGTAAGAGCTTGTAAATGTTTTCTTCAATGAAAAGGATGTTTTGCCAGTATAGTGACATAAAGTACACTTAACACAGGTAGAGAGATATATAGTACAGTACACATGGCACAGGTAGATAGACATACAGTACTGTACAATACATATAGCACAGGTAGAGAGACATATAGTACATTTAGAACAGGTAGACAAACATATAGTACATGACATATAGCACAGGTAGAGAGATATATAGTACAGTACACATGAATGTGAACTTCATCTCCTGAGCCTCCGCTTCCATTTGTTACATGCTGCGTCCGGTGCTGCTGTGCTGTGTTTTGTGCTGCTGCTGCGCTGTGTCTGGTGCTGCTGCTGCGCTGTGCTCGGTGCTGCTGCTGTGCTGTGTCCGCTGCTGCTGCTGCGCTGTGTCTGGTGCTGCTGCTGCACTGTGTCCGCTGCTGCTGCGCTGTGTCCGGTGCTGCAGAATTTTTAAAAATTCTGTGGAAGAATGGTTGAAAAGCAATATCTGACTTTCATTTGTTCGTTTTCATAGATTTTTGATTTATTATTACTTTTGTCAGATTCAGGTTATTTCTGTGACCATTGTGGGCTTTTCTGTCATTAAACGAGGGATACCAACAAGTTTGACCACGTGTGTACATAGAAAAAACCTGCTGACAGATTCTCTTTAAAAATGCAAATTATAATAATATCATAAGCATTCAGTTTTGGCATTCTAGTGTTACCAGACTGAAACATCTACAGTGCTATATGCTGAATAATACTGTCCTATCAAAATCAGAAATAATAGGAGAAAATTTAAAAGAAATGGTTAAACAAAACACAAACAATTTCTTGATTTCTTTCTGGTACAATTTAAGTAATATGAGGCTGCTTTGGATTTGGGACAAGTGGTGAAGCAAGGCTGATGGTTTTGTTATATAGTCCTTATTTTAGAAGTGGTCCAGAGCAGTATTTTCCAGGATAATGATAGTGATCTTCCTACAGAATTTGGTTGGTGGGTTGGTTGATTCATCAAGAGAGAAGAAGAAAAATAGGGTGGTTTTGGCAGTAAAGTAACCGTTTAACAGTAAAATGGGCTTATTGCCTTTCTTGGTTTAAGCCACAAATATGTATTCATTTCCTATTTATCTTACTCCTGTTTCTATATATTTCAGTTTTAGCTGATTTAGGTTCGGGAAAAAATTGTAATTGCCCTATTTTGGCCATTTTTATGATAAATGTTTAAAAGAAGAAAAGTAAAATATATAACTTGGATAAATGCTATTTGCATTACAAATTTCTTGTCTATGATTGTGTGTAGATTCCCTTTAACATTAGAATAAGTTGAAATTCTTTGTTTTCTTTCTTCCAGGCTTCAAGTGGATTGTTTTGTGGTTGTGCAATGAATGTGAAGTCAGACATAGCTTTGCTTGGAGAAATCCCTTGATTGAAGATAGACAGGCATACCTTTTTTGGAATAGGCATTAACAATTTTCCACAGTAGTGGGACAAAATTTACTAAACTGGAACACAGTCTCTTTGACATCTGACCACCCAAGGGATCCAATATCTCCCCATGTAGATACTATTAATCAGTAGGTGTTCACAGGAACTTTGTTCTTTGAACTTAAGGTTTCTCCAGGTTACACTTGTCACGTCTGCCTGAGGCCATCTGCTCAAAAAGCCCACCTTGGACAGATTTGGCACAAGATGCTCAAAAAGCCTACCTCGTACAGATTTGGCCACTCCGTCTGGCAGATACCAGAGGAACCCCAAAACTCTTTAAACCTCTATGCCGGGATCTGATATTACAGCATGATCCAGTGGAAAGCTACCACGGAAGTACTGTCATCTGGAAGTAAGAATCAGTGGTAGGAATGGTTGCCAAGCAGAGTAAAAGCCAAGAGCTCCCATCAGGAATAGAATTATAAAACAATCAGGTAGTTGAATATCAAGCCGAGGTCAAAGAGTGGAAATAATCAGGACAAAATACAGAAGAACAACACAGAGGCCTGAACCAGAATAGCTGAACAATTGACTGGCAGTGGGAGATTGTTTTCAAGGGTTTATATAGACGAGCCCCACCCAATGTTGACAGCAGACAGGATCCAAAATCAACAAGGTTAACCCCATAGCTTTTGGACTGACCAGAGCCACATATCACAGGAATAAAATAGGATGGATGCTATCAAGCATAACCCGCAACAATGGTGTGGTGCTTCCTAGCTGCCGAAGCAGAAACAGGCACTGATGTTACAACACTTCTCTGAGTCCAAGTCTTGGAATAAGCACTATGACTCCCTATCAATTATGGAACTTCTGCTATCAACTTGGGACACCAATAGGCTATCTCTACTACTCACCAATTCAGACCACTCTTATTTTGCTTTTCCTTGGTTTAACCTAAATGAGTGGAACGAGCACTTGGTGACAAAATCAACTGCACCTTTCCCTGTAGATCTTACTTGATACTTGATCACACCTGCTTTAGTGCTGAAAAATCTCTCTAAAAATAAGTAAAATAACATTTAAAAGGTCAGATGGACATGCAATACTGAAGACATACAGTAGCTCTTATAGTTGGGATCAAACTCTATGCATAAGCTACAGGTGTATTGTGATTAGATGAGAACTCCCCTGCCATCTCAGACCCACAGAAGCCAACAGATATCACCTCCTCCCTGAGGACTAGCAGAAGTAGGTTTAACCCTATGACCATGAGACATTTTGGAGTCACCTACACATAATTAAAAGGCCAGATAAATTTATGTATATGCTTGCATATAAATTGACATGGAGTGACAGTTATAGCTACAAATGGTTGAAATTAGTTGCAACTTCTTATTCCACAGTACAGTTCTGAAAACAGGCATGGAGTACAAACTTCTGTTCCATATATGGTATAAGTAGTTTAACGGACAATCATTTAGGCCGGTTTCACATTAGCGTTCCTCGAGCTGCGGTGGGCTGCGTATTTCCTCTGTGAAGCTCCGCCCATTGCCGCACCTCCTTCGGTCAGCTCCCCCTATGTCTTCATGCGGCCTGTGTAACTATCTTTAACATTGGGTACGCAGGCCGTGCAGCTGTGTGCGGATGCGTCCGCATGCGTCGTCTTGACGATGCGGCGACCCGCGTCGAACGCACCGTGTTGGAATTTGTTTTGTTTGCCGCATCATCAAAACAACACATGCGGGCGCATCCCCAATGTTAAAAATTGGTATGGAGGCCGCATGCAGACATAGGCGGAACTGACAGGAGGAGGTGCGGCAGTGGGTGGAGCTTCACGGAGGAAGTACGCAGCTCTGAGGAACGCTAATGTGAAACTAGCCTTACTTAGTTTAATCAGGCCATTTCTCACTACTGTGATAGGTGCTGTCTTCTCCAACTACCACTAATTCTGGTCTTTATCCTAGGTTAAGTAACTTTTTTCTGTGCTAAAAAGTGTAAGGATTATTCAATGAATAAGTCACACAGTGTATAACTTGTAACTATTTCTCCTATTCCTTGACCCAGATGACAGACAGGTTTCCACTGAAAATCATACCACAATATACTGTATTTATGAAGGCTCGTTTTTTTGCATCGTTGTCTCATAGTGTTGGAATTACTTGGTTTCCTCCAGGTAATCCATTTTCCCTCATACATTGAATATTGACGCTGTTCATACAGTGCTGCTTAATATGTTGGTGCTATATAAGCAACATGAAATATATAAATCCATTGTGGTCAATTTGAACAACTTGAAGCTCAGAAATGTCTTACTGTTGATACACATTCTAGCATGGGTTGACGTTGGGAATTCAGTATGTTTAGAGAGTGCACAAAACTGCAAAGCTCAAAAGAAATGTAATTGTCAGATTTATTAGGAAGATGTAAATTTATGCTGGAGTATGGCTTATGTAGTAGAGCATTCAGATGGCACTATGTTAGAAATGACCTTTCACCAAATTTTCCATGAACTGGACACACTGTATAATATGCAGAACAGAAAGCAGACTGGAACTTTTTTTATTTTACTTCTCTGCTGCAGAGATATTAGCAATCAAAATATTCAGCACCTAAACAGTTATTTTTTTTAAGCCCAAGTAGGCGTTACCAGAGAGATTTCACTGGCGGCTTGCACTTCTTCCTCTTTCTGATGCTGATCAATCATAAGAAGGCAGCAACACACTGGTGAAGGAAGAACACAATAGCTTAGATCAGGCTCAGTGTGAGACATAATGACACAGTCTGCTCTCCACACAGCAGAGTTAATATGTGCTGGTGCATGACGAGTCTGAGTGTGAGTAACTGAAAGCTTTTAGCTCTCATCTCTGGATATCAGTCTGGAGGGAGGGGCAGTAATACCCTAACCCCAAATTCAACTGAATTTTATTGGGGGAGACAAATGCACAAGAACGTTGCCAAATACAATTTTAGTGCTACCAACTGTGCTGTACTGTCTCTCCCCTCACCCTGACTGCTGGAGTGAAAAGCTGAAAGCTATTAATCACACTCAGGTCTGCTGTGCTCCAGCACATGTCATCCCTCTGCAGTGAGGAGGGCAGACTGTGTCATTATGTCTCACACATAGCCTGTTCTAAGCTATAGTATTCTTTCCACTCTTTGTATGCAGATAACTGCTTGCGATTGGCAGAGCTGGCAGCATTATGAGAGGAAATCTATTAGAAGTGTTTGTAATGAGACTCAATTTCTCAAATTTTGTGCCTCCCCCACTTGACTTGCTTGAGATCAACGCTGAAAGCTGTCAGTTAAACACACTAAGGTCTGCTGTGCTCCAGCACTTGTCTTTTCAGCTACCAGTCCTTTGGAGGTCAGCTGCCATGCATCTGTGGTCTGTCCTTGAGTAGTACCTGTTGTTCATCAGGAGCCAAGCCTAACCTCACCATCAGGGTCTCTAGTGAAAAGTCAGTTGCTCACCTAGTCACACCCGTCCAGACTTCCACGGACCATGGCACAGTGGTTCCACAACTCCTGTCACACTTGTACACATTATTTTGATTGCAATTCTCATATTTTTCAAGCTTACAGTGAATGCAGCTGATGTCTTAATGTCAGAATTATGGGATGTAGACATGGATCACTGATAATTATTAGGATTTATAATGGTTTTCCAATGTACCTCTAAAAATGTTTTCTCTGTGATTTTTTGATAACCTGTCCAGAAAAAAAATAAAAAGTCAAGTTGGTAACCAAGGTCCCAAGTAAAACAGTTCATTGACCCACAGTGATGATGCTACTGAAATCTACAAACTCTAAACATTTATTTAGAGATATTGAAAATGTGATTCTTTCAGACATTGTAATTACACAAATTTAAAGACACAAAGGCTGCAGTAAAGTGACATGTTAAAATATTAAATTGTAGAAATGTCCCTTTAAATAAACAGATGAGTGATGTTTGTAGCAGAAGACTATCCACTTTAGATTGCATGTCAGCCAGTCAGGTCTCTCAGCGTTAACTGTGGTTCCACTATATGAAAATCCCGTTAAACCCTATAATTACATAGTGTTATTCAGTTAGCTTTAAATCCCCAGCGGAGGAGCAGAGGTATTTGTTAGTACTGCTGTGCGGTGTGAGGATTGCTGTGCCGCCTACGGCTTATTCTTCTTCTCCAAATGCCTGAGGTATTCTTTATGTTTTTAGCGTTCTACGTATTCATCAGTAATAGGCACCAAAATTTTGCTAAGATACAGCAATTCTATAAGCATTTCTACAATACTGCGCTACTCAATAGTAAAGACATAACTAATCAGACACATTACTATGTTAGAAGAGAAATAAAAATAATGTGTGTCCCACAAGACCTTACTCTACATGATATAAGCTATAGAGTATTGTCTATGTCACCTGCTGTAAGCTAATAAAAATATCTATTATGTGAAATTCATCCCAATTTTAAAAGGAATGTGTTTTAAGCAAGTTTTCATTGCAATTTTTTTTAAAATTTTTACCTAAATTTAAACAATTCAGAAATCATATTATTAAACAAAACTCCTGAATCGTATAATCACAGGCAGGATAACAATAACAGGTGACACCTATATATACAGTAGGTAGCACAGATCAACCACACAATAATTGATGGTCACATCTCGCCCTGCTTGAACAATGACCGGCAGATAACACGAAGGGTTAATGCTATATAAACTGGCAATAGTGTGCCCAGGTCATTGAGTTCTCTGCTGGTACCGATCTTAAAGTGAAGACCTTATACTACAAAAACTTTCGCCCTGGTACTCTTTTCCCAGTTCTTCCCCATTTCTAAGTTTTGAACGGATATTATCCCACCATCAACAGGCAAGCCTTCCAGGCTCACTAGTAGTGTCGTATTATTAAGACAATCAGGCGTCCATGTGAAACATAAATGACCCATGGCACCCAAGAGTGGGAGCTGTAACTACTCTGGTTCTTAAAGTGCTCTCTGAGAGATCACTTCACCCTGTTATAACATCTGTTTGCCATTTTTGGCCATTTTGTTTAATCTGCACAGAAGCAAATTACAAAAAATTTAGCATTTTGGCAAAAGTGGATTTTTGTAAAATGTAGGTAAAATTCAATTCCACTCTAATTTATTCACTCATCTCTAGTTGGCATTATAAATGGATCAGGTCACTTCTTTTAGGCATTCCTCAGCTTTTGAAATTTGAAGCTGTTAAAAGAAGTGACAAAAGGTGGAGCATGCACAGCAATGTCTTTTTTCCATTGCTGTGCATTGTGTAAGGGTTTTTTTTTAGCATTTTTTTAGAGCTTTTTCAGCAAGTTCCAGATGGAATTTCCCTGCAATAGATGTTGTGAGAACATCCTAACTCTATCTGCACACAGATTTTTTAAGGTGCTCAAAAATGATGAGTTTTCGAAATGGAAATGGAAACCTCCTCCTGGAAATAGTCCTTGTATGTGACATTTTTTAGACTTTTTTTTGCCCTACGTTTTGGTCAATGTTTAATTGCGATTCCTGGAGTGTTTTGTTAACGTTTCTCCTGAATTTTAATGTTTTCTTAAGCTTTTTTTGAGCTTTAAACCATTTTTTTATCAGAAGTTTTCTAACATTCTTTTGCAGTCCGTTAAACAAAAAAAAGCAAAAACGTTCAATCTTCTTTCTGGCCTTTTTGTTGCTTTGGTTGACTATTATTATAAAGTGTGGTGTGGCTTCATTATGGAAAACCTCTGAATAATTGAGAAGTCACTTCTTTTAAAGACTCTGTGGACCCACTGAATAAGAAGACTCTTTGAGACTCATTAAAAAATGCCAGAAAAAAAGTTGCGTGAACATGACCTAAAACAACTTGCTGGTCATATGTTCAGTATTTTGAGCACTTTTCTTCTCCTTCAGGTGTTGAATAACGCCTGGTGAAAGACAGTCTTTAAAACAGCTACGGGAATTATTTCAGGACATGAAAAACTCTTAACAAAAATTCCTCAAGGAAGCAACATTTCCTGAAACGATTTCTGTCATAACTATTTTAATTATGTTAATTTTATGGTATACATGCAAAATAAAAAAATGGGAAAAAAGTTAAATGGAAAAAAGGAGGAGGGGTATAGGTCAGAATGGAAATGGAGGAAAGAAAAGAAGGAAAGGTCAACATAGGGCTTTCTTTTACACTCAAAAATAATAATGTAAGGCTATGTGCACATGTTTGGGAAATTTCCGCGGCAATCCCGCACCTCCCTGCCGCGGGAAATGCGCATTTTATAGGTATGCGTATTCCCGCTAAAAACTAGCGTTTTGCAAGCGTAATTTGCTTGCAGAATGCTAGCGTTTTCCAAGCAACCTGTAGCATTTCTTGGAAAACTGATTGACAGGTTGGTCACATGAGTCAAACATAGTGTTTGACAAGTGTGAGCAACTTTTTACTATTGATGCTGCCTATGTTGCATCAATAGTAAAAAGATCTAATGTTAAAAATAATAAAAAAAATAAAAAATCGTGGTATTCTCACCTTCCGGCGGCCTCCGCAGCCTTCCTGGTCCTCGCGATGCTCCCGGCCAATCCCGTTCCCAGGGATGCCTAGCGACAATGACCCCAGATGATGTAGCATCACGCGAGACCGCTATGTCATCTTGGCTCATTGTCACAAGGCATCCCTGGGAACGGGATTGGCCGGGAGCGTCGCTGAGGAGCGGGAAAGCTGCGGGGGCTGCCGGAAGGTGAGAATATCACGATTTATTA
This sequence comes from Oophaga sylvatica, assembly GCA_033576555.1. Lineage (NCBI taxonomy): Eukaryota > Metazoa > Chordata > Amphibia > Anura > Dendrobatidae > Oophaga > Oophaga sylvatica. Next base: position 32,802,402 of record JARQOD010000006.1, read on the forward strand.
CTTTAATTATTGTTTTACCAGGGATATGGTACCCAGGGCCTGGAGGAGAGTCTCCTCTCCTCCAGTCCCTGGGTACCAACCGCACATGAACCGCTCACTTTGCACATGGTGGGCATAGCCACTTGCAGAAAGTAAGCGGTTCAATGCATTCCTATGGTGGCGGAATCACCGCGATTCTGGAAAAAGAATGAACATGCTGCTTCTTTTTCCACGATGCGTTTTTTTCACGGAAAAAAACGCAGCATGTGCACAAAAATTGCGGAATGCATTCTATTAATAGGATGCCTAATGCATGCGTTTTTTCAGCGTTTTTGCAGCGGAAAATCGCCGCAAAATAACACGAAAAATCCTGAACGTGTGCACATAGCCTAAATGTTATGCATGGCAGTTGAAAGGAAGAGAAATGTGAGTCTAGACTAATTTAGACATCTTGTATTAGTTATCTTTTTCATTTTATGGCAAACTTGACTTAAGATTGAAGCTTTGGCCTGGAAGGGTAAGCATTGTTCTAAAGTGACCTCTTTATAGAACATACAGTGAATAATTATTTGATACCTTGCTGATTTTGCAAGTTTGCCCACTGACAAAGACATGAACAAACCACAGCACCTTCTCCCAATCACTCACAGAATCATCCAGGTGTTCATTGGGAAACTTTAGACGGGCCTGCACATGTGCCTTCTTGAGCAGGGGGATCTTGCTGGCACTGCAGGATTTTAAACCTTTACTGCGTAATGTGTTACCAATGGTTTTCTTGGTGACTGTTGTCCCAGTTGACTTGAGATCAATAACATGTTCCCCCTAGTAGTTTTAGGCTGATCCCTCACCTTCCTCATGATCAAGGATACCCCACAAGGTGAGATTTTGCATGGTGCCCCAGATCAATGTCGATTGACAGACATTTTGTATTTCTTCCATTTTCTTACTATTGTACGAACAGTTGTCTCCTTCTCACCCTGCGCCTTACTTATGGCTTTGTAGTCCATTCCAGCTTTGTGCAGGTCTATGATCTTGTCCCTGACATCCTTATAAAGCTCTTTGGTCTTGCCCATGTTGTAGAGGTTAGAGTCTGACTGATTAATTGAATCTGTGCACAGGAATCTTAATAAAGGTGACTATATAAGGCAGCTGTCTTTAATGCAGGTAACGAGCTGATTAGGAGCGTCTAACTGGTCTGTAGGAGCCAGAACTCTTAATGGTTGGTAGGGGATCAAATACTTATTTCTCACTGCAAAATGCAAATAAATTTATATAATTTATACAATGTGATTTTCTGGATTTTATTTTTGATATTCTATCTCTCAATGTTAAAATTAACCTACCCTTAAAATTATTAACTGTTCATGTCTTTGTCAGTGGGCAAACTTACAAAATCAGCAAGGGATCAAATACTTATTTCCCCCACTATATACGCAGAGAATTAATTCTTATAGCACAGGTAAATTCAAACACATTTTTTTTCAATAATCTCTGGTAAGGATGGTAAGTTTGTTTCCATCTTGCTGCAATAAGGGTTTTAGTTATGAGATATTTATGTATCGTGATAGATCAAATTTTTCATGGTAGATCTTCTACTCTGAAGGAAAGTAAAACTATCTGTGGGGAAAAGGGGATTCAAGATTTCGTTATTTAGATACAAAACACAGCCAGGCCCAGATTTAGCACTACCCCAGTCTATTTTGAGGCCTACTGGCACATAGAGAGATTAATTATTAGAGTAGAGACTATCCTGATTGGGTGCACCTTGTCCCGGTGGGATGGATTTTACACTTTTTAGCAAAAAAAAAAAGATAAGTAGCCTATGTTGGCTACATGTATTACTGTTTATATACAGTAGAGTTTCTATGTATTGTTTTTATTCTAGATCAAATAGTTAGTAGAGTATATACCACTTTAGATAATAGTTCAATTAAAGGAGATTCCCAGAATTTGTAAAATAGATTTCCATTTTAACAAAAATAGGTTGAGCACTGGCGCTTACCACTGAGAGGGACCGGGATCTAGGAAGATGGGGGCAACAAGCTGCTGGTGAATGCAACAGGTTCTGTGTGGTTCCTGTAGACAATGATCTGGTAAAGTAAAAAACTAAAAAAGGACAATCACCTGCGCTAAATGATCATGGAATGCACCCAAAAGAATTACAGTATGATGAACTTAGTGTAATTGTATTAGTATGTGGAGGAGGCCAACAATGAACAAATGGAGTGGCTGCCACTAGAGGAATAAAATATAAAATGTTTATGTGTCAATACTGATGGGAAATGAGAGAACAGTCACCCAACGTTCGGTATCAATGACAATTCAAATTACAATGAGACGTAGGTCACTGCTGAGAACTGATATTAAGTAGACAGAAGGCTCCTAAGTTGGCTGCCTTTCTGACTATGTGAGAGTAATAATGCCCGAGCGATTGGCGATTTGAGATGATACTGATAAATAGAGCAGCACTTACTTGTATAAGCATCGGTGGTGCAGGTAGGATCTTGACAGGCTCCCAGAAACTGCATGTGAGGCACAAGCGTGCAGAGCACAAGGGCTGCGCAGCTGGCTGCTCAATGCAGTGCTAGCAAGTACTTAGCTGCGGCGCTGCAGAAGGACGCTGATGTGGAATAAATGTGGGTCTAATAATCCGGTTAGCCTGCCGCGTGTATTGGTACCTCAGGGGGACCCGTCGCTACGTAACACAATGCCACAGGCGTCTCACACGCTCCGGCCGGATGCGGTGTAGAGAACCCGATGTGGAGGGGAAGAGGAGGCGGAGCTGATGTGACGTCACAAAGCTACGGACGGAGGGGCGCATAAGACAAAAAACCAACGCGTTTCGAGGAGCGTCTCTCCTCTTCATCAGGATCTCATTGTAATTTGAATTGTCATGATACCGAACATTGGGTGACTGTTCTTTCATTTCCCATCAGTATTAACACATAAACATTTTATATTTTATTCCTCTAGTGGCAGCCACTCCACTTGTTCATTGTTGGCCTCCTCGCCATACTAATACAATTACACTAAGTTCATCATACTGTAATTTTTTTGGGTGCATTCCATGATCATTTAGCGCAGGTGATTGCCCTTTTTTCGTTTTTTACTTTACCAAATTTTCATTTTAACCACTGCTTCTCCAACACAATTTGGACTGTGCAGGAAATGTCTTGTGTAACCTTGTTGGCTTGAAACACTATCGCGAGAACAGCTTGAATTTCATGAAGAGTTGAGCAAGTAGTGTTGCAGTCAGTCCAATTACTTTGTTTTATAAATGAGCTGTCAAAGTTATATGAGAAATAGATTAAAATATTAGTCCATGTATCATTGTTTTGTGGGTTTTCCATAAGATTAATTATTTATTTGGGTAGTCATAGAGGGAATTTGTATTTTTCTGCTATATATTTATTTTATATACACTGCTCAAAAAAATAAAGGGAACACTCAAATAACACATCCTAGATCTAAATGAATGAAATATTCTCATTGAATACTTTGTTGTGTACAAAGTTGAATGTGCTGTCAACATAATCACACAAAAATCATCAATGGAAATCAAATTTTTGAACCAATGGAGGCCTGGATTTGGAGAGACCCCCAAAATGAAAGTGGAAACAAGTCAAAATGAAAATCAAAACAAGACAAAATTAAAGTGGAAACAAGTCAAAATGATGCTCAGTATTGTGTGTGGCCTACACGTGCCTGTATGACCTTCCTACAATGCCTGGGCATGCTCCTTATGAGGTTGCGGATGTTCTCCTGAGGGATCTCCTCTCAGACCTGGACTAAAGCATCCATCAACTCCTGGACAGTCTGTGGTGCAATGTGACGTTGGTGGATTGAGTGAGACATGCTGTCCCAGATGTGCTCAATCAGATTCAAGTCTGAGGAATGGGCAGGTCAGTCCATAGCTTCAATGCCTTCATCTTGCAGGAACTGCAGACACACTCCAGCCACATGAGCTTTGGGTTAACAGCCCCAAAAAGGAGCAGGAAGTTCCTGCTGCTCAGTTGGAGCCGAGGCAGGCTTTTCTACGGCAGGACATGCTCCCCTGTGGGGAGCTGACTAAACCCCAGGAGGGGTAAAGACTGCTGCCTCAGACTCACAGGCAGGGTAACGGGCACCGGGGCTGAATAGCACCTCGCCGAGGACTGTAAGTGTCCAGAAATCAACTAAAGGACTGTGACTTTCGCCGAGGCTGTCATTGCTGCCGCCGTTGCTGCTGCCACTGATTCAGCAGCAGAAGAACTTAGGGAAAGAGCAGGAAGGCTGATTGATTTGCTCCAATTACATTTTTCTTCCTTTTTCTACTTATTACTACCTCCTTTACACATTCAATAAATAGTTATCCCTGTTGGATTTTAACTGAGTCCCTGGATTCTGTTTGCCTGTCCTGTAGTGACTGCGGAGAAGAGGTAATTCATCTGGGTTACATCTGTCCTGTCCGTTTAATGTGCAATGGGCTGGGGTGCTATCTGACTGTTTGCTCAGTGGACTCTGTTCGTGGACTGTAGCTTTAAGTGACTAGGCCATAACTACCACCCAGAGCGACCTTGTTACATCTGCATCTCAAACCAAGCAGAGTCTTTTAATTTCCCTGCTGAGGATCTTCAAAGCCAATCTACCCATTTAATATTTTGTGCTTTTATGTGCTTGCCTGGTTTTTCTTATGTTTGCCATTGTGGGCAAAGTTTGAGGTTTACAGATGTTTTCGACTTGATTATCAATTGCGACTTTTTAAAAAGTAGCAAAACTTGGTGCAAAAGTCCTTTGAATGATTTTGTGTACGCCAGGTAATTTGTTGGAATGTTTGCACTATTTTGTGCTAAAAGGATGCAAAAAGTTCAAAGACAAAAGTAAAAACTATTTTTGACTCAATGGTAAGAATTTGGTGTAAAAATAGGCAATGAATACCACCGTACAGAAAAGAAAAACCCTGCAAATGATAAAACTGGGCCACTGTTTATTAACTGAAGCTTCCAGTTACCGTATTTAAGTGGAGTTTTCTACATCCCCAACACCCTTTTCCATGCTGATTCTGTTTGCTTTCATGTTTATTGAGAGGGGAATAGTGTGAGAAGCTTTTTAGTTACCAGATCCTTTCCTGAACTAGGAAGCCTGGCTTACCTTGCATTCTTCCCTGTCAACACTTAACTAGTTTTAGAGCACCCATATCTACTTTCGTTGTCATGTTAATATCCTGTTCCAAATTTAGTAGCTAGCAATCCACACTGTGGCAACTCTAACTAGAAATCTAAGGCTCTCTCTTGGATTTTTTTTTTACATTTTTCAAAAGTATTAAAATTATTTATTCCTATCCTAATACTCCATTTATCCTAAAAAAAGTAATTGTCGTTATAATTTTTTTTCTCATAGATCAATAATACATGGGAAAAAAATAAACTTTGTAATATATCACATCAGTGAAATCTGCTTCTTTCTATACCTGAATTGATGATAGAAGCAATTTTCTCTGATCAGATATATTACAAACTTCTTATTTTCATATGTACTATGGATTTATGAATTTAAAGTTAAAACCATCGTTATTCTTTAGGATTATTATTTTTCGATATGAAATTCCTTAATGAGGTTATAAAAATAGAACCAACTACGCCAAAAAATATTCATTAAATTAAAGGGTTGGTCCATTGTTCATAAATGGTTAAAATAGCAAAGTGCTTGCTAAAACAAGCAACTTGGGAATTTATGTTATTAAAAATCCTCTCCTTTTTGGATAACTATGTGATTTAAAATGTTATAGTTTACATCACGTTTCCTACGTTACGGGCCATCCCTGCAGTAGCCAATTTCCTAGACAAAGAGCATGGACTTGCAAGCTGTTTGCTACACAGCTTTCAAGTTCTGCTCTGAAGCTGTCCGGAACACTAGATCTGGTCATTGACTTTCTCCGATGCTGTTAAGCCATGCCCTCAGCCAAAACTGCCAATCTTCAGGAATTCACCATTCCTGGCAAGCAGGAAGCCGGGAGGCAGAGGAGTCATACGCTTTTGAAGAGCAAACTGTAGAAAACCTCTTTAATGGAAAATAAATGACTCATTCATTGTTCAAATACTCAAATACTAAATGAAACAGCAGAGCAGGGGATCCCAGTAGAATATGAAGACACCACTGAATCACAAGGGATGTGATTTTTCCAAAAATGGGGCATGCCCTAATGTGTGACTTCATGCAGTAAAAAATGCACGAGAATTTTTATGTAAATTTCTGGCACAAATAAGATACGTTATTTTGAGGGGATGTTTTACAGCCACTTATCCTTGTGGCTGTGTTGTCAACATTTACACCAAATTTATCAAAGTATCTCAACCCCTTAATGACCACTGATAAGCCTTTTAACGGCGGAAGTTAAGGGTACTTATTCCTCTGCGTCGCTTTTTAATGGCGCTGCAAAATAAAGTTATAGCAACTGAAAATCTCTGGGTTCTCGGCTACCTTCAGATTCGGGCTGGATTTTACCGACCCCAGTGCTGCAATCACTGTTATTCACGCAATAACGGTGACTGCAAAAATAAAAAAAGTCAGATGTCCCATTTATTTCTCTCTCCTCTGATATGATCTATCACATCAGAGGAGAGAGAAATAGGGTCCCCTGAGCCCCCCACAGTACCTGCGATGTCCCCTGATCCCTCTGGCTGTGTCCCCAACGTCTTTTTCGGGGGAAAAAATGGCCACTGCATGAGCAGTGCACCCCCCAAGATCTGCCAGCCTGCACCCGGCAACAATAGGAAATTTCTCCTATAGGTTTATTTTGATCACTGTGAGAGACCCTATCACAGTGATCAAAATAAAAAAATAGTAAATCAACCCCCCCTTTATCAACCCCTTAGTTAGGTAAAAATAAAAAAAATATATATTTTTTTTTTCCATTTTTCCATTAGGATTAGGGTTAGGGCTAGTGTTTGGGTTGTGTTTGGGGTTATAGCTAGGGTTAGGGTTGGGCTAGGGTTAGGGTTATGGTTGGGGTTATAGGTGGGATTATAGCTAGGGTTAGGGTTAGGCTAGGGTTATGATTGGTGCTAGGGTTAGGGTTGTGGCCAAGGTTAGGGGTGGGGCTAGGGTTAGAGCTAGTGTTAGGGTTAAGGCTAGAGTTAGAGTTGGGGCTATGGTTGGGATTAGGGTTGTGTTGGGGTTAGGGTTGTTTTGGAGTTAGGGTTGTGTTGGGGTTAGGGTTGTGATGTTGGGGTTAGGGTGGTGTTGGGGTTAGGGTTATGGTTATGGTTGGAATTAGGGTTAGGGGTGTGTTGGAGTTAGGCTGTATTAGGGTTGGAGTTAAAATTGGAGGTTTCCACTGTACTCCAAATGTGACATGGCGCTTGCCATTGATTTCAGTCAATTTTGAGTTCAAAAAATCAAATGGTGCTCCCTCCCTTCTGAGCCCTGCCATGCCTCAGACAGTGGTTTTCCTCCACATATGGGGTATTGGCGTACTCAGGAGAAATTGCACAACAAATTTTGTGGTCCTTCTTGTCAGGTTATCCTTGTGAAAATAAAAATTTTTTTAGTTCCAATGTAAATTTTTTTGTGAAAAAAATAAAATGTTCATTTTTTCCTTCCACATTACGTTAGTTCTCGTGAAGCACCTGAAGGGTTATTAAACTTCTTGAAAGTGGTTTTGCACACTTTGGGGTTGCAGTTTTGAGAATGGTGTCACTTTTGGTTTTTTTCTGTCATATTGACCTCCCAAACTCACTTCAAATGTGAGGTGGTCCCAAAAAAAATGGTTTTGTAAATTTTGTTGGAATAATGATCTGCAAATGAAGATACTCATTTGGCTTTTATCCTAAGTCATATTACAAGACTCGTTAAAGGGTTGATTGTGACTTGTAGGATCGCTACTTCCAATAGGTGGCGCTATAGAGTACAAGTCCTCTTTTTTTGAAGAGGCAATTTGCACGTTGGAAAAATGAGAAATTGCTGGTCAACTTTTAACCCTTATAACGTCCTAAAAAAAAGTATGTTTCCAAAATTGTGCTGATGTAAAGTAGACATGTGGGAAATGTTATTTATTAGCTATTTTGTGCAATGACTCTCTGATTTAAGGGCACAAAGATTACAAGTTTGAAAATTGCTAAATTTTCTACATTTTTGCCAAATTTCCGCTTTTTTTTTCATAAATAAACGCAAGTCATATCGAAGAAATGTTACCACTAATATGAAGTACAATATGTCATGAAAAAAACAATCTCAGAATCAGTGGGATCCGTTGAAGCGTTCCAGAGCTATAACCTCATAAAGTGACAATGGTCAAAATTGTAAAAATTGGCTTGGTCATTAAGTACCAAATTGGCTCTGTCACTAAGGGGTTAAGATATTACATTTCACTTCTGTCTCAATATCCAGTTTTGATGTCACTACCTTATTGGAGTGTAATTATTTTAGACTTTTTTTTTACAAAGTTGTATTTCATAAATTTGGCTAAAACCTTATATGTATAGTTGCCCACTCCCATTTTTGAAAAATGCCAGGGGTGGTAGTCTAAAATTGCAAAAAATGTTAACATTTTGCTGCAAAAATGAGGTGCACAAAATTTGAAACTTTTGGAAGCCATAAAACTTGTTTAAAAGCCTTGATACAAGCCTCCAACGTAAGCTAGCTAATTGGAGGTGTAAATTTAGACAACAAAGTCTTCAAATAAGTCAGATTTATTATACAGTATGAACGACAATGATAAATGTGGTGTCTAGTCTAACTTTGCACTGTCTAGGAATTAGACAATACTGAAATATAAGCACTATTGACTAATCTAGAGCCAAGCAAAATACTGAAGACAACGGAATTCCCTTCAAGCTATGCAAAAAAATCAGATTCTCCTGAATCTGAATATTTTACAATTAACTTTGTTCAAATTCGTCAAGATGATGGCCAATTAGGTGCCATTTTGAAAAGTTGCAGAGGATCGGGAATGGGATAAACAAAATGGATACTCACCTCACTGCTCATCTGTCCTACTGCTGCCTGCCACTAGATCTTTGGTGCCATGTGGCGTCTTCTTTCTGTCTTCTTCTGTTTGACATCCTCTTTAGCCATCTTCATTCTGCACCAGGCTTTCCAGCACTGACAAAATCTCAGACGCCGCAACCCAAATCATGACGTCAAATGTGACATCATAACATTCGTTCCATATTACAATGTGTGCCGTAACATCTGAGACTAGAGTTGAGCGATACTTTCCGATATCCAAAAGTATCGGAATCGGAATGGTATCGCCGATACACAAAAAATATCGGCGATACCCGATACCGATACCGGAAATCCAATGTAAGTCTATGGGAACAAAATATCGGAATTAAAAAAAACCCATTCTAGCCTTGTAGGTTAATTGTACATGAAGGAAAACAACAAAGAGTAATGTAGAATGTATTGGGGGAGGTTGAGGAGACATTAAAGGCATAGATGTTTAACCCAATCCAATGGAATAGCATTCATTTTTTTTTTTTAGGAAATACGTTCGGATTGACGAAGAAATTGACAATGTTGTTAACCTTTTTTCTATTTTGGCAAATATGTATGTTTCACAACTTCCATGCTCTTCACCTTTTTAACTTTTGACACACTTTCTCCTTCATAATCTTCAGCAGCATCATCTTTGTCATCAAATTATTCTTCATTTTCACCTTCTTTATCTTCTTCTAAAACTTCTTGCTTTTCATGTTTTTGTTAACATTACTCATATTGTTCTTTTTAAACTATTATTCTTCTTCATATTATAGTCCTTCATCTTCTTCATCATATTCTTATTTGTGACATAGATTCCTGTACTTGTAATCTGTAAAAGTATGATTTTTTCATCGTTTTGTTCTTGCTGCCACAAAAGATTTAAATTACAACAGTATTTGTCCGTGTTCAGTTTAGCCTGCAGCATCAGGCATTTACCAGGGGCACCACGAGGAGGAACGGACTCACCCCCATACACTGCTTAGTCTTCTTCTGCTTATAATTTAGAGCATATATTTTGCTCTTCATTTTGGTCTTATACTTCATGTTCTTCTGCCTTTAGATCTTCTGCTTATTGTTCTTGTGTCTCTTGTTCTGTATCTTGTATTTGTAGCACAACCTTGTACCAGCTGATGTTACTGGGACACGGTTACTAAGCAGGAGGTACCTGTGCTCCAAAGCACTACCAAGGACCAGCAGACGTTGCTGGAACTCGGATACCGAGATGGAGGCACCTAGGCCAAAGGCACTGCGGAGAACCAGTTGACGGTACTGGAACCCGGACGGGTAGCAGAAGGTACAAGAGCCAATGCAAGTAACGAGGACCAGCTGACTGTGCTGGAACCCGGAGGGGCAGCAGAAGGAAAAGAGCCAATGGCACAACCGAGGACCACTGACGTTACTGGGACACGGTTACTAAGCAGGAGGTACCTGTGCTCCAAAGCACTACCAAGGACCAGCAGACGTTGCTGGAACTCGGATACCGAGATGGAGGCACCTAGGCCAAAGGCACTGCGGAGAACCAGTTGACGGTACTGGAACCCGGACGGGTAGCAGAAGGTACAAGAGCCAATGCAAGTAACGAGGACCAGCTGACTGTGCTGGAACCCGGAGGGGCAGCAGAAGGAAAAGAGCCAATGGCACAACCGAGGACCAGCTGACGTTACTGGGACACGGTTACTAAGCAGGAGGTACCTGTGCTCCAAAGCACTACCAAGGACAAGCAGACAATGCAGGAACTCGGATACCGAGATGGAGGCACCTAGGCCAAAGGCACTGTGGAGAACCAGCTGACGGTACTGGAACTCGGACGGGTACCATAAGGCACCCATGAAAATGTAAGTTGACAGGCCGCAAGCCGTCTGCAGTTACCAAATCACACAGTCCTACAGTGGGTGCTTGTCCTATTTTCACAACGGAAAGAGCCTTTATTTACATATCCCACAGCACACATAGGAATCACCTAAACTGCAGGCACCATAGAGTCGGATAACCGGAATGCAACATGACAGGACAACTTATTTGAGGCTAATTTACGTTGACACTGCCAGGAAACAGCTGTGGTGCTGTAACCAGGGTGGGCATGAGTCAGTACCCGTGCCAATTACTTCCGAGCAACAACTGGCGGTGTTGGAGCCCAGGGATGAGAGGAGGACAGGGTGGAGGCAGCATGACTTTTTGTCGTACACACAGCAGGGGAACAGCTGCCATTACTCAACCCCAGTAACACAGGAGCAAGTGTTGACTGTGCTAACAGCACTTACAGGCAACAACTGGCGGTGTTGGAGCCCAGGGTCCAATGCATCGACTTCAATTGTTTCCACCTCCTCTAGGAACACAGCACTGTTGATCAACCATCTGTCTCTTCACCGCCTGCCAAATTGCCCAGTCAGTCAGAGAGTTCTGTACAGGAGCCAGCTGAGTCTCTGCTTCTGTTCTCAGAATCTGTTGGTTTGCAAACAGGGGCACAGCCAAGCAGCATTCTGGAATGTGAAGAAGAGGGAGTATGCAGTGATGCGCAACAGCTGTGTCTCTCTGAATCTGAAGAGGCGGGTGAGACAGTGCCGATGGTCAGCACACCGCAGAACGCATCTGATGATGATGAGACTCAGGTGCCAGTTTCTGTTGAGCATGGTGGTGGCCAGACCACCCAACAGCAGCAGGTGTTGGAAGAGGTTAGTGGAGATGATGAGGTCCAAGACCCAACATGGCGTGAGGAACAGGAAGGTGGTGGTAGCAGCTCTGAGGAAGCGATTGCCCCAACGGTACAAACAGGAGGGAGAGTTAGGCTGCATACTCTGTTGCCTGTAGCCTCCATTTTGGCACCTGTTCGCATTTCTCTTCCAAAAGTCTAAACGGACGCTCCCAGGACTTGCACTGCGTGGTCCTTTTTTCACACACTTGCAGATGATATTTGCTATGTCAAATGCAAGCTGTGTAATCAAAAAGTAAAAAGAGGTAAAGTGTCAGTAACCTCAATACCACAAATATGTGTAAACATGTGCGGAGAAAACACGTACTTGAGTTACAAAGACACACTGAAGATGTACAGTCTATAGAGAATCACTGCACAAGTTTAACTGCATATGTCATGGTTAAATTTGAAATTTTTATTGCACACTTGATGTGAAAAAAGAAAATAGCTATGAGACTACTGACTGACGTTTTGGGCAACGCAGTGGCCTTTATCAAATAGTCGCTGGAAGAGATAGAAAAATTTACAGTCAATGACAATGTATAATATATACAATATATACAATAAATACATAGGGTGAAGAATATATATACATAGGAATTAGGCAACATGTTAAACATTTGGGTGATACTGTAGAACACGGAGAATTATCCCTCTAGGGTATGCGGGTGGATAATGTAGTTTTTTGTTGATTTTTGGGAGTGTGTAGAAAACAGGGGTGATGGGGTATTGAATATTAAGGAATGTCATAGTCTTACAGTCTATGGTGATCAATTAAAGATGTTTTGTCAGGATACGATCAATTTTTTGACAGATGTAAAATGTAGGGTCACAATTGAGTTGTCTGTAGGTTAGGTTAACTGACAGTTGTCTATGAATTTCGGCAATAGATTGGGTCTTATTCATAATAATCTGCTGGTTTAATAATAATGTTGGGGTTATCTTTCAGAGATTTTATGGCTTGTTTATCTGTGGGTGTCAGGTTGTGGCGTATCGGGTGTAGGCCCAATCTCGGCAAACCATCCACGAGCACAGGCTCTGAATGCTGGCATTGCAAAACTCCTGTCCCTTGAAATGCTGTCATTCAGGCTGGTGGAGACTGACAGTTTACGGAACTTAATGGTATTGGCAGTCCCACAATACAATGTGCCAAGCTGATTTTATTTCAGCAGGCAAGCCGTCCCTGGTCTGTAAAAGCATGTTGTTGAGGTTAAAATTAAACATGCGCTACTAAACTCCGTCAGTAGCAATGTCCACCTGACCACCGCTGCGTGGACCAGTATCCATGGTCAGGGACGATACCTTTCCCTTACTGCCCATTGGGTCAATGTTGTGGAGCCGGGTACAGATCTTGCGAGTGGCGCTGTACGTGTTCAGGCAACTACAAGGATTGCGGGAATCAAGTCTGTACACATTGACTCCTCCTTCTCCATTTCCTCAGAAACATCGTTGCAGGAGCCGTCACGGTCTACCTCCACATGGACCCGTGAACGCTTAATAAGAATCTTTAGTTATATAGCGCCAACAGATTACGCAGCGCTTTACAGTTTAACAGTTTCAGAACACAAGTCATAACTAACAACGTTACCAATACAATAATGAAAGCAATATAATCCGCACATGCTCGTGAGAGCTTACAATTTACAAATATGTGGGGGAGATACAAAGTACAGGTGTTTATATACAATGGTGTATTTAGAATGATGGCCCAGCCATTTTGAGGGAGTGAGGGATGGATGGAGATAGTGAATGGGCTACACACACACACTTACACATAGAATGACTTTGATTAGTGAATGTGATAGGCCGCTATGAAGAAATGTGTTTAGAGTGAGTGCCCCAAAACATGCAAATTGTGGATAGTTCTAATTTCTTGGGGTACAGCATTCCACAGTATTGGCGCAGCGCGGGAGAAGTCTTGGATTCGGGAGAGATGTTCTTTAGGTGTAGGTGGCAATAGCGGGCAACAGATTGTATATGGGAGGTGAAGGAGAGATTGGTGTCAAACATAACACCCAGACAGCGAGCCTGTTGACCGATATGAGCACAGACATGGCCAAACGTCAACAGGCCGTACTGAAATTAATTTCCATGGGGAATCAAAGACACACAGCGCTGGAGCTCTGGAATGCCATAAAGCAAGAGAGCGACGTGTATTTTGCCAGCGAATCTCCAGCCAGGCTTGGTAGTGTGTGACAATGGCCGAAATCTGGTGGCAGGTCTGGGCCTAGGCAACGTCACTCACATACCATGTCTGGCACATGTGCTAAACTTGGTCGTCCAGAGTTTTTTGAGGGACTATCCGGATCTTGATGCACTGCTGCACAAGGTCCGCCTACAGTGCGCTAACTTGCGACGTTCCACCATGGCCAGATCGCGCATTGCAGCTCTGCAACGCAGATTTTGCCTTCCTGAACATCGCATCATATGTGACGTACCCACCAGGTGGAATTCCACGTTACATATGTTGGAGCGGTTGTGTGAGCAGCAGCCAGCAGTAATGGAGTATCAGCTGCATCAGTTGCAATCAACTCGCAATTTGCGCCGTTCACTTCACCACTACTGAGTGGGCCTCTATAATAATAATCTTTATTTATATAGCGCCAACAGATTCCGCAGCGCTGTACAGTTTAACAGTTTCATAACACAAGTCATAAGTGACAACGTTAACAATACAATAATTAAAGCAATATAAGCCGCCCCTGCTCGTGAGACCTTACAATCTACAATGAGGAGGGGGAGCTACAAAGTACAGTTGTTTATATACAATGGTTTATTTACAATGATGGTCCAGCCATTTTCAGGGAGTGAGGGATGGATGGAGATAGTGAATGGGCTACACACACACACAGTTACACGTAGAATGACTTTGATTAGTGAATGTGATAGGCCGCTCTGAACAAATGTGTTTTGAGTGTGGAAGTAGGGCTGTTAATGGGGATGTTGAAGTCTCCAAGGATAAGGGTTGGTACTTCTGAGGACATGAAAGTGCGGCAGCCAGGCAGAGAAGTGGTCAAGGAACTGTGTGGGCGAGCCTGGGGTCCGATATATTACCGCTACTCTAAGGAGAGGGGAAACGATGGTGTGTACCTAATAATTTTCAAAATCTTAATATAAAATTTACATGTTACATATTTACATCTAGTATAAAACATTTAACCATTAAGCCTACTTACAGAACAAGGAAGTGTAAAAAAACTTGTGCTTAAAAAAAAAGTGCAAATTAAATGTGAGAAGGGCAGTGTAACAAATAATTTAGGAAAAAGATAAACTAACATCAAGTGCTGTGTGCTGTGTAAGAGCCAGACACATTAACATGAAATCAGTCTGGAATAGCGGTGATTTTCTCCCCATAACCCGAGTAACATTCTGGGGAGAGGGGTGTAGAGTCAACGATCAGCAACTAGCTACGGTAGATCAAATACCTGAAAAAAAAAAAAAAAAAAAAGGTTATTTAACATTCATAAGATACATTTTATTTTATCAAAAAAAAATTAAATATTTAACATTCATAAGATACATTGTATTTAAAAAAAATAAATAAAAATTTATTTAACATTCCTAAGATAAAAAAATTTTTTTAAACATAAAAACTATAATACACAGCAGGATCTTTAGTAAAAACCAGACTTACCACTGTAACCTCTTAATCCTTGCAAGCTTCAACACAACGTTGACAAGGTACACAGCAGGGGTGGTCGGTCTCCTAGACAACGAGCAAACTCCTTCATGTTGAGAGAGGCCACCATCTCCTTAGCTTTCTGGTACTTTTCTGTGGGAATGAGCTTGTCTCCAACCAGCCAGGAATATTCATTGAATGGCACACCATGGTTTGGTATTAGCACCCAGTACCAAAAGTGAAGCCAACCACAGTTCCCATTTCTCATGAACTTTATTTGATATACTGGCTGGCCAAACATTAGTTTCTCACAAAGGAGCTGAAGACCCTGAGTGGCAGTAGGTGCAAGTCTCTCCAGCATGACCTGTTTGTTAGATATTTGCCGTCTACACCTAAAGAACATCTCTAGAATCCGCCCTTTTCTCACCATGGAAACAACAAAAACCCTCACTGTAGCATTGATCCACTCCCGCCTGGACTACTGCAATGCTCTATTACTTGGCCTCCCCATTACTCGACTATCCCCTCTCCAGTCCATCCTTAATGCAGCAGCCAGGGTCATCCATCTGGCTAATCGGTACTCGGACGCGTCCGCTCTTCGCCAGTCCTTACACTGGCTGCCCATTCATTATAGGATCCAATTCAAAGTACTGGTTCTCACCCACAAAGCTCTCCACAGTGCAGCACCCCCCTACATCTCCTCCCTCATTTCTATCTATCGGCCTAACCGACTGCTGCGCTCTGCAAATGACTTTCGACTAACCTCTGCAGTAATCCGTACCTCCCACTCCCGACTCCAAGACTTCTCCCGCGCTGCGCAAATCCTCTGGAATGCTCTACCACAAGAAATTAGGACTATCCACAATTTGCCTGGTTTCAGGCGCTCCCTCAAAACACATTTGTTCAGAGTGGCCTATCACATTCAATAAGCAAAGTCGTTCTATGTTTAAGTGTGTATGTGGAGCCCATTCACTACCTCCATCCATGTCTCACTCCCTCAAGATGGCTGGACCATCATTGGAAATGCACCATTATATATACACACCTGTACTTTGTATCTCCCCCACCTCATTGTAGATTGTAAGCTCTCACGAGCAGGGTCGGCTTATTTTGCTTTAATTATTGTATTGTTAACGTTGTTACCTATGACTTGTGTTTTGAAACTGTTAAAGTGTAAAGCGCTGCGGAATATGTTGGCGCTATATAAATAAAGATTATTATTATTATTATATCAGAGGGAGAAGAGGATTGGGCCTTGACAAGGTGCCCGATTGCATCTTAAGTCTTATTGAATGTTGGAGCCAGTCCACCGTACAAAAGCAGCCATAGAGTGTCCGGGTACCTGCTTGGATTTCGATCAAAATGAAGACTACTTTGATGTACATGTACACCAATTCGAGAAAAATGACAAGGATGAGGCAGTAAGACACGCTCAGCAGAGTACAAGCAGCATTGCTTGAAGAAGTAACTTGAGCGTGATCAAAATTGAATAAATTAAAATCTCAGACTACAGTGAACACAACTCTTAGCTGTGAAAGGGCTTTTTGTGTCCTTCTACAGTGTTTTCAACCAATGTATTGGATACGGATGGAAGCACGTCACACTATAATTTCAATTGAATGGAGCAGCAAGAATTACACTAAAGAAAAAAAAAAAAAAAGAGTGAGAGTGACATGTGCAGATGCCTACATACAGCGTTGTATGCCGAGCAAACTGCAGCGCGTCACCTGCACTCACACACACACCTTGCAGAGCTGTGAAAAAAACACTGCAAGGCAAAAGGAAGATGTACACAGCGGTTGGTAAAGTAGCCTGCCTAAAGCACAGTACACAAAATCGCAATCTCTAACTGTCCCTCAGAGTCAGCAGAGCAGCGTTCTGTCCCAAACTGAATTAACAGCACAGTGACGCTAAAATGGCGGCTTTATCCCACAACAATACCTTCCTTGTGTCACGGTTAGGGTAGCGTGTGTCTATTATATGAGTGTCTGTAAAATGTAACGTTACGCAGACTTATTCTGCCCTTGGGACGCAAAAATAAGACAGCAGTAATCATTTACTGTATAAAACTCCACCTATGCGCAACAAAACAAGCACGTTCCCTCTTACGGTTCCTGCGCTGACATGTGAGTAGGGAGTTTGGAGACGTTCCTGAATTTATCCCAGGTATCCAAGCATATCAGGCCGATAGGAGAGCATTAAAACCACCCACGGTGGTGACTTAAATATGGTGAATCGAACCAGTGAAGAACTGTAGGTCGATGCGAATGAATGTGCGATCACATGACACACGTTTATAATAACCCTTGCTAGACACGAGTAACTTTGTAGACATTTGGACACACCTGAACCCAGATGGCAGTGAATATTCATTCTATTCGGCGCCACATGACTCTTGGTCCAGAATAGATTATATATTGCTAGCACAGGAGCTATTAAGGGGAGTGGAAGAGGCAGATGTGCACAGCGTAGCTATATATGACCACGCGCCCGTATCAGTGACCCTGCCAGATATGGTGCAGATGGGGCCAAACCAAACTTGGCGCTTCCCGACCTATTTGTTAATGGATGAGAAGTTTCGACATCATGTGAAGCAATGGTGTTTTTAATATGTAAGGGATAATGGAGATACTAGGGATAGGCCGGAACTTTTATGGGCAGCAGGGAAGGGAGTAATGCGCGGGAAACTAATAGGTTATCAGACAACGCTAAAAAAGAAGATGGCGACAAACTACTCGCAGGCTAGCAGGATATTACGCGATAGGTACACGGCAAACAAGACAAGTTCATCAACACAGGTTAAAAATAGATGTAAGCAGGCTAAGGTTGACTTACACGTATGGGTATATCGACGAGAGAGAAGCAGTAATAACAATTATAGAGCCGATGTATATCGTTATGGTAGCAAATGAGGGAGACTATTAGCACGACTAGCGAAAGGAAATCACATTCGTCATCAACATATTACAGCGTTAACGAATAAACATGGGATCATGAACACAGACCCTCGAACCATAAACACCATTCTACAAGAATACTACTCAGACTTATATAAGGTGGAACATACGGATAGTGAGGAGGGTAACACCTTTGTAGATGGAATACGGTTACCATCCATCACAAACTATCAGCTTCTCCTTTTAAAAAAACAAATTGAGGTGACGGAAGTGACAGCGGCGATAAGTTACTTTAAATACGGGAAAGCTCCAGGATCTGACGGGTTTACAGCCAAATTATTAAAATTATTGAGTGAGGATATCCCGTCCACATTGGTACGCACCTTCAATCATATATTGGAGACAGGAGGGTTGCCCAGACATTCAAACATGTCACACATGAAGTTGCTACTAAAACCAAACAAACCTTCACATCTGCCTGGATCCTATCGTACATTCTCACTCATTGACCATTATATCAAGATTTTGTCCAGGATCATGGAAGATCTTTTGAGTAGCATTGTTCCTACGCTGATAGGGCGATCACAAGTGGCCTTTGTTAGCTACTTTGTTGGCTACTATCAGTCTCACTATGCATAACACATGTGTGCAGTGGGCAGTATTACCTTTGCCTTCGGTGGAGTAGGAAAACCCCTCTCCTATCGAAGTGTTAGTTGGGGAGATGGAAGATTTGACACCGGGACCTGAATTGTAATACTTAAATGTGACAGGTGACAAATTTGTTAAGGCGCAACTACGCGGCCCCTACGTTGAGTCTAGCCCGTGAAAATTTACTGGTTGTCAATGGGGAACCCCAACACCCCGGGGCAGCTACAGTATTTAAACAATTAGAGCTGAACCAAGATTTGCTGTATCAGGTTTATAAAATACATGTTGAAATTTTTTAGCAATTGCTGCTACCGCAGTCATATCGGAGGTTGGTAATGGACTTAGCGCATGCGCATGTACTAGGGTGACATTTGTGCCAAAAGAAAACCCTACACAGAATTATACAACGGTTTTACTGGCTGGGGGTCTATCAAGAAGTTAAACGGTATTGTAACTCTTGTCGCATGCGCCAGATACACAGTCCTCAGCCTCATTTTGTAAGTCCCTTGGTGCCATTAAAAATTTTAGAGGTCCAGTTTGAGAGAATACCCATGGATCTGGTGGAGCCGGTTAATAAATCAGCAAGGGGTCATCAACAGGGGCAATAAAAGGGGCACTGTGTGGGTCACCAGTTTTGAGCACACCCGAGTTCAAAAGAGAATTCATTGTCCAGACTGATGCGTCAGAGGTAGGTCTGGGTGCCGTGTTGTCTCAGGACTGGAGCTTAACGGGGAGGAGCATCCCATTAGTTTCCTGAGTCGAAAACTTACTCCATCAAAAAACAGAGACAGCATTGTAGAGAGAGAGTGCCTGGCGATAAAGTGGGCACTGGAGTCGTTGCGCTACTATTTGTTGGGGATAACATTTTGTTTTGTAAATGATCATTCCCCTGTGACTGGCAGTGTTGTAGCCCAGGAGTAGAGTTCAGGTGGTAGAAAGATGAACATAACAGGAGACTTGGAAAACGTTGGCAAACAGTTATTTAATCTGAAAACGGACAGGCAAATTCAGGTGAGATCCATGCCTTGTTCATTTTCAGAAAAATAAGCCGGTCTACATTGTCTGAGGATAGTCGCATGCGACGGTCTGTTAGTACACCACCTGCAGCACTAAAGACGCGCTCAGATAATACACTGGCAGCAGGGCAAGCCAGCACCTCCAAAGCATACCACACATCAAATACAAATATAACAGTAATAATAATATTATCAATAAAAAATGAAATTGCACACACAGTACACAGACACAGCTCATATGTGTGTATGAGAGAGTGTTTCTGTGTGTAGTTCATGCCTCTAGTCTAGAAGATCAGTCTTGCTAAAATCTTTAACACTGACCCCTGTTCTGTTCTTAAAATGGTGGATGCTGAACTGCTTCTCAGCCCCCTCATACACAATCATTATGTGGCACTGCTGGGCTCAGTCAGAGGCATCAGATTGAACTAGGCTGTCCTGAGTCATTCTCAATAGAACATTTTGTTCAGCAGTTCATCTAGTTCATTTAGTTCAGAGGTCACATGATGCATTTCCTATCAGCTCCTCACAGGATAGGGTGGAGAAAAACTGAACTAAATGAACTAATCTTTTGAACTAATCTTTTCAGTGAACTAGTTCATGGTGAACTAATCACCAAAATTAACTAGATTTCCCATCACTATGGTGTACACCTTGGTGGCGCTGTCACAAAACTTCGCCACATTTGTAACATACAGCTCTTGCCCTGTGCAGAGGCGCTGCTTGTGCTCTCTCTTGTTGCAGAGGTGTCTACAATGCCTCGACGCACAGAGCTGCTTTGTAAAGCAGTAGCAGCAGCAGCGCTCTCGGCTGGAATGGAGAACATTATGGATTTCAACAGTGTGTCTTGGTCCTCCAACATTTTACGGTCCCGGTTCAACGGTGTGATGAGGCTTTGTAAGTTGTCCCAGTAGCGAGGGTCTAGGAGGGTGTACACCCAATAATCTGACGTGGTGAGAATGTGGCCGATGCAGCGGTCGTTTCTCAGGCAGTGCAGCATGAAATCAACCATGTGCTGCAGACTCACAAATGGCCAACAAACGCTGTCCTCTGGAAGAGCGTCACACTAATATATTTTTGTAAATTTAAAATAGAATAAAGCAGCAGCAATTTTTGAAAAATTACAAGGATGAGCCAGTGACAGACACTCAGCAGAGTACACGCTGCGGTGGTTGAAGTGGAGCGGGATCTACACTCCTACAAAAAAATGAAACCTCAGACTACAGTGAACACTGAAACACAACTGTTCACTTGCTGTGAAAGGCCTTTTTGTGGACTTCTATTAAGTTTGCAAGCAATGTATTGTATTTTGATGGAAGAGCGTCACACTAATATATTTTTGTAAATTTAAAATAGAATAAAGCAGCAGCAATTTTTGAAAAATTACAAGGATGAGCCAGTGACAGACACTCAGCAGAGTACACGCTGCGGTGGTTGAAGTGGAGCGGGATCTACACTCCTACAAAAAAATGAAACCTCAGACTACAGTGAACACTGAAACACAACTGTTCACTTGCTGTGAAAGGCCTTTTTGTGGACTTCTATTAAGTTTGCAAGCAATGTATTGTATTTAGATGGAAGAGCGTCACACTAATATATTTTTGTAAATTTAAAATAGAATAAAGCAGCAGCAATTTTTGAAAAATTACAAGGATGAACCAGTGACAGACACTCAGCAGAGTACACGCTGCGGTGGTTGAAGTGGAGCGGGATCTACACTCCTACAAAAAAATGAAACCTCAGACTACAGTGAACACTGAAACACAACTGTTCACTTGCTGTGAAAGGCCTTTTTGTGGACTTCTATTAAGTTTGCAAGCAATGTATTGTATTTTGATGGAAGAGCGTCACACTAATATATTTTTGTAAATTTAAAATAGAATAAAGCAGCAGCAATTTTTGAAAAATTACAAGGATGAGCCAGTGACAGACACTCAGCAGAGTACACGCTGCGGTGGTTGAAGTGGAGCGGGATCTACACTCCTACAAAAAAATGAAACCTCAGACTACAGTGAACACTGAAACACAACTGTTCACTTGCTGTGAAAGGCCTTTTTGTGGACTTCTATTAAGTTTGCAAGCAATGTATTGTATTTTGATGGAAGAGCGTCACACTAATATATTTTTGTAAATTTAAAATAGAATAAAGCAGCAGCAATTTTTGAAAAATTACAAGGATGAGCCAGTGACAGACACTCAGCAGAGTACACGCTGCGGTGGTTGAAGTGGAGCGGATCTACACTCCTACAAAAAAATGAAACCTCAGACTACAGTGAACACTGAAACACAACTGTTCACTTGCTGTGAAAGGCCTTTTTGTGGACTTCTATTAAGTTTGCAAGCAATGTATTGTATTTTGATGGAAGAGCGTCACACTAATATATTTTTGTAAATTTAAAATAGAATAAAGCAGCAGCAATTTTTGAAAAATTACAAGGATGAGCCAGTGACAGACACTCAGCAGAGTACACGCTGCGGTGGTTGAAGTGGAGCGGGATCTACACTCCTACCAAAAAATGAAACCTCAGACTACAGTGAACACTGAAACACAACTGTTCACTTGCTGTGAAAGGCCTTTTTGTGGACTTCTATTAAGTTTGCAAGCAATGTATTGTATTTTGATGGAAGAGCGTCACACTAATATATTTTTGTAAATTTAAAATAGAATAAAGCAGCAGCAATTTTTGAAAAATTACAAGGATGAGCCAGTGACAGACACTCAGCAGAGTACACGCAGCATTAGTTGAAGTAACTGGAGCGTGATCTGCACTCAAAAAAAAAAATTACAGACTGCAGTGAACACTGAAACACAACTGTTCACTTGCTGTGAAAGGCTCCATTGTGGACTTCTATAGTGTTTGCAACCAAGGTATTGTATACGGATGGAAGCGCGTCACACTATTATTTCAATTACATGGAGCAGCAAGAATTACACTGAAGAAAAAAAAAAGAGTCTGTGAGTGACACGTGCAGATGCCTACAGACAGCGTTGCATACAGAGCAAACTGCAGCGTCACCTGCACTCACACACACCTTGCTGAGCTGTTAAAACAACACTGCAGGCAAAAGGAAGCTTTACACAGCGGTTGGTGCTAGCCTGCCTACAGCACAGTACACTAAATCGCAATCTCTAACTGTCCCTCAGAGTCAGCACAGCAGCGTTCTGTCCCTTACTGAATTCACAGCACAGTGACGCTAAAATGGCGGCGGCGCCTTTTATACACTGAAGAAAAAAAAAAAAGAGTCTGTGAGTGACACGTGCAGATGCCTACAGACAGCGTTGCATGCAGAGCAAACTGCAGCGTCACCTGCACTCACACACACCTTGCAGAGCTGTTAAAACAACACTGCAGGCAAAAGGAAGCTTTACACAGCCGGTGGTAAACTAGCCTGCCTAAGCACAGTACACTAAATCGCAATCTCTAACTGTCCCTCAGAGTCAGCAGAGCAGCGTTCTTTCCCTAACTGAGTTCACAGCACAGTGACGCTAAAATGGCTGCGGCGCCTTTTATAGTGCATTCTGACATCATTTCAGCAGCCAATCACAGCCATGCCATTAGTTAAGATGACCGCAGCATTACAGGATGTGCCCACACTTCATAAGATTCATCATTGGCTGACTAACATCACATTGCCTCTCAAAGAATTATGGGAACTTCCGATTCCGGTATACGATATTGAAAAAGTATCGGAATTAAGTATCGGAATTCCGATAACGCGAATATCGGCCGATACCCGATACTTGCGGTATCGGAATGCTCAACACTATCTGAGACCTATTGTGCCGCTGAGTGAAGAAAGGAAAAAAAGCATGTTAGAAAGAAGAGGAAGACGGAAAGTAAGGACTGGAGAATGCTGAGGTATGGATGGTGGGCAGCTGTGGTCGGACAGGTGAGCAGCTACGATAGTATTATTATTACTATTATTTTATTTTACTTGCACAGAATGTGCTTATTATGTTATGGAGTCCGGGGTCAGAGCATAATAAGAATAATTCAAGTTGTATCAAATATCTTTGATGAAAATCAAATATTTCTGCCAAATCGAGAGATCTGGAGAATTCAAATCTTGCAAATTTGCTTATCTGAACTATAAACGCTTTATATGTTCATTCGTGGAACTGTACATGGTGTAATTACACGGAAACAATTGGTGTTCAGTATGAATATCATATCTATGATGGTCCTTTTCCACTTTTACTAGCCTTTTTTGATGTGCAAATGAAGGAGTTGTGTCCTTCCACCATTCTATCTAAAAATGCTTTACGTTAACGCCAAGCGGCTGCTTTCAGTTTGGGAACTGCGAGGAGCTATTGATGTCTTTTAATAAAATTGTATTTCTTTTTCTAAATGACTCTTTGCTTTTATTAATATAAATTTCTGGGTATTACAGAATGCAGCAATACTAATGTCCAAAATATCTTTTAACAACTCAAGCAAAAAGTGTGTATTTACACAGGCCTGCCGACTGCGGAGGCATGATAGGAACCAGTGATGCACCATAGCAAAACTGAAAATGCGCCTCCCTCCCCACCAGTAGCTCATTCCAACAACCAGCTCAAAGGCAGCCAGTACAACCTTTCCTTTTTCACAGTGATTGTGAAAGAAAAAAGCCCTATAAAGCTCACACTAGTCATATTAGGGGTTTTGAAGGCAACCAAAGCTGAAGGCCTCCCTCTATAGATGGCAAAGGTGCTGCTTTGGCTGCCTTTATGGTATATTCTGTAAGAACAACGGAAGCTTGTCAGATTATATGCACTCGCTTTCTCTCTCTTTGTGACTAACCTGTGAACTGTCACATCCTCTCACTATCCGGATTCAGCACCAAATGGCTGCTGTATTTCCTGCTTCTGATTTTATACAGGCTACTTCGTACTGATTGATTGTGCTATACCATGTGATGTGATAGCTGCACGATATTATGGGGAAGCCGCCTGCCCAAGGTGATGGGATCCGTTTGCTGCAATCTTCCGCAATGTGTAAGATGGTGTCAGGTTTAGTACATTTCTAAAACTTTGACACAAAATCAGTTTGCATGGAAACAATTCACTTATCTCTATATGTGACCCATTGCACCCAATCAGGTTATAGATTTTGGGCAGATTATGGGAAGAAAAACATGTTTCATTTGCTCTGATGATAACTTATTTTTTTTTGTAATTGTTTCAATAATAAACACATGTAAAGCGCCATGGAATAAATGGCGCTATAATAATAAATAATAATAATAAATCTTCTCCCAGTGTTGTCTAGTCCATTCAAAGCTATAAACAAATAAAAAGAAATGAAGAAAATTAAAATGTTGCATATAATTGGAACTAAAGCAAAGACCCATAAGAAGCAAAAATGACAAACGATGTGGATATTTAACAAATAAGTGTCTATTAATGTGGCGCTGGACCAAGCAATAATTTTCTGTTCATTTAACTAAAAGATATAGAAAATATTCTATCTTTTGGCAGCAAAACAAAACTATAAATGAAATTAAAACAGATATTGGCTCCCTTGAGTTCCTCTAAAAGCATTTTTGGAGATTGTTGTCAAAATAATAAGAAAAAAAAGTCACCATACAATTTTCATGCAAACGAGGAAGTAATAATAACCTTATTAGAAGTTCTCGCTTACAAAAGTCTAAATATGATAATTATCCTGCCAAACATACTGTATATTGTCATCTGTTGCATGAAATCAGTGACACTACTGATGGTCAGTGATAAAATCCACCAACACGTTAGGCTTTAGGTTGAACCATTCCATCTAAAAAAAGGGATAGCGACTGGATCCATCTTTTTAACATTAAAGTCTATGGAAAATGTTATTTGGTTACTGGAACTGTTTTAAACCAATGATTACTGCATATATGAACTCCGCCTTAGACTCTCAGCTCCAATAACCTATAACGCATTTAAAGGAAAAAAATTATTTGTGTATATTTTGCTAAGATATAAACTTTTAGCTCATTATAATAATTTTTGTAGAAAGCAGTCTCTTATGATGCCGGAGAATGGGATGCTTGTCGTATATATGTGGTTACTTAAAATTGGCTGGGCAGAATGTCTGATCTTAAAGTATGGATGTGACAAATAGGATTCTATTGGAACTGTTCTTTTTACTTTACCTTTATCAGCTTTTACAACCTTTAGTAATATATTAGTCAAATTAATTGATGAATATGCTGATTGCACTTCAGCTCTCACAACACTCGGACTCACTCATTTCTGCTGTGTACAGTGTGCACTTTACTACATTTTTTTCTTAATTTATTTTCTATTTAATACACATATGTGAAGGATGGCCCCCGTCCTTCCACGTCACCAATGTGACGTAACTCCACAGGCACAGCTCTCCGGCGCCCCCTTTGCCTCTCAGGTCAGTAAGGGAAGTGCACCAAGAGCAAATGGCCGCCGGGGAGGGTGTCCTGTTACCCACTGGGTATTCTAAGATCCGTGATCAGAGTAAAAGCATCAGCCCAAGATTAATTTTATGGTTTAATTGCCTTAAGGGCGCACTAGATAATTACAGAAATATACAGTAAGCTATACAATGGAATTACAATGGATTTACAGTCAGAGTAAAATACCACAATAATGTACAAGGCTTAGAGGTATTAGCTAGAGGTCAATATTACCAGGCTGTAGGGGCATGTGGAAGCAGGGAGCTCTGCGATCCACAGGTGAAAGTCTTAGTTGCTGGACAGTCCCCCAAACGTGTACCGCTGCTCCCTTGACAGATCTATCCCTTTGGTCCTTAGTCCTTCATTGTCTTGCTGCTGTGAGAATGGATCTGGTCTGCCCTTAGCTCACAGTTCTTAAACCTGCTAGGTCCCTCCCCTCAGTGTCCGAGGGTGGGCTGACAATCTCCACCCTTAGCCCCCTGCAGAATTTATTCCCAATACCTAATAAAGGGTTAAGTTTCTCCAGGACAATCGGATCAGGACATGAGAGGTACCAGCGGATGTAGTATGTTTTGCCTGTCGCATGGATATCAAACCTGGCCCGATTTGGTCATTGTGGATGGCCAATCTCTATATCTCAGCCCCCCAAGCCATCACCGACTCGGGAGTTGCACCATCAAATGCCCGAGGTCCGAAGGGTCACACAGATATTTTTATGAGAATGTACCTACAAAGATGTGCTCATAATTCATAATCCTAGAACGGAGCCTTCGTGTCTGGGATATAAATAGATGTGTTTTCATGGTCTGGCTGAAAGGTATAGTCTAATTGAAGCACCCAGGCATCTCATTACCATGCTAACAAACATTACTATTCACCATGCTGGCTTGGCTCTGTTTTGGGTCTTAACTCGCTACCATACTAAAGACCTTGCCATTCAAACATGGGCCTGAATCACTTAGCATACTAAAGCCCTTTTGATTCACAGTGGACATCAAACCCTGTTGTATTGAATATGCTAACAGGCCCTGTGCAGTTAGCAGCCTGTGGCTCTGTGCTCAGACAA
Source organism: Oophaga sylvatica (assembly GCA_033576555.1). Classification (NCBI taxonomy): domain Eukaryota; kingdom Metazoa; phylum Chordata; class Amphibia; order Anura; family Dendrobatidae; genus Oophaga; species Oophaga sylvatica. The sequence goes on from JARQOD010000006.1 coordinate 32,829,673, forward strand.
AATGGAGGCTGGTATAGGCCCTATCCAAGATGGCGGCATCCCTACCTCACAACATACATACTTATATAATACATAGAATATAGCTGCTTACAAGTAATGGAATGGAAAATGACATCATGTTAGTGCTGCTAATATTGAACTTGTGTTACATTGCTATATATCTTTACATATGGTTCCATCGTTTTTTTTTAAATGTCCTAATTGTTAATAGATGTCAAAAAGTTGTTAGTTGTCAGCTGAAAATATGCATATAAATCACATTTAAAACTTGCTTTCCTTTCATTTTGTTCAGTGGCGATTTTTTTTTCCTTTTTTTTTCTTTCCAACATAACACAACTATTATTAGTGAAAGCAGCCCTACAGACTTAAGTAACAGGAGTCTTAGATAGTCCTCCTGCTGTTCCGCAGGGCCAGACTAGTGTTTTTTCCCCTCCCTATATCACAATGCATATTGACCTGTTCACACTGGCAGTTGAGCGACGGCACAAGTCTAGCACAATACTATCAAAGCATAAAAAAATGGATCTAACCCTCAAACAGCTAAACAACTATTAAGAAACGATTTTCTAGTCAATAGATCATAAATATTAGGGTACAGTACCTGAGACTTAACATGGGGCTATTACTGAGATTCGTTATGCAAATTGCCTCTTTGGAGAAGAAACGACTAGAACTCAAGTGCCTCCTATTGGAAGTAGCAATTCTAAAAACTCAATATCAACTCCCTAACGAGCCTTACCATATGATTTAGGATAACAGCCAAATCATAATCTCAATTTGCAGGCACGTGGTGTTTTGGGATATTGCCCCTCGTC
>JARQOD010000006.1:32830587-32871890 GCA_033576555.1 Oophaga sylvatica
AAGGTCTGGTGGGGGGTAGAGTGAGATGGGGGAAAGATGATAAATTCTGTTTTGTCCATGTTCAGTTTTAGAAAGCGAGCAGAGAAGAAAGCAGAAATAGCAGACAGACATTGTGGGATTTTGGTCAGTAAGGAGGTGAGGTCAGGTCCAGATAGGTAGATCTGCGTGTCGTCGGCGTAGAGATGATACTGAAGACCATGGGATTCTATGAGCTGTCCCAGGCCAAGGGTGTAGATGGAGAAGAGTAGGGGTCCAAGAACTGAGCCTTGGGGAACACCGACAGACAGGGGGCGAGGTGAGGAGGTGGTGTGGGAGAGGGAGACACTGAAAGTTCGGTTTGTTAGATATGATGAGATCCAGGATAGGGCCAAGCCTGTGATGCCAAGAGATGAGAGAATCTGTAACAGGAGGGAATGGTCCACAGTGTCGAAGGCAGAAGACAGGTCCAGGAGAAGGAGGACAGAGTAGTGACGCTTGCTCTTGGCGGTTAGTAGGTCATTGGTGACTTTAGTTAGGGCAGTTTCATTTCAGTGATGCAGTCGGAAGCCTGATTGTAAGCGGTCAAAGAGGGAGCAGGAGGAGAGGTAGGAGGACAGTTCAAGATGGACATGCTGTTCCAGTAGTTTTGAGGCATAAGGGAGAAGAGATATCGGGCGATAGCTAGACACAGAGGATGGGTCAAGGGAGGTCTTTTTGAGAATGGGTGTGATCGAGGCATGTTTGAAGGATGAGGGGAAGACACCATTTGTAAGTGAGAGGTTGAAGAGGTGTGTTAGAGTAGGGGTGAAGACGGTGGCGAGGCTAGGGATGAGGTGGGATGGCAGCGGGTCAAGCATGCAAGTGGTGAGGTGTGATCTTGATAGGAGGGTGGAAAGCTGATCTTCTGTCATGGTGGAGAAGTTGGCTTTGGAGGAAGAGGGTTGAGCAGCTAAGAGGGGCAATGGGGGCTGTGGGCCAAAGCTTTCTCTGATCGTATCATCTTCTGCTTAAAGAAAGAGGCAAAGTCTTCAGCAGAAATGAGAGGAGAAGGGGGAGGTGCTGGGGGACAGAGTAGAGAATTGAAAGTGTTGAAGAGCTGTTTAGGGTTGTGAGACAGGGAGGATATGAGAGATGAGAAGTAAGTTTGCTTTGCAGCAGTGAGTGTGGATTTGAAGCTGGTGAGGGACTGCTTGTATGCGGTTAGGTGCTCGGCAGAGCGGGATTTTTTCCATCTCCGCTCAGCAACCCCGGAAGCCCGTCTCAGTTCTTTGGTGAGGCTGGTCAGCCAGGGTTGCCTGTTGATTGTACAAGTTTTGCTATGTGTGAGGGGGGCAGCCGAATCAAGTGCTGCTGTTATTGCAGTGTTATAAAAGGTGGCAGCAGAATCTGTGTCATGAAGTGAAGATATGTCTGTAAGAGGGAGGAGGGACTCAGAGAGCATTGGTAAATTGAGGTGTTTGAGATTTCTGCGAGGGTGAGTGAGTTTGTGGAGTGGGGGTTGTGCACTAGAAGAGGAGAGAGAATAGAACGTCAGTAGGTTGTGGTCAGACAGGGGAAGGGGTGAGTTAGTGAGATTAGTAAGGGAACAGAGGCAGGTGAAGATAAGGTCGAGCGTGTGACCATCGGAGGGGGGTAGTGGAATTGGGGCAAAGGAGCAGGTGTCAGATAGGAGCAAACCAACTCCTCCACCACGTTTGTTGCTGGGGCGGGGGGTGTGAGATAGGTGGAATCCACTGTATGAGAGTGCAGCTGGTGAGGCTGAGTCAGAGGGGATGAGCCAGGTTTCGGTGATGCCAAGGAAGGAGAGTTTATTGGTGATGAAGAGGTAGTGAATAAATGACAGTTTATTGCAGACAGAGCGTGCGTTCCATAGTGCTCCAGGTAGGGGGACCGGGGGAGTGGGGGCTGGGTGAATGGGTATGAGGTTATCATGGTTGCGAAGACATGTTAGAGGATCGTTGGCAGGGTGATAGAAGTGAGTGTGGGGATGTGTTGAGGAGGGCCAGGATTTGGGGATTATGTCACCAGCAGTGAGGAGTAACAGACAGAGCGTTAGAAGGTGGGAAACAGGATAAGACATGGTTGTGGCGTGTGTTTCTGGAGAAAAGGATTGTACGTGGAGGAACAGTTCTGAGGAGAAGGTGAGATGTCTGGGGAGAATGGAGGGGAAAATGATACTTCCTTACTAGGTGGGGGGATTACAGGGAATAGGAAAAAAGTAAGTAGTATGGGGTGAAAGTGAAAAGAAAAGGAAACATGGTAGTGGTTATATATTCTGTCACTTACAGTCAAATCCAGTCCAATTCTAGTCTAATTCGTGTATAGTAATTAGAAAATCTGTAATTTGAAAGATGGAAGTTGAAAGATGGAGGTCAGACTGTCTTGTCAGACTCATGTCTGAGGCTAAATGTGCATTGAGAGGAAGCAGCTGTGAGGGGGGTTGTGGGCGTGATTACCCAGACCACATGGTCACAGTTAAGCAAAGCTAATAAAAGAGGGGAAGGGACTGGCAGCTCAGGTATGCATGGAAGACACAGAGGGAATGAATGCATTGTGATACAGGAAGATGGGTAAGTGAAATGCCAGGGATACTATATGCACTTCATAAACAGTCAAAAACAGAGAAAAAGCTGCATAGATGATTGCATACCATGCAAAATTACTGCAGTTCACAAAACACAGTCACAGGAATTTGGCAAAGCTGGGGAAATTTGGTGCATACCATGCAAAATTAATGCAGTTCACAAAACACAGTCACAGGAATTTGGAAAAGCTGGGGAAATTTGGTGCATACCATGCAAAATTAATGCAGTTCACAAAACACAGTCACAGGAATTTGGCAAAGCTGGGGAAATTTGGTGCATACCATGCAAAATGAATGCAGTTCACAAAACACAGTCACAGGAATTTGGCAAAGCTGGGGAAATTTGGTGCATACCATGCAAAATTAATGCAGTTCACAAAACACAGTCACAGGAATTTGGCAAAGCTGGGGAAATTTGGTGCATACCATGCAAAATTAATGCAGTTCACAAAACACAGTCACAGGAATTTGGCAAAGCTGGGGAAATTTGGTGCATACCATGCAAAATTAATGCAGTTCACAAAACACAGTCACAGGAATTTGGCAAAGCTGGGGAAATTTGGTGCATACCATGCAAAATGAATGCAGTTCACAAAACACAGTCACAGGAATTTGGCAAAGCTGGGGAAATTTGGTGCATACCATGCAAAATTAATGCAGTTCACAAACACAGTCACAGGAATTTGGCAAAGCTGGGGAAATTTGGTGCATACCATGCAAAATTAATGCAGTTCACAAAACACAGTCACAGGAATTTGGCAAAGCTGGGGAAATTTGGTGCATACCTGTAGGAAGAGGAGAAACAGCTTGATTAGAGTGGTACAGATGATATTGCAGGAGCGATGAGTGGCCAAATGCATTCTAGAATTCTAGTCTAATTCATAGTATAGTAATTAGAAATCTGTAATTTGAAAGATGGAAGTTGAAAGATGGAGGTCAGACTCGTCTTGTCAGACTCATGCCTGAGGCTATATGTTTACCAAAACATATTCGAGATACAGTTATATAATCAATATAGACTCAAAATGTAGACTCTCAGCTTTAAATTTGAGGGTATTCACATCCTACTTGCAGTAAAGGTTTAGGAATTAGAGCTCTTAAGAGGGAATTTGTCACCCCCTTTGACATATGTAACCTATTAATATGGGCATATACTGTAGGTTATAGAATGCTTAAAATAGTACTATCTGTATGTCTCATATCAGTGGTCTTGTTGTGGAGAAATTCTCTTTCATTCCTTTATGGTAATGAGATCTTCCAGGCTCAAGGGCAAGCGGTGCCTGGAAGAAAGCTCCGCTACTAACCGCCACCCGTCCAGTCCTCGCTGCATCTTCTGATCCCTGCTACTCCCATTGGAATCTTCAGTCATCCTGTGCTGTATTGGACTTGTAGATGTCATTGTGCCCAATGATGGATGTTGTGATGTCATGATGCCGTTGTCCCCTGCGAGCCTGCACAGGACCATTTCAGGACCCATGACACCCAGGAGTCTGACATATCAAGATAGGACCAAAGATTCCAAAGTGAACAATGGGGGTTCAGACGATGCAATGAGGACTGGACGGGTGGCGGAAGGGCCAGAGAAGTACGTAAGGTGAGTGTAATATTTTCTTTATTTCTCTAACCATTTGATGGCACATTACGTTTCAGAAAATAGCAGCCAGCTGCCATCCAATTTGCTCAATCCGAACGAAAGTGAATTATAAAAAAATCCACATTTTGGCGAATGCTGATTTTAGTAAAATTCGAGTACAATTCAGTTTCACTCAAATTTATCTGCTCATTGCTACTCTGCAGTCTCCACCTCTGTGCAGATTTTTCTTTAAAATATATAAAAATAAATTACAGCATATTACTAAATGTATAAATGAGATTACCCCATTAAGGTCATGTTCTTGCGGTCTTATAAATCTTTTCATTGACAAATAATGAAGAAAAAAACCTTTCTAAATGAATGATTATTTGGAGATGTAAGTTAAAAGTAATTAATCAAGAGCAAATGTAAATAGGTCCAAAGAATCGTCAACTTATGTTACAGTATGTTTATATTAGCTGTACCAGTAGAGTAAAGAAAGGATTAATACTGTTTCCATTAAGTCTCTGAGGCTTTACAATAACTAAGATATGCATACCTCTCTAGCATCTGGGGAGGAAGAGTGCCAAAAGATGCATTTAAAAAAAATCCTGTGAAGTGCTAAATTTGAAGCCTAGGGCGAGTCATGTACGAGCTGGAATCACAAGGAATTTTAGGACCAATAAAAAATATTCTGAACTAAGAAATTTTGACTAATGGGGCATAGTACACTTATTGTGCATTATTATAGCATTACTTAATTTTTTGTTTTATCTACCACAACCTACTCCAACCTTGCAACAAAAAAAAATTTGATAAATTTTGGTCTGCCTCTACCTCCCACTACTTGGAGAACACAAGGATTGAAACAGATTTCTTTGAATTCAGTGGATATACCAAAGAACTCCCTCTACAGCCTAGTGCAGGAAATCAGAATATTATCTTTACAGTGAGAATATTATTATTTGCAAGATTTACTCATGACATATAGCTAGGGTATGCTTAAACACACTGAGCTGTGAGCTTCTTTACACTTGAACACTCAAAAATACTAAAAAAGGATGTCTACCCATACATTTTCTTAAATTTACTTAAGTACTCTATTTTCAAACCATACATTAATCTGATAAGCTGAAAAAAACATTGATAGACTGCAGCGCACATCACAACTATTGGGCGGCCACGTGTAGACACACATATAACTTAAACAACTCCCTACAGAGTATCACAAAATCAAGATTTTTTGTAAAGCCGTTAATCTCATGCCACTTATCTCAACCTATGTTGGACAAATAGGAGGTTATAGAAAAATACATCTACACTTAGAATAAAGGAGCACATTTTTTGACAAATTTTTGAAAATTCATTACAGGAACCAAAAGGGCCCATATCCCCTTCTTGCACTGTGGTATTTTGCTGTGTATGTCTACTAAGGCTACCACCAACATGTTAAACATTGCTGCGTCTAAATCTTTATCATGGAGCTGATAGCCTATTTTATTTAAATGGAACTTATCCACTTGGAAATTATTTACCTGTAGATATAGGGTTCATCTGCAGATAAAAAGTGTTACAATGCTGCCCAGTCGCCATATTGAAAGTTTGGCTATTTTGAAAAAATTAACTTATTTCCAGCTTTCAGTCATAGGAGCAGTGCAGCTAGAGTCTAATGTCTTTTGCAGGTCATCTGTGAAGAGCAAGCTGTCAATCAAAGTGCTGGGGTATGCTTACAGCTGTCGCTCACAGTATAGTAAGCGGTGCTGCGAGTGTTGAATGTGTAGTCACAATGTGCACGACCTCATAACTGAAAGCCGGCGGCTCCCAGGAGGAAATAAGTTCATTTTCTCCTAGTGGCTGCATTTACAGTAAGGCTGATGGACAGCATTGTAATGATATAAACCTGCAGATTAACCATATGTAGGTAAATAGTGTTTTTCAAGGTAACATGTTCCCTTTAAGCACATTTCTAGAAAATATATAAAATCTATAGAGACAAAAAAAAGGTTACTATTTTACATATTCCATTATTATTCTATTTATTTTGATTTACCTTTTAGCACTTTTATGTAATTTTCAGTAAAACTAGTGATCTCCTTGTCCAAGCTTTTTTCGGACTCCAGACTCTCAGACTATGGTAATTAAGATTTTAGGATGAATACATCTTACTAATAAAATATTTGACTCCTGCCAAGGTACCACAGCTGTCTACCAGCAGGAGATGTGTAACAGATGTCAACAAAGAACATGTTCTGTTACCGGTGGCTGCCTGGTAAACACTAATTTGTAAAGCCTGACACCGGAGGATCTCCAGCTACTCTTGACTTTCTTTCCAATATGTCCTATGTTCTAAGTGAGCAGTGGGAACTTTAGTTTAGCGATTGACAAATATAAATAGACACAACACAACCCCAACCTTACGATCATCATTATCTTGTAACTGTCCCATATTGTAGATGTTACAAATCTTTATTTATTTATAGCAATAATTTACCATAAGTAGTGTTACTATTGAGGGGATTTTCACCAGTCTTGACTAATACAGTTAGGTCCATAAATATTTGGACAGAGACAACATTTATCTAATTTTGGTTCTAGACATTACCACAATGAATTTGAAACAAAACAAATCAGATGCAGTTGAAGTTCAGACTTTCAGCTTTCATTTGAGGGTATCCACATTAAAATTGGATGAAGGGTTTAGGAGTTTCAGCTCCTTAACATGTGCCACCCTGTTTTTACGTTCAATAGTTTTTTATTGAAAATTTTTTGGTTATTGCATGTACAATAAAACATATAACTGGGCCTACAGGAGACCATACGTTGTAAAACAGTAAGAATAACAAGACAAAATATGGACTAACTAGGAATACAAACAATAAACATAAGGAAAGGATTTGGTAATAGGAAGGAAGGGGAGGTAATATCGGTAAGAAGAACCATTTCTTGCGTTTCGTTTAGAGATCACTTAGAGATCACTTAAGGGTGACCTGTTGAGACAGGATGTAATGAGTCTTTGCAATATTTGGACCATGGGGCCCAAGTGCGGTTGCATAGTGTTACGCAATTATTGCGGATAGCATATAAACGTTCCAGTGCGTGATGTTCTTTAAGTCGAGAGGTCAGCTCAAGCATCGATGGTATGGAAGCAGTTTTCCAGCGTTGGGCTAACATTACTTTAGCTACCATTAGAGTGTGTGCTACAAACCTGCGGAATTCTAGAGGTACCGTGTCAATCTCCAGCAGGCATAATGCTATGTGAGGAGAACGCTGTATTCTCAAAGATGTCACCAAATCTAGTAAGTTGAAAACCTCTCCCCAGAAGCACAAAACTCTGGGGCAGCTCCAAAATATGTGGAATAAGGAGCCCGTCTCTCCACAGTTCCTCCAACAGCAATCAGAGGTTCCGGGAAACAACCTGGCCAACCTCTCAGGAGTGTAATACCAGCGTGACATGCACTTCATATGCATTCTTGAAGCGTCATGGAGAGCGACGCTTTTTTAGCCCATTTAAACGCAAGTTCCACTGAGTCTCAGAATACAGTCCTCCCAGGTCAACTTCCCAACTGAGGATATGGGTTCGTTTAGTAAAGTGAATGGAGTCGTTAAATATTGCATATAAGTGCTTAGTTGTAGCAAAGTGAGGTTGGGGGTTAGTACCCAAGATAAGGTTCCAGAGGGTCAGAGGAACCCGCGTATCAAGCTTATCACCAGAGAGGATATAGGATCTAGCCCTTCGAATATGGAATGCGGTTAGATGTGGTATGTGACTTGTAAATTGCATTGTGGCTACATCTCCCCAAGTTTGCAGGCCAAGTTCCCCCAGCTCCGGGTGTCTAAGTCTGGAATACACTGATGAAGAAGTGCGATCGGTAATGCTGTCGCAGAGACTTGTGTATCATATCTCAACTTGGATGTTAATAAGTCCCAACTACGTAGAGACGCTTTCACTACATGTGAAGCCGGTGGAGGAAGAGTTTTGTCTACAATGTTAACTAACAAATGCAAGTGTAATGGTCTTGAATGATTTAAGACTAATTCTATGGTCGGCCAAGAAGAGTGTGTAGATTGCATCCACCAGTGTCTAGTTTGACGTATAATCGTAGCGTGGTAATATGCGTGTAAATTGGGGACGCCCGCCCCTCCATGGTAACAAGACATTCTCAAGACTGAGGAGGCCACCCTGGGTTTCTTCCCTGCCCAAATAAACCCCAACATTTGTGATGAGAGCCTTGTTATATATTTCTTTGGTATCGGGAGATTAAGCGTTCTATATATATATAGGATTTTAGGTAAGATCATCATCTTATAGGATACAATCCGACCTATCCATGATATGTCTGTTTTTGAGAATGTGTCTAAAGTCTCCTGAATATCCTGTATTAGGCCATTCATATTTTGTAGCACTGTCTTGTGAAATGGTAAGGTAAGCTTAATACCTAGGTACGTTATCGTAGTATCCTGCCATTTGAAGGGGAACTCAGCGAGTATCGCAGCCTTAAGTTGGGGATCAATGTGTATTCCCATGAGGTGTGATTTGGTGTAGTTGAGTTTGTAGTGAGATATCCGCCCAAATTCGTCTAGGGTGTTACAGGCTGATCGTAGGGAGGTTAACGGGTCGGTTAATAGAAGGACAATATCATCTGCATACAGACTTATTTTGTGTTGTCTATCAGAAATTGGGATACCTCTAATAGTCTGATCCAATCTGACTCTCTCCGCCAATGGTTCCATGATGAGAACAAAGAGGAGAGGAGACAGGGGACAACCCTGACGGGTGCCGTTCGTTATGTAGAATGGTTGCGATAAAGTGCCATTAATAAGCACCCTAGCGGATTGGCAGGAATATAAAGCTTCAATGTAGTGTAAAAAGTCGTTCTCGAAACCAAATCTGCGCAAAGTGTGGAACATAAATCCCCAATGAATTCTGTCGAACGCCTTCTCCGCATCCAACGAGAGAAGCAAAGAAGGCGCCCGACCCCTCGAAGCAAATTGAAGCAAGTTGAGGACACGTCGTGTTGCGTCTGATGTTTGGCGTCCCGCCACAAATCCTGTCTGATCAGTATGAATCAGCAGTGGCAAAATGTTAGATAGCCTGATGGCTAGTATTTTAGCGTATATCTTAGTATCTGAATTCAGTAGTGATATGGGTCTAAAGTTTCCAGGTTCGTTAGGGGATTTCCCAGGTTTAGGAATCGCAGTTACTGTCGCTTCTAAGAACTCAGGCGGGAAAGAAGCGCATTCACGAGCTGAGTTTAGCATGTTAGTCAAATGCGGCGCAAGTAATTCAGAGAAGGTTCGGAGATATTCATTCGAGTACCCGTCAGGGCCAGGTGATTTGCCCAGTTTAGACATATTGATGGATTGCAAGGTTTCAGTCACCGAGATTGGGGCATTTAGCATAGAGGCCGATGAAGGGGATAGTTTCGGGAGGTCAATTTGAGATAAAAAAGAGTTAATGGCTAGGTCTGTAGGTTGTATAACTCCCGGGGAATCTTTGAGATTGTATAACTGTTCGTAATATTTACGAAACGACTCCGCTATTTCCATAGGGTGTGTGATTGACGAGTGAGGGCAATGGGAACTTTTTAGTGAGAACACCGTACTACGGATTCGCCTTTGTTTTAGTTTGGATGCCATGTATCGAGAGGTTTTATTAATTGACCCGTAGTGGGTTGCACGCATGGTGCGTATGTATTTATCGTGTTGGCTAAACAGATGAAGTTGTAAATTATGTCGATGGGTCATCAGACTTCGATGATTATTCAATGTTGGTTGTGAAGTGATTTCATTCTCAGCTAATTGGACTTTCAGCAATAAACTATCCAGCTGACTCGTTAGTGCCTTTTTCCTCTGAGCTCCCATTTGGATGAGGTGTCCCCGCATGACCGCCTTGTGAGCTAACCATAATATCGAGGGAGTAACGTCAGGAGTAGCATTAACACTAAAGTAGTCTACTATATGCTGTCGTATGCGAGTCGCATATGAGGAATCGGTGTACAGTGCCAGGTTATTTCGCCATTGCCTCGTCATTGATGCATTGGCTCGCGGAGACCACTCCAGCGTTATCGGCGCATGGTCCGACCACGCGGCCGTCCCTACCGTAGCAGACTTAGCATCTGGCAATGCCCAACGATCCACAACAAACATGTCAATGCGTGAAAAGGTGCGATGTCGAGCTGAGTAGAAGGAGTAAGCCCTAGAGCTAGAATTAAGGCATCTGTATGTATCGTATAGGGAGTGTGATCTTAACCATTGTTGGAGACATGGGACATGCCGGGGTCTAGGATTGGAAGAATCTAACGACCCATCAGCTATCATGTTGAAGTCCCCTCCCATAAGCAGACCTCCCTTCGCCATTATTCGGACTTTACGCATTACCCTGTTTAGGAAACGAATTTGTCGTAAATTCGGTGCATATATATTAACCACAGTGACCATTTTGTTTTGTAGCAGTCCCACCAATATTATAAAACGACCTGCAGGGTCAATGTAGGAAGATTCGCATTGAAATGACACGTCAGTGGAGAACAAAATAGCAACGCCTGCCTTTTTCTTCTCCTGAGAGGCTAGGAAAATCTGCGTGTATTTAACGCTGCTAAAGAGGGGCATTTTAGTACGAGAAAAGTGAGTTTCCTGCAGAAAAAGTATATCTGCTTTAAGTCTACCTGCCTCTCTCCAAAGATAAGAGCGCTTATAAGGGGAGTTCAGTCCCCTTACGTTGAGGGATACCAAATTTAGCGACATATTGAGATATCATAAATTTGCTTACCGCACCGCAAGGCCGAACCTAGGAGTAGATGAAATTTGGATATTGCGGTCTCAAGGCGAGATATGCTGGGTAATTCCATTTCGGCAGCGCAAGAAGGGTTTGGGATGTGAAGTAGATCTTTGGGTAATACTAGGGATAGAAACATAAGGAAGGGGACACAACGAGTAAAGGCATTACAAAAGCAGTGTAACTGAGTTAGATCATAAAAGATCAATCGAAGGTACATATCGATACTCAAATATGCTCCTCGACCGAAAATCTCCAGGGGGAAGGAGTTCAAATGGCCTTCTAATGAGGCCTCAAAAACTAGTAGGCTAGCCCGTATTGACGGAACGGTCCCAAATAGCTAGCCGCTGTAGAGAGAACTGCGTCGATTTTTAGCTCGACCGGATCAGCGTGGGGAGCTCTGGGTTTGCCAATCTTGCGTCGGTTTAGAAGGTTTCTGGATCGCAGTCTGTAGTTGTAGGTCAATCTTCACACCCCAACTTTTTGCCAAGTCGCATCCTTCCTTCAGTGAGTGAATGATATGCAGGGTATCGTCATGGCGCACCAAGAGTTTCAGTGGAAAACCCCATTTGTACTGTATAGAAGCTGCTCTGAGAGCGGAGGTCAGGGCTGGAGGTTTCTTCATGCTTGCAAGGTGGCTTGAGATAAATCAGTATATAGCTGTAATCCCAAGTATGGCGTAGGGAATTCCTTCATTTTCCTGGCTGCAAGTAATATTCGTTCTTTAATATGGAAAAAATGTACTCTGAGCAATACATCCCTCGGCACATTTGGCGGCAAAAATTTGGCTCTAGGAAGCCTATGTATTCGATCGATAATAAGATCGCGGTCGGTGGCTTCTGGAATAAAAATGCGGAACAAATCTACCACATAGTCCTGAAGGTCTGATGAGAGAACCGACTCTGGCACTCCTCTTATTTTAATATTATTTCTGCGATGTCTATCTTCGATATCTGCCATCTTGGATTTTAGATATTGCACTTCGTCATGTAATACATAGTGGGAGTCTATGAGGGCGTTGTGCGATCCTATTACCTCCTCCATTTTGTGTTCTACTGTGTTAACCCTGTATGACACATTGTCCACAGATGCTTCCACTGCGGCTTGTAGTTTATCCAGTTTACCCTGTATTGAACCGCTCAAGGCTACAATTAGCTCCTTTATATACGCTTCTGAGGCAGGTTGATTAGAAGCTGGAGCAGAGAATGCCGCATTAAGTTCTGATTGTGATTCATCCACAGGAGTCTCCGTACGTGGTTTTTGCTTCTGAGGGCTGGAGGAGGGAGAGGAGTCAGTCGTTATGTCTGAGGCGTCTTGCGTCGCCATCTCTTCCTCCTGCTCAGTTGCGACTGTAAGCTTTTGCACCCGCGATCGGTGTTGGGATGAACGTAGAGATTGGCCGGAGTGGTCGGGTGTTACCGGCGGTGAGTGTGGTGGTCTCAGCGTTGGAGAGCTGTGTTGCAGGGCTGCAATGCGGCCACGGGTAATGGCAGCTGTTGGTGTCTTCTTAGGTGCAGGTTTCCCGCGTCCCGGCGCCATGTTAGATCCTCCGTCACTAGGCCCAGCAGGATAGAAGTCCGTTAGGCGCTTCAGCTGGTTGCCCGATCCTTTCCTTTTGGACATCTGGGTACTCCTTGTTCTCTCCTTCGTCACAAGGGACCGACTAGTCGTGCTTAGTAAAGCTGAAAATAGTCAGCTATGAGGCCGGGAACAGAGCGCTCAGATTAGCACGTCTTGCTCTGTAGGCGGTAGCCACGCCCCCCCCTGCACCCTGTTTTTAAAGGGACCAAAAGTAATTGGACAATTGACTCCAAGGCTATTTCATGGACAGGTGTGGGCAATCCCTTCATTATATCATTCTCAATTAAGCAGATAAAAGGGCTGGTGTTGATTTGAGGTGTGGTGTTTGCATTTGGAAGGTTTAGCTGTGAAGGAAACATGCGGTCAAAGGAGCTCTCCATGCAGGTGAAACAAGCTATCCTTAAGCTGCAAAAAACAGAAAAAACCCATCCGAGAAATTGCTACAACTTTAGGAGTGGCAAAATCTACAGTTTGGTACATTCTGAGAAAGAAAGAAAGCACTGGTGAACTCATCAATGCAAAAAGACCTGGGCGCCCACGGAAGACAACAGTGGTGGATGATCGCAGAATACTCTCCATGGTGAAGAGAAACCCTTCACAACAGCCAACCAAGTGAACAACACTCTCCAGGAGGTAGGCGTATCAATATCCAAATCTACCATAAAGAGAAAACTGCATGAAATTAAATACAGAGGGTTCACTGCACGGTGCAAGCCACTCATAAGAATCAAGAATAAAAAGGCTAGGCTGGACTTTGCTAAAAAACATCTAAAAAAGCCAGCACAGTTCTGGAAGAACATTCTTTGGACAGATGAAACCAAGATCAACCTCTACTAGAATGATGGAAAGAGAAAAGTATGGCGAAGGCGTGGTACAGCTCATGATCCAAAGCATACCACATCATCTGTAAAACATGGCGGAAGCAGTGTGATGGCTTGGGCATGCATGGCTGCCAGTGGCACTGGGTCACTAGTGTTTATTGATTATGTGACACAGGACAGAAACAGCCGAATGAATTCTGAGGTATTCAGATCCATACTGTGTGCTCAGATCCAGCCAAATGCAGCCAAACTGATTGGTCGTCGTTTCATACTACAGATGGACAATGACCCAAAACATAAAGCCAAAGCAACCCAGGAGTTTATTAAAGCAAAGAAGTGGAATATTCTTGAATGGCCAAGTCAGTCACCTGATCTCAACCCAATTGAGCATGCATTTCACTTGTTAAAGACTAAACTTCAGACAGAAAGGCCCACAAACAAACAACAACTGAAAACCACCACGGTGAAGGCCTGGCAGAGCATCAAAAAGAAGGAAACACAGTGTCTGGTGATGTCCATGAGTTCAAGACTTCAGGCAGTCATTGCTAACAAAGGGTTTTCAACCAAGTACTAGAAATGAACATTTTATTTACAATTATTTAATCTGTCCAATTACTTTTGGTCCCTTTAAAAACAGGGTGGCACATGTTAAGGAGCTGAAACTCCTAAACCCTTCATCCAATTTTAATGTGGATACCCTCAAATGAAAGCTGAAAGTCTGAACTTCAACTGCATCTGATTTGTTTTGTTTCAAATTCATTGTGGTAATGTCTAGAACCAAAATTAGATAAATGTTGTCTCTGTCCAAATATTTATGGAGCTAACTGTACATCTGTTGGAATAAGGTGCCACTTAATAAATTTGGAGCACCTCAGACTCGCACCAGAAAATGAAGTCTTTGCCAGCGAGGAGCAGGCTTAGATCACAGCAATAATCTATGTTGTCTTCTGGCATACATTATAGAAAATTTGTGCAGCAATTAGTCCCGCTACTTATGATGAGTTACACCTACTTTTTTTTAAGAAAGATTGAGCCATTGCAAAGGAGCTAAGAGTTTTTGCCTTTATTTTGAAAACCTCCCTCCTGCCAATTTAGCATCTCTTAGACACCAGAAAATAACTAGAAAATAAATGCCCCCTTTCATTCCTATATTTACAACAACCAAAAATGAGGACAGGTGTAATAAAAGTTCTGTCAAAATTCTTTTAGACTTTTTCTGTTATGGACAAAATGCCAATCCCACAGCCTGGTTGACAGACATATACTGTCTAACAACTAATGCATCAAATGTATGACCATGAAAGTAATACCCAATACTTCACATCAGAGTATGCACAAAATTCGAAGAAGTAAGCAAAGGTAAAATATAAAACCAAATTTTTATTAGCAATAATTAAAAAATACACATAAATAAAACCAGAGTGCCCAGCAGGGGAAAAAAAAAAGACACCATCAAAATACGAAGGGTGTAATAGTTACATAATATATAGATGTTGGATGAATACAAAAAAACTACTAGCAGCAATAGTCGATCTACGGGACTGGATAACTCCTTGTAGGGGATCTAAAAAATATATAATAAAATGGCTAATAAAGTAAATAAATAATTATATAAATCCGTAACAGAAGTCATAATAGATCCACATAAAAAGGAGTAAAGAACATATGTCCCAAATAGCCATAATCCAAAAAGTATGTATCAAATGAAAAAGTGCAAGTGCGACTCACATAATATTGTAGGATGAATATATAAATGCGCTAGTAGCAAATAAGCAATCAAAATGCGCATACATCAAATGCACATCAGGTTATCAGGTACCATACCTAAGGTTAGAGCTGGCACGCTAGCAGTGAAACAACATGGTGCTTCCCTCTCACCCCAACGCACGTTTCGCTGTCGCTTATTCCTTATGAAAACCTTCTAATTGTATGGCAGTAACCATAGAGACACCAGGTTTGTCCCATATGAGATAAGACCAGTACCATTCAGCCCTCATATACAGCATTTTCATATGCTGTACATATGCCCCCAAGGGCGTTCACTATCTTGGTGCGGTACCTCCCCTTTTCTTGCAATCTCGCTCCTGTGCAGGCGTACTTCTCTGCCCTGTTGAGGACAGAGCAAATTATTGCAGTGCGCATGTGCCAGGAAAGATCAAAGAGACCCAGCACATGTGTACTGCAGTACTTTACTCTGAGAAGCACGCCTGCATGGGAGTGTGATGCCGGGGACACTGTGTGGATAACGTAGGATGCGTCATCTACACGAAGCTCAGAAGGAAGATGGCATCGCAAGAAGTAGGGAGGCAATGGACCAAGACCAGTGGCACGCATCGTACTCAACAGCCCTGAAGGTGAGCATTATAAAAGGTGTTTTTCTTGTCTTGCATGCCGGATTGGGGGCATAGATACAGCATATTAGAATGCTGTATATCAAGGCTTAAATGTACTGGTCTTATCTCATATGGGACAAACCTGGTGACAGGTTCTCTTTAGAACCTTTGGCCACGACTCTACAATATAGCAAGCAGGCAAAAAGAGAAAAGACTTCAGAATACACAGACTTTATTAAAAAGAGTTGAGAAACTGACAACAGATGTCCAATTTGTCTCAGGTTGTCAATCCCTTCCGGACTATGGGGAAGCAGTGCTTTACTGTCTGCCCCACTAACATTATTTTAATTATATTATTTTAATTTCTTGTTGCTTGAATAGAACAAACATATTCCCCAGCAGTGTAGACATCAGTCCGTCCCTGGTGCGGCTCACAATCTCATTTTAGTATGGCAAACATTATGATCAAACTGATAGTACATTTTTGGATTTCAGGAGAAAATCAGAGTACCCAAAGGAAACGTGCACACATTTTTGGAGAATATACAAGTTTCACCTAGATGTTGGTCTTGGTTGAATTTGAACCCCGGAGTGCAACACTACTGACCACAGAGCTATGAGACTGGGGTCGCTTAGTAGCTTCAGCACTATGTGCTATTCACATTTTTGTTCTCTTCACAGTGATCTAATCTGTTACCCATTGCACCACTTGTTTCTTCAATTCAGTAGTTCCTTGCACAGCCTGGAGCTCAGATGTGCAGGGATAAAACATGGAACTGTCGTGGGCAGTTTCTTTATTGTCAAGGTCAGAGTGGGTTCCTCAGGTCAGAACCACAGTGATCAATATATCCGAGTGATATGCTATCACTTAACAAAGGAAAACTCGTATTCCATTAGGTTTACATCCAAAGAAGTCTTTCTTGCTTCAACTATCTGTCCTTTTTTCATATTTTCAGTGTTGGGTGAGATATTTCACTGTGAGCAGTAGAAGGACTATAATAATCCCTTGGTAGTCTTGGAGGTCTTGACAAAGACCCTTGTTGAGTTTCAATGTTGCACCATGCTGTGGGGGAATAAAGGGCTTGCGGTTTCAATCATTTTATAAGTTTCTTTTTAGTTGATAGTCGTGGGGCACATGGGACTTTATATACTTGTGCTTTGACGACATCCGTGCCGATTCATTTGTTGATAGCATTGCTAGATCACTTATATAACATTTCATAGTATCATTAAAATGACAAAATCAGACACTTCATTCAAGTTTGGGGCAAATTAACTTATGATTAGAGAAGAGTAGAAAGACAAAATTCTAATTAGCATGTTTGCACTTTTTTTTTACTCTGGAAATTCTATTAGCTGAAAAGGTGTCTGCGAATTTAATGCAGCTTATTATGCTCTGTAGATATCAGAACATAATAAACAAAATATGCAAAAAATAAAAATTCTTATGCTCATATTGCATATTCTGCTCATCCGCTCCTCATCATCCTCATCAGATCTCCTGATCCCCGTCACTTGTGCTCAAATCCCCAGGATTTCCCCTGATGAAGCCACGGGTCTAGTGGTGATACACATGGGACTTTCTACCTCCCTCCTCTGCCTCAACTGACATGTCCTTTTAATATACCCCTTATCTTATGGTCAACTGTACTTGTTTTTCCATTACATACCTTTATTGCTTATATCCTCATTATAGGGTTTATTAGTATAATTGTGTTCCATGTGTTTGTTATCGTCTTTGATATTCTATTTTTATTATGCCAAGTATATTTTTTGTTATATTAAAGTGTTCTTACAGGACCAAATTTTTGTTTATTGTTTGATAATTATGCATTGTTTGCAACTGGCCCTTTTGTTTGATACTGATATCATTTTAAAGGGTACTCTGTTATGCGAAACATTTATGTCGAAGGTGGGTAGGTTGCTACTTTATTGAGGTTACATTGTACTGATTGCTGCCTATAGGCTTTGTAAGCATTTTTATAATTATCCTTATTGTACATTTGCATGATAAAATATGACATTAGCCACTACTCATGGATAGACCATGAGGCAGAGAAGTCAGACGTTCCGGTGTCAGTACTCAGAGAGCACATAAAAAACCAAGGGAAAAGACAAAAGCGCAAGTCAGGTCTTGGTCAAGAGTCAAAATACCACAAGATAGCGGATAAAGGCAACAGGACAAGACAAAGGGATAGTCAGAACATGGTCCAAGTGTCAGGTATGATGATCAGAACTCAAAACAACAGAATGATGCAAGCTCTCACCATGAAGTGATACAAACACTCGTCTGGCAGGGATCAGGGGCAGACAGCTCAGTTAAATAGCTTGGGCAATCTCCAGAGCAGAGAACACCTGGAGAAAGTCACGCACCTCCCAGTCCCAGACTGGACAGCCGAGCTGTCAATCAAAGCACCAACATCTCAGCATGCCCATTACAAGATTGGACAGCCAAGCTGCCAATCCAAACACTGACAACTCCGCATGACTCATATTCCATAGGACAGAAAAGCAATCACTCACAGAGGAATCGTGACAAAAATGTGTACTTATGGAGATCCCTTTCTCATTCGTATACTTCTTTTTCTTTTTTTCTTAAATAGTTAATCACCAAATATGCTTTAGGTTGATCTTGTTAATTGTGGTGCCCTCTTAGATTGCATTTTTTAAATCCCCAGGTCTCCCATATTTTTTTTCTACAAACGGTCACAATGTCATGATGTCAGACTTGCACAACAACCTTACATGCACTTTCGCAGAACCTCCCTGTACCTCATCAGAGTAGGAAGTCGTGGCTCACTATGAGGCTGTGGTTCCACGGTCCGGAACCACAGCGCTTTGGACGGAGCGGAAATTCCGCACTGCCCAAAGCCCCCCCCTTTTTGACGCGCGCTCTTTCCGGATGTGTTCCGGACACCTCCGGAACACATCCGGAAAGAACGCAGGGCTGCATAGCCCTGTGTTATTTCTGTTGCGGCGACGCAGCGTCGCCGCATTAGCTAGGACATGCTGCGGTCTAAAAACACGCAGCTAATCTGGAATGTTTCCTGATCGTGGAAACATACCCTGAGAGTTCCTGGGATGTCAGCGCGAGCAGAAGGGGTCAGAAGATGTGAGGAGCGGAGAATCCGGAGAGATGAGCGGCAAGGTGAGTATAAGGATTTTTGTATTTTATGTTAACCTTTTGATGGCCACTTACAGTTCAGCAAAATTGTGGTCACAGAAGAAAATTTCTAAAGATTCACATTTTAATGATTTGCTGATTATTTCAAATAGAATTCAATTTTGCTCAAATGTATTAGCTCATCTCTATTTGTGATAATAAAAAGTGTTCTCGTGTCTTGCATGTCAGGTTTACAAATTAATTAGAAGACAAAAGTGTTGATTGCTTTTGTATCTGACAGCATTTATTGGAGCTGTAAAGTAATGTAAACTCAAGACAGACTTCTGGCTGCACATACTGAAAAAACACACACTGGGATGTTCATTCTGCAGATAAATCGTGTTACAAAACCTATATATCAGTAACAGCGCTGTTAGCCACAACCAGCCATTTGGGAAAGCGCTCATAATTCATGGATCTTATTCCTGCCCTTGTAGCACATGTGGTTTGCAAATGATTCAGTGTGTTAAAAAGTTTCTGTGGGTGCTAATGTGGAAGAAGTAAGCCAGGGGGAAGAAAACACAGCTCTGCATCATAACAGATGTGCTATTGTGTACACATTCGGAAGTAGGAAACCTGTACAAAAGTAACACATTTGTTTAGAGAAAGTCACTAAGTTTAGCTGCAGTTACTAAACAGCCCAACAAAAAGCTTTTCTTCACTCAAACAGTGCACAACCAAATGTGGTCACGGTGCTAAAGTCTAGCAGCCTACAACAAATTAAGAACTTTCCAAATATGTGTAGCTCAGTATATAATAATTTTCATTATGTCATTTTATAAAGCTACCACTGATCCCGACACCACATATCCCAATATATCCTGTATGCAAAGACATAGCAGATGTGAATTTGACAAATAGCTGTTTTATGCAAATCGAAAGATGCTGCTGAAAAACTTGATTCAACATGATACACATAGGTACATGGCACTGGGGTTCTCTTTGTTGTTCCTTAAAATCCCTTATTGCTTATGCCTAGTAAATTAACTGAACTGTGTCAAACGCCTGTTAGTTTTCACGTTGGGCATGATGGGTTTCTTGGCACTGCTTGTTCACACTGACAGCCCAGTATTGATATATTGCCTGTTACTGTAAACCCCTCATATTACGCATTGCGTTCTGCATTTAGTTTCTCAGGAATCTCTCTAAACGCATTGCTTTTATGGCGCTGTAATACTGATTAAATTGATACCTTTGGTGAAAAAATCTGTTGTGTAGTTCTTTTTTATTCACCATTTGACGTTTTCTGCTAATTAGAGTTTGCTGCTCAGGGGCCGGACTGTACGTTGGTTCTTCTCCTCCCTGTCTGTGATTCTCCGGCCCCTCTGCCTACCTCTGGTTTATGACTAGCCTCATGAAATGTCACAAGGGCACCTTGCTAGAGTTTCTCCTTCTTTAAGGTAGACTCTGCTAAACATCTGGTTGCCTCTAGCGAATCTCTCAATCTGTGTTCCTGCAGGTCCATCATCTTTCCCGTGTAACGCTAGGCACTTCCTATATCTAAGGGTATGTTTCACAAGCAATGACCTTCACCCAACGGTCTGCTAACCTCTCTAATGATCTCCTCTGATGGTCTCACCTACCTGGTTTTGATGCTGCTATCTTAAAGCTTCTGTACGTTCCCAGCAATATCACCGTCAAACAAACAAGTGTAAAAGACTTTCCCTAAAAAGACACCTTGGGATCTTATTGTTCTACCACCAGATTGTCAGACAAAATGAAGGAGGCCGATCTAACTCAGTAGAGCCATCAAATAACAGAAATAAATAAACACAGCATTGCAAAAAATATCAATAAAACGGTACAATGCACACATCCATAAACTAAAGACTAAAATGTAGTCATCGTCATCAACTGAACAGGATTTGCCCATGTTCTCACTCTTAAAACATTGCAGTGATTCCTCGTGCAGAGACCAAATCCCCTAAATCAGTGTTTCCCAAACTCCAGTCCTCACGGCCCGTACATATCATGTTTTCAGGATTTTGCAATGCTCCTCTGGTACATTAAATATGCAAATTGCCTCTTGAGAGAGGAAGAGAACTAGAACTCACAGCACCACCTGTTGGAAGCAGCGATTCTACAAGTCACTATCAACCCTTTTAACCCCTTAATGTCCACTGACGTGCAGAGTCCGTCATGGCAAGGTGCCAGTTCCGGCACCAGGACGGACTCTGCACGTCATGCCTTTGATCTACCACTGCGTGTAAACACGCAGTGGTAGATCAGTGCCGACAGCTGTCATAGACAGCTGACAGGCACGGCAAGCGGTGCGGGGACCTTTGCCGTCAGTCCCCGCACCCACAGCGCTGTGATTGGTCAGTCAATCTGACTGACCAAACACAGCAGCGATCGTGCAGGAGAAGCTGAAATTTCAGCTTCCCCAGCGCGATCAGTGCAGGAGCCGGCGCTGCAGTGGCCAGGCTTCCTGCACTGACAGCCAGGAGCGGAGCCCCCACCGCCCCTGGCTGTTAACCCCCTGACTGCTGCGATCGAGCGCGATCGCAGAGCTCAGGGGGGGAGGCAGAGGGTCGGGAGCTCCCTCTGCCTCAGATCAGCGCCACCGCAATGTATTTGCAGGGCCTGATCTCTGCCTTGATGACCCGGGGGTTGTCATGACAACCTCCGGGTCATCTAGCTACGGGAAGCTGCTGTGATCATGTCACAGCAGCTTTCCCCATAGGTACAATGCATTGCAATGCCAGAGCATTGCAATGCATTGTAACTGCAATAAAAAGTAAAAAAAGTGAAAGTCCCATAAAGGGACAAGTTAAAAAAAATCATTTTTTAAAAAAATTGTAAAAAAAATATTACAAAATAATTTTAAAAAAATCCCCTAAAAAATACACATTTTTATGTAATAAAAAAAATAAAAAACAAAAAACATACACATGTTAGGTATCGCCACGTCCGTAAAAATCCCATCTATAAAAGCGTAACCCTAGTTAACCCCTTCAGTGAAAGCCGTAAAAAAAAACACAAAAAAGTAGTAAATTATACTTTTTCCAAGCGGTATCATTATACCGCTTGGAAAAAGTGCAATAACACGCGATCAAAAAGTCAGATATAAATAATCATGGTACCGCTGAAAACGTCATCTTGTCCCGCAAAAAACAAGCCACTATACAGCATCATCAGCAAAAAAATAAAAAAGTTATAGCTCGCGGAATAAACTGATGCAAAAATAATTATTTTTTCTATAAAATTTTTTATTGTGTAAAAAACGCCAAAACATAAAAAAAATATATAAATGAGGAATCGCCGTAACCGTAGTGACCCGAAGAATAAAGCTGCTTTATCAATTTTACCACACACGGAACGGAGGAAAAAAAAAAAAAAACAATTCCTGAATTGCTGGTTTTTGTTCATTCTGATTCCACAAAAATCGGAATAGGAAACGATCAAAAAACGTTATGTGCCTGAATATGGTACCAATAAAAACGTCAGCTCGTCCCGCAAAAAATAAGCCCATAGATAACTCTGTCGGCTGAAATATGGAAAAATTATAGCTCTCAAAATACGGCGATGCAAAAATTTCTTACAAAAAATTATTCCAAAAAAAAGCATCTTTTAGTGTGTGACAGAAGCTAAACATGAAAAAAGAGTATAAATCTGGTATCGCTGTAATCGCACCGATCCGAGGAATAAAGTCGCCTAATCACTAATACCGCACGAGGAACGGCGCAAAAAAGAAAACCAATTCTTCACCTTTTGTGGATTTGTTCATTGTGCCTCCCAAAGATCGCAGTAAGGCGATCACAGTGGTTCCCCCCACATATGGGGTATCAGCGTACTCAGGACAAAATGCACAATAGCTTTTGGGGTCCTATTTCTTCTGTTACCCTTAGAAAAATAAAAATTTGGGGCAAAAAGATTATTTTTGTGGAAAAAAATATGATATTTTTATTTTCACGGCTCTACGTTATAAACTTCTGTGAAGCCCTTGGGGGTTCAAAGTGCTCACCACACATCTAGATAAGTTCCTTGGGGGGGTCTAGTTTCCAAAATGGAGTCACTTGTGGGGGGTTTCTACTGTTTAGGCACATCAGGGGCTTTCCAAACGTGACATGACACCCGCAGACCATTCCATCAAAATCTGCATTTAAAAACGGTGCTCCTTCCCTTCCGAGCTCTGCCATGCGTCAAAATAGTGGTTCCCCCCACATATGGGATATCAGCGTACTCAGGACAAATTGCACAATAGCTTTTGGGGTCCTATTTCTCCTGTTACCCTTATAAAAATAAAAATTTGGGGGCAAAAAGATTATTTTTGTGGAAAAAAATATGATATTTTTATTTTCACGGCTCTACGTTATAAACTTCTGTGAAGCACTTGGGGGTTCAAAGTGCTCACCACACATCTAGATAAGTTCCTTGGGGGGTCTAGTTTCCAAAATGGAGTCACTTGTGGGGGGTTTCTACTGTTTAGGCACATCAGGGGCTTTCCAAAAGTGACATGACACCCGCAGACCATTCCATCAAAATCTGTATTTGAAAAAGGCGCTCCTTCCCTTTCCAGCTCTGCCATGCGTCAAAATAGTGGTTTACCCCCACATATGGGGTATCAGCGTACTCAGGACAAATTGCACAATAACTTTTGGGTCCTGTTACCCTTTGGAAAATAATAATTGGGGGTGGAAAGATCATTTTTGTGGAAAAGATATGATTTTTTAATTTTACTGCTCTACGTTATAACCTTCTGTGAAGCCCTTGGGGGTTCAAAGCTTTCACCACACATTTAGATAAGTTCCTTTGGGGGTATAGTTTCCAAAATGGGGTCACTTGTGGGGGGTTTCCACTGTTTAGGCACACAGGGACTCTCCAAATGCGACATGGCGTCCAATCTCAATTCCAGCCAAAAAAGTCAAATGGCGCTGCTTCCCTTCCAAGCTCTGCCATGCGCCCAAATAGTGGTTTACCCCCACATATGCGGTATAAGCGTACTCAGGACAAGTTGCACAATAACTTTTGGGGTCCTTTTACCCTTTGGAAAATAAAAATTGGGGGTGGAAAGATCATTTTAGTGGAAAAGATATGATTTTTTAATTTTACAGCTCTACGTTATAACCTTCTGTGAAGCCCTTGGGGGCTCAAAGATCTCACCACACATCTAGATAAGTTCCTTGGAGGGTCTAGTTTCCAAAATGGGGTTACTTGTGGGGGGTTTCCACTGTTTAGGCACACAGGGGCTCTCCAAATACGACATGGCGTCCAATCTCAATTCCAGCCAAAAAAGTCAAATGGCGCTGCTTCCCTTCCGAGCTCTGCCATGCACCCAAATAGTGGTTTACCCCCACATATGGGGTATCAGCGTACTCAGGACTAATTGCACAATAACTTTTGGGGTCCTTTTATCCTTTGGAAAATAAAAATTGGGATGAAAAGATCATTTTTGTGGAAAAAATATGATTTTTTAATTTTACGGCTCTACGTTATAACCTTCTGTGAAGCCCTTGGGGGTTCAAAGCTCTCACTACACATCTAGATAAGTTCCTTGGGGGGTCTAGTTTCCAAAATGGGGTTACTTGTGGGGGGTTTCCACTGTTTAGGCACACAGGGGCTCTCCAAATGCGACATGGCGTCCAATCTCAATTCCAGCCAAAAAAGTCAAATGGCGCTGCTTCCCTTCCGAGCTCTGCCATGCACCCAAATAGTGGTTTACCCCCACATATGGGGTATCAGCGTACTCAGGACTAATTGCACAATAACTTTTGGGGTCCTTTTATCCTTTGGAAAATAAAAATTGGGATGAAAAGATAATTTTTGTGGAAAAAAATATGATTTTTTAATTTTACGGCTCTACGTTATAACCTTCTGTGAAGCCCTTGGGGGTTCAAAGCTCTCACTACACATTTAGATAAGTTACTTGGGGGGTCTAGTTTCCAAAATGGGGTCACTTGTGGGGGGTTTCCACTGTTTAGGCACACAGGGACTCTCCAAATGCGACATGGCGTCCAATCTCAATTCCAGCCAAAAAAGTCAAATGGCGCTGCTTCCCTTCCGAGCTCTGCCATGCGCCCAAATAGTGGTTTACCCCCACACATGGGGTATCGCTGTACTCAGGAGAAATTGTACAACAAATATTGTGATTCATTTTCTACTGATACCCTTGACAAAATTTTAAAAAATTGTGTCGAAAGAAAAATTTTGGGAAAAAAAGTTAAATGTTAATTTTTTCCTTCCACATTGCTTCAATTCTTGTGAAGTACCTAAAGGGTTAATAAACTTCTTGAATGTGGCTTTGAACACGTTGAGGGGTGCAGTTTTTAGAATGGTGTCACTTTTGGGTATTTTCTGTCATATTGACCCCTCAAATTCACTTCAAATGTGCGGTGGCCCCTTAAAAAAATGATTTTGTAAATTTTGTTGGAAAAATGAGAAATTGCTGGTCAACTTTTAACACTTATAACTTCCTAACAAAAAAAAATTTTGGTTCCAAAATTGTGCTGATGTAAAGTAGACATGTGGGAAATGTTATTTATTAGCTAATTTTTGTGACATATCTCTCTGATTTACTGGCATAAAAATTAAAACTTTGAAAATTGCTAAATTTTCAAAATTTTTGCCATATTTCCATTTTTTTCATAAATAAACGCAAGTTATATTGAAGAAATTTTACCACTATCATGAAGTACAATATGTCTCGAGAAAACAATCTCAGAATCGCCAAGATCCGTTGAAGCGTTCCAGAGTTATAACCTCATAAAGAGATATTGGTCAGAATTGTAAAAATTGGCCTGGTCTTTAACCTACAAAATGGCTTGGTCGTTAAGGGGTTAATGAAGTGGCGCTATAGAGTTCTAGTCTTCCTCTCTGAAGAGGCAATTTGCATATGTAATGTAACAAAGGAGCATTGCACGCAAATAAGCCTCGTTACATTGACATGCCAGGGCCGGTATGTCACTCTCCACAAGTAGACACGTTACACCTTAGACCTCAGTCCAGAGCCTCTCAACTAGCCAAATCAGATTGCATACGTTGTATTAATGAGGGGCAATAACCTGAAACACAGTTTCTGCAAATTGAGATTCTGATTTGCAAACAGGTGGCACTATAGTGTTCTAGTCCTCTTCCTATCAGAAGAGGCAATTTGCATATTTAATGTCCCAGTGGAGTATTGTACGGCAAATAAGCCTCCTTACATTGGCATGCCAGGACTGGTATGTCACTCTCAACAAGGAAAAATGTGACCACTTAGCCCTCAAACAAGAAATGCAAAA
Organism: Oophaga sylvatica; assembly: GCA_033576555.1. Classification (NCBI taxonomy): domain Eukaryota; kingdom Metazoa; phylum Chordata; class Amphibia; order Anura; family Dendrobatidae; genus Oophaga; species Oophaga sylvatica. Next base: position 32,856,617 of record JARQOD010000006.1, read on the forward strand.
AGTCAGTACAGTCAACTGTGGATGGCAAGCCCACCATCTCTTACTGAGAATGATTTCAGATTTTTTTTCTGTAAACACCTCTCTTATTTCTCTTACTTTAGCAACTGAATTGATATACTGTATTTATTTCCAGACTATACTTCTCATTTTCTTCAGTGCTGCAGTTATTCAGCATATTTAAGAGTGGAGTAAAATTGTCCAATTTTCGGGCTTTATTTTCCTAGATAATCTTTGTTGCTGAGCTGTGGAATATAACAAACTCTCATTAAATCCACCAAAAAATGGCTCTTGCATTCCCTGCTTCAGCTTTTATATAGGTTGTGATAATTCCTCCTGATTAGATGCTATACCACAAGATGTGATAGCAGCAAGGCATTAATGTAAATGTACAGTAATGTAGACAGAAGGGAGACACCTAGTTGGTGGAGCTGTAGGGTGATTTTTCAACATAAGACAACATCATTTGTAGATACCATGACTGCCTGTTATCATTTTCTATGAGACCAAATTACAGTGGCCGCTTAACACAACGGGGGACAGAAAGACAGACAGATCCACTGCAATCAACAGATCCTCAACACTCATTTTTAGAGAGGGTTATCCTGTTGGTACCACTAAATTTATTGTCTGGGGTCTACTCCAACTTTTGATTCAGCCCTGGAACAGCACAAAAAATAAATATATTGTCTATCATGTTGTATAAAATGGAGAATAAAATGATTATCTTATTTTTTATCTTGGTCATAAAATGATTGTCTTTCAAATTATTTTTTTTCTTGGTCATTGAGATCTCTTCTGATATTTATAGGCACCATCACTTAGGATAAAGGAGAATGGAAAGGAAACTTTTATTTCGCTAGGACTGTTTCAAACCAATCATGGAAAACATTTACAGCTTTAAAAAATTGTTTTCCTTTTCTTCACATAAAAATGCTTTACTGTAGAAGAGTTCAGGGAAAGAGCAACATATTGTTATCCATACTGTGCATAAGAAATGTGATGTCTACATGTGTGAGAAGGTGAAGGGTCAATCAAGAGAAATGGCTTTTCCATCTGTGCACTGTGACAGGAGTTGTACTTTTGGGATATAAAATCAGTAAGCAGCAGGAAAGGCAGCCACAGTTCAGAAATTGTAACTGTCCACGGGCAAGTGAAAAGCAATGTTATCTTAAATTTTTCTGTCCTCATGCTCGTTCATCATATGGATAAATCCGAGGGGATCCATTCTTTATTTAAAGTAACTTTCTTGACTAATCGTAACTTGGTTTCGAGCTGCTGCTTGACAAGCAGCAAGTTATGGAAAGAAACATAACTCATAATGTCATGGCTAGGAAGCTTTGAAGATAACTAGGAACGCCAGGAATTGCCAATGATCCTGGTGAATGAAATGCACAATTGGTTCTCCATAAAATATAATCGGCAACCCTAAGGGTATGTGCAGACGATTCGGAAGTAGCAGTGCTTTGGACGCAGTGCATGTTTGCTGTGTCCAAAGCGCTGCCGTCAATTGAATTCAGGTGTTCACTGAACCTTGAACCGCGAGCCCAAAATATTCTATTGGTGAAATTTCTGTTGCGGAGACGACCATCTCTGCAAGAGAAATTGACATGCTGCAGTCTTGAGAAACTCGCCACATGTCCACCTCCACCTGAGAGCCGTTGGCGTCTGTGGACTTGGGATTTCTTGAAATCCCATCCACTATGCTGTAACATCTGGATGGTGCAGGTTGGAACGCTGTGCAAGTACGAAATGGCTAGGTAATCCAAAAAATTGCTTTATAAATCCCACATTACTTGCTCATATCTATCGCCCTCATATTCCACAGTGATTTACAGTCATTATCATCACTGTCCCCATTGGGTCTCACAATCTAAATTCTCTATCAGTATGTCTTTGGAGCAATGTGAGGAATTCAGAGAACACAGACGCAAATACAGGGAGAACATACAAACTACTTGCAGATGTTGTCCTTAGAGGGATGTGAACCCAGGGCCCAAACACTGTAAATCAACAGCGCTAACCACTGAGCCACCATACAGCTCCGTAATATTTTATTGGGACAAAAGTAGTGTGACACACATCTTTAATCAGTGAATTCAAGTATTTAATTGCCACAGGTCTACGTAATCCCAATGCAGTCTGTCTAATCTTTGTTAAACAATGGGTCACTCTAAAGATCTCACTGATACCAGCCTTGTCCTGTAACAGGACGTCACTATTTTATCAAGTCCATTCATGAAATTTATTCTTCTAGAATATTCCAAAATCAGCTGTAAATGGTATTATTGAAAAGTAGAAGTGTTTAGAAACCACAGCAACTGAGCCGTGGAGTAGAAACCATGTTAAGTTACAGAACAGGGTCACTGAGTGCTACGATGCCGAGACTCCTCCTACATTAATATCAGTACAAAACCTCTGCACCGGGAGCTTCATGGCATGAGTTTCCATTCCTTATTGGTTGCATGCAAGTCTTACATCTACAAACACAATGTCACTCATCAGATGGAGTGGTGTTAAGTAGAGTTGAGCAAATATGTTCGGATTTGGTCGCTGAATATGGATTTGCCATATTCGTGCCATATTGCTACCCTATTCGTGCTGAATTTATGTTTGATGATCGGTTCCGAACATATTCAGTCATTTCTACTCCCATTGACTCCAATGACTGCTAGCTGTTTTTGGCAAATATTGCAAAAACAAGGGGTTCACATATGTCCCTTAGTAACAGTGATAGGGAAACTTAATGCTTCAGCATAACAATACATTTTGGGACAATGGTTTTCTTCCAACTTTGTGGTAACAGTTCCGGGAAGGTCATTTTTACATTTTTAGACTATGCCCTAGAGCAGAAAGGAAGGTGCATACAACCATGGTTTGGTGCATTTTGGTTGGGAGAACTCCAATTACTCAGTCACTTAGAACACTTTTTGGATGAACTAGAACAGAGATTTTCAGCCAGGAGATCTTCTAGATGAATGAGCAAAAATTTCTACAGATATCCTCTAAGATTTTATAGAAAACCCAGGAGAATGGAAACTATTTTGGCTTCAAAGGCAAGACCAACTCCATGTTACTTCCTTTGTATTTAGAATGGGATGCAATAAAAGTTCCTGTAGGTGTAATCTGTGGGCCCTCTACTGTTGACAATATAGTATATCATATTTCCCAATAATATAAACATAGCAAATGTATGAAGGAGTCAGTAACTTCACTCTGAAAACAATGACCGCACGGCCAGTACTGGAGCCAATATTGTAGGAAAAAAAATTATGCCAGTGTCCAAAATAGAATAAAGTCAATGAGATTCTTAAGAAAGCAGAAAGCCATATCAAACATGGAGGGCAAATAAAAAGAACCATCCGATTACGCATTTTGAGCCATTATACGATGGTTCAAAACCCATTATTGGATGGTTCTTTTTTTTTGTCCTCCATGTTTGATATGGTTCTTTGCTATTTTAAGGAAGTTTAAATAAACATAATTGAATTTATTTTATTTTGGATGCTGGCATCGTTTTCTTCCATAAACATAGCAAACTACTGCTAGTAATGGACCAAATATCTCTCTGTCTATTAAAAAGGTTGTTCACTATAAGACAACCCCTGTATTATGAATTCAGGACTCCTATTAAAATAAAAACAGAGTCTACTCACCTCCCTCAGTAATGCTGTTCAAGCGATGTTGGCACTTTTGAGGCATATGCCTGCTGCAGCCAATCAACGGTCACTGTTTGCCTGCAGTCCTTACTATTCCATCAGAGCAGGTGTTTGCCTTGATGGTAAATTGATAATCTGCAATCAAACAGCGGCCACTTGTTGGCTACAACAGACACGAGACCCAACAATGCCACGTCACACTGAAGCCACAGCGGTGCCGAAGTCGCTGGAATGTTACCGCTGTAGTAGGGGATTATCCTAATTTTTTGTTCAATTGGGATCGTGAATTGATTAAGTAGGGTTTTTCCTGGGGTTATCAGTGGTGATTGGCAACGTCTTAGTGATGGAAGTGTTTGAAAATAGGTGGTACAGGCCAAAGAATAATTGCCATTTTTGCTGTTAATTCAGCTATGGATTGTGATATAATTTACCCGTCAGTGGAATAGCAATTGATTCCTAAGACTTATCCACTCGAATAGTACCAATATGGACCTGAAATTTGGAGCTTCCACTGATTACCAGAAGAAATCAATCTAGGACTGTGCCCCCGTTAGCTTGTAATTTTGAGGTATCTTTAAATCAGTAACTCCATCAATAGAAGTCCCATTTATTTAATTGGAACTCTACTGCACATGAAAACTACTGTATTCTGACAATAGGTTCTTACGGCTCCAACCGTCATTGACCTGTAAGAAGATGCGTCAAATCAAAAACTTTTTTCAATGTTTAATTCTTAAAATTTGTACCCAGTTTTAATCTTCATTTAGTTAGCAGATGCCTAGCATTTAAACTTTTTTCAGATGCGTGGTTGAGATAAACTTAAGTAAAACCTCCTTGTTTAGAATCTGGATATTTGCCAAAAACAAAGGAAATGTCATCAGTGATTTTAGTTAGAAGAGGAAATTAGCCCTGTGTTGGCAGTTTATAGTTTTCTTTATTTGTTACTTTGCCAGAATTAGTTATATCCTTAAAACTGAAATAGGCTCATGTAAGTCTTTGGCAGACAGCACAAATGGGACATGAATAGTTTTCCTCGCTGAGCTGAAAGTAAATTTCTGCTAAATCTGCACCTGGTTCATGCGGACCTATTGGGACAACTTTTAGGAAATACTTTGGAAAAATAAGCAAATATATTTGGACAAATCCACATAGTGAAGACATTTATATGTGAGTATTTAGGCAGTGCCTTGGAAATAAATATGCTGCAAATGTCAGATAAAGGCAATTAAAAGTTCTATTAGGAATCAATAAAGCACTGTGTATCTGGAAAATTGGCCTCATATTCTGCACCAGGTCCACAAACGGACTGCGCACCACAATTACTTGCCATAAACAATAGATTCTTAGAGGCGAACACTGACAATTTTTATGGGACCTACTGCCAATGTAATTCTTTGGGCAGGACAGGAACACTAAACCCAGAAAAGGTTAATTAAACAAGAAATTTAGTTGCCTTCACTGTTTATTGTCCGCAGCATTTTTTCCGTGACCTTTAGTCAGTCTTATAGAAATCCTTCAGGGAACAAAGCTTGTAATCTTAGGCTGGTTGTTAGCTGAAGCTTTGCCCCCTTAAAAAAAAATTGGCTTCTGCTTCAGTCAGTTGTCTACAGCCAGACTCCGGACACTTAGGAGGAGTGGGACATGGCAGAGTTCATGAGACACACAGAGAAATTTTTTAATATATATTTCTCAGTTTTAATTCTAATATGAGACAAAATAGGATAAAAAAAAATAGGAAAATAGGAGATTGGAGGAGGAAGTGATAGGGTCATTTTTAAATATTTATTTTTAATTTTCTATGTATAATGTTCCTTCAGTATTAATATGGAAGAGATTGCGTAAACATTTAGCTTTAAAAAGGGGTTTTCCAACTTGAAACAGCCATGTGGTGCCTGATGACCAATGATAGTACTGTGATGAAAATTTATCTTATTCATTTAACAAGTTTTAAGGGTTCAGAAACTCCCTTCGCTATTCAATGGCAGGGCATAACAGTTTATCAGAGGCATATTTTCCATTAGACAAAAGCTAATTTTCCCTCTAGTGACCCTGTATTATGGGATTTTCAGTAGAGATGAGTGGATGATTCGTGGATCAGCTTAGTCAATCCTAAATGTGGTTAGGAATTCAATATTGCAATTCGATTTGGTCTCAAAGAATTAAATTGCCAACATTCACACATGCTAAGCATTAACATTAGAGTGGGGCAACGTCATTACATTTCACGAGGGCCTCCCCATAATGCCCTGCAGATATGACATTTAGCAGATTACCATACTTTGTACAGTGATGGTCCATCCAGTTCCTAAGCCATCACAGATCAGCAGTTCCCAGTGCAGCACAGTTTGTATCGCAGAATTATTTTTCTTCTCCAGTGTCACTGGATAAGTCTCTCTGTTCTATAGAGTATAAGCTCTTATGGTCAGCAGGTTTCTCTCTCTCTCGTTATTGTAAGATCTTATGATCAGTGGGGTCTGTTCTCTCTTTTGCCTGTAAAGTGTAAGCATGTATGGTCAGCATGGACCTCTCTCTCCTGTAGCGTGTAAGCTCTTATGGTCAGTAGGGCCCTCTCTCTATCTACTTGTAGCTTGGTCAAGGATTCCTTCTTACGTGTAGGTCTTATGTCAGTGAGGTCCTCTCTCTCTCTCCTGTAGAGTGTAAGTTCTTATGGTCAGTGGGGTCCTCTTTCTTTGTCTCTATCTCCTAAAGGGTGTAAGCTCTTATAGTCAGTTGGATACTCTCTCTCCTGTAGAGTGTAAGATCTTATGGTCAGCATGGTTCTCTCTCTCCCTTCTCGTCCCCATATGTATTTTACTAGCAATTACAAAATTTCCAATTTTGAGATTGGAGTAAATGTATTGGCTGCAAAACAAATTTTGAAGGAAAATTCGACAAAGTCGACGATTTGGGCTAGATTGTAATTAGGCCATTTAGTACCTATAAGCTTCTATAATTGACCAGTAGCTTAACAGTTATTAATGTCCCATATAAGCCTACGGTATATTTCATTAATATCCTATCAGTAATCATGTTACCACTGTTATGGTTGTTGTAAAGGTTTTAACGGATCGCAACGCACCTTCTCGATAACTTGTCACAGAAGGTTATTTCATTTAATAAGATTAAGATAAGTCGCACAACTCATTGAATGATATCAAGTTAGTGGACAAATTAAACTTTCTTTGTGTGTCGTGATATCACAATGATGTGTTATCTGAGTCAGTTTAACCCTTGTTAGATCTGTAAGATGCATTATAGTAATCTTCATATTGAAAGCTCAGCTCCATAGTTTCAAGTATGGCAACTAGAAAAAGGTAAGGCTATGCTGGTTTGTAAGTGGTATCCTCACTTCTTATCATGCTTTTATATTTTTTATGGTACTTCTAGTAGGCCTCGAGGTATGGATAGCTGAGGTTGTTATATTTAGAGGCCACCGTGAGAGCTAACGTTACATCAAGAAAGGAACAGGCAAGATAATTGACACTTTATAGCTAATATATTATTATATTTTTTTCCTATAACTTTTTTTATCTTCTTTCTAATGTTTTAACAGTGATTGCCAAATTCAGAGTGGTTACACTTATATATTAAGCATCTTGCCACCCAGAGACCTATTTACACATATGATCTTACTTTCGCACATGACACCAATTTAAAACAGCCCCAAATCCTTTGCAACTGAAGAATTCTTCTGATGTCGTGCTAATACAAATATAAAAATGTAAAACTGTCCCGCGTTGCTAGCCGCAGTATAAATGCTGAAACGTGGATAAATAAATCATTACTGTCTTGTTCTATTTTCAATACCAGGGCAACTCAAAGAAAATAATAACAGTCATTTGGCTTTATTTGAGTTATGTCACCAGAGATGAGCTGGAGCTCTAAAGACAAGTTCATGTGTAGGTCCAATATTTCTAGGAAAAAAAAAACTTGGCCCTATTTCAGTTTAGATTTAGTTTAGACATCCATTAGACTATTTGGATGTAGTTTAATAGAAAGTGGAATACATTGGGGTGCTCTTACTAAGCACAATGAGAAAGTATTATTATAACAGTCAGTGAATCAGAAATCCCCGAAAGAGCATTTGTTCACAAAAATTCACAGAATTAATGGTAACAGATCATAAAATAGACAGCGATTTTCTAATCAATTGAGTATATAGAGAACACAAAAAGTTATCACTAAGGAGGTATCAAGGTAGGTCAGATGTTAGCACTGTAGCTTTGCAGCACTGAGGTCCTGGGTTCAAATCCCACCAAGGACAACATCTGCAAGGAGCTTGTATGTTCTCTATGTGTTTACCTGGGTTTTCTCCTCCTTTCCTCCAAAGACATACTGATTTTGAGCCCAAATGGGGACAGTGATGATGTCTGTAAAAATTAATGGCGCTATACACTGTGCACAATTATTAGGAAAGTAAGAATTTTGACCATATAATTTTTATGCAGTTTCCCAACTAAGGCTGGTTTTACACTTACCGTGTTTTTTGCGGCCCGTTATTGCAGGCCTTTCTGAGGGCCATATCGCCGCAATTTTCAAGATCTGCCGCAATAACGGACCGCAAAAAATTTGTGGATCGCCGTTTCAAATACTGAAGATAAGTATTGAAAAGAAAAAAATGACGTTCTTCAAAACCGGAAGTTACTGAACAGCGTAACTTCCGGTTTTGCAGAAGTCATTAATTTTCTATGGGGGCCGTGTCCGTAAGCCGTGAAATATATAGAGCAAGCTCGATATTTTTTCACGGCCGTGTATGCGGCATTCACGGCCGTACAGCACTCGGCCCTCAGTAGAATTTTTGCGGCCCATTTTTGCGGCCCCATAGAAATGCATTGGGGCCGCAAAAACGGGCCGCAAAAACACTGTAAGTGTAAAACCAGCCTAAGCCGTATAAATTTGAATGCTTATTGGATGAAGCAGATCAGGTGGTTTCGTATTTGTGTAATGAGCAAGGTTGTGGCCTAAGGATATCATCACTCATTATCAAGGTGTGCAGAATAATTGGACAACTTATTTTCATCAGGCAAAATGGGCCAAAGAGAGATTTAAGTGACTCAGAAAAGTAAAAACATTGTCACAAGTCTTACAGAAGGATGCAGAAGTCTTGAAATTGCTAAAATATTGGGGTGTGACTAGAGTTGAGCGATACTTTCCGATATCCAAAAGTATCGGAATCGGAATGGTATCGCCGATAACATTAAAATATCGGCGATACCCGATACCGATACCGGAAGTCCCATGTAAGTCTATGGGAACAAAATATCGAAATTAAAAAAAACCCATTCTTGCCTTGTTGGTTAATTGTACATGAAGGAAAACAAGAAAGAGTAATGTAGAATGTATTGGGGAAGGTTGAGGAGACATTAAAGGCATAGATGTTTAACCCAATCAAATGGAATAGCATAAATATTTTTTTTTTTAAAGATGTTCGGATTGACGAAGAAATTGACAATGTTGTTAACGTTTTTTCTATTTTGGCAAATATGTATATTACACAACTTCCATGCTCTTCATCTTCACCTTTTTAACTTTTCACACACTTTCTCCTTCATAATCTTCTGCAGCATCATCTTTTTCATCAAATTATTCTTCATCTTCACCTTCTTTATCTTCTTCTTAAACTTCTTGCTATTCATCTTTGTTAACATTACTCATATTCTTCTTATTAAACTATTATTCTTATTCATATTCTGCTTCATCTTCTTCATCATATTCTTATTTGTGACTGAGAATCCTGTACTTGTAATCTGTCAAAGTATGAATTTTTCATCCTTCCGTTCTTGCTGTCACAAAAGATTTAAATTACAACAGTATTTGTCCGTGTTCAGTTTAGCCTGCAGCAGCAGGCATTTTCCAGGGGCACCACGAGGAGGAACGGACTCACCCCCATACACTGCTTAGTCTTCTTCTGCTTAGAATTTAGAGCATATATTTTGCTCTTCATTTTGGTCTTATACTTCATGTTCTTCTGCTTTTAGATCTTCTGCTTATTGTTCTTGTGTCTCTTGTTCCGTATCTTGTATTTGTAGCACAATCTTGTACCAGCTGATGTTACTGGGACACGGTTACTAAGCAGGAGGTACCTGTGCTCCAAAGCACTACCAAGGACCAGCAGACGTTGCTGGAACTCGGATACCGAGATGGAGGCACCTAGGCCAAAGGCACTGTGGAGAACCAGCTGACGGTACTGGAACCCGGAGGGGCAGCAGAAGGAAAAGAGCCAATGGCACAACCGAGGACCAGCTGACGTTACTGAACCCCAGTAACACAGGAGCAAGTGTTGACTGTGCTAACAGCACTTCCGAGCAACAACTGGCGGTGTTGGAGCCCAGGGTCAAGGAGGATGTTTAAATACTAGATCAAGTAATTTCCTTGTTACCTGTCAATTTTAAATGTCTATACTTCAAACAAGAGAAAGATAACCTTTACTACCATAAGATGATGATTTCATTTAAACTAATATCTAGATAAATAAAGAATTGACAAACATAAACACATACATTAACATGTTGAACAGCAATGCAAACCACAAAATAAATTAGTTAAGGAATCTGCTATACGGTTGTACATAAAAGCATACAAGTACATATCTGAATCCATTAATGATGGATAAGTAACAGTATGTACACCATTTTTATTGTATAGACAATGAATGTCTGACTTCAAAACATCATCAGCATTACAAGTTATCTGTGATATTACTAAAATGTTCCATTTGCTGAATAATGTCACTAAATATTTTATACAAAATTATACAATTTCCATCATGTAATACTCATAATATGTGGCAATAATCATTTTTATTAACAAACATAACCTTTAAAAAGTGCATAGTGCATAGTGAAAATTGCTATTTATGGCTGACTGTCGACTTGGAAGCATGACAACAGATAGATAAGGTATATATAGATGAGACTGCATAGCCACAGATGGTGAATGGCGATGTAATACTGTACCTCAATAAAGTGTGCGTCACTACTACATAATTTTTTTTATATAGCTTTATAAACAGGGTACATGGATGTATGCTTGTGCCTTTGTTTTGACGCACAGACTGCCTTCCTGCTGAGACGCATTGGGTAGTGAACAGTTGTGTGCAGTGTTCACTGCAGTCTCTGCGGAATAACCACACTTAGACCTTATAACTTTTCAGACTTTCTTTATCAATCTACCAAGATGAAGAAGGCAGGGAGTAAGGCACGTGGTCGTGGAGTTTCTTCAGGGAGAGGACGTGGGGATTCTGTGGCTGCTGCGGCCCCCAGTGACACAGCATCCACCAGTTTTCCCCGTGAGCGTTCCTTTATGCGCACTTTTGTAGGAGCTCGGAGTACCCCCCTGCTGCGGGAAGAACAAATTGAAGCCGTTGTTGTTTGGATGTCAGCCAATGCATCGACTTCAATTGCTTCCACCTCCTCTCAGGACCACAGCACTGTTGGGCAACCATCTGTCTCTTCACCGCCTGGCAAATTGCCCAGGCAGTCAGAGAGTTCTGTACAGGAGCCAGCTGAGTGTCTGCTTCTGTTCTCAGAATCTATTGGCTTGCAAACAGGGGCCCAGCCAAGCAGCATTCTGTAATGTGAAGAGGGAGTATGCAGTGATGCGCAACAGCTGTGTCTCTCTGAATCTGAAGAGGCGGGTGAGACAGTGCCGATGGTCAGCACACCGCAGAACGCATCTGATGATGATGAGACCCAGGTGCCAGTTTCTGTTGAGCATGGTGCTGGCCAGACCACCCAACAGCAGGTGTTGGAAGAGGGTAGTGGAGATGATGAGGTCCAAGACCCAACATGGCATGAGGAACAGGAAGGTGGTGGGAGCAGCTCAGAGGAATAATAATAATATTTATTTATATAGCGCCATCATATTCCGCAGCGCTTTACAGTTTAGCAGTTTCAGAACACAAGTCATAAGTAACAACGTTAACAATACAATAATTTAAGCTAAATAAGTCGCCCCTGCTCATGACAGCTTACAATGTACAATGAGATGGGGGAGATACAAAGTATAGGTGTTTATATACAATGGTGCATTTACAATGATGTTCCAGCCATCTTAAGGGACTGAGGGATGGAGATAGTGAATGGGCTAGAGACACACACACACTTACACAGAATACATAGAATGACTTTGATTAGTGAATGTGATATGCCGCTCTGAACAAATGTGTTTTGAGGGAGCGCCTGAAACCATGCAAATTGTGGATAGTCCTAATTTCTTGGGGTACAGCATTCCAGAGGATTGGCGTAGAGCAGGAGAAGTCTTGGAGTCGGGAGTGGGAGGTACGTATTAGTGCAGAGGTTAGTCGAAAGTCGTTTGCAGAGCGCAGCAGTCGGTTAGGCCGATAGATAGAAATGAGGGAGGAGATGTAGGAGGGGTGCTGCACTGTGGATAGCTTTGTGGCTGAGAACCAGTACTTTGGTTGAAAGCTGGGAGAGGCCTAGAGAAATGGTTAGTGATAGAAGGAAGATAGAGGAAGAAATTGCCCCAACGGTACAAACAGGAGGGAGAGTTAGGCTGCAGACTCGGTTGCCTGTAGCCTCCAGTTTGGCACCTGTTCGGAGCAGTTGTCTTCCAAAAGTCAAAACGTGCGCTCCCAGGACTTGCACTGCGTGGTCCTTTTTTCACACACTTGCACATGATATTTGCTATGTGAAATGCAAGCTGTGTAATCAAAAATTAAAAATAGCTAAAAGTGTCAGTCACCTCAATACCACAAATATGTGGAAACATGTGCGGACAAAGCACGTAGTTGAGTTACAAAGACACACTGGAGATGTAGGCCAACCTACAGCAGCACCTACATCTTCAGGTTGTGTTGAAGCCTCTTCATCGAGCTCACACACAGCTGGTTCTGCTTCCTCACAGGATCGCCATGGAAGAACCTCGGCCACTGTTGTCCAGAGACAAACTGTTATTCCACACACAGCAGCAAGTTCCCTGTTATCCTCACACTCCCAGGCCACAAAACAGCCATCGGTTTAGCACAGGCATGGGATAAAAGACGGCCATACTCCGCAAACCATGCACGAGCACAGGCTCTGAATGCTGGCATTGCAAAACTCCTGTCCCTTGAAATGCTGTGATTCAGGCTGGTGGAGACAGACAGTTTCCGTAACTGAATATCATTGTCAGTCCCACATTTACAATGTGCCAAGCCGATTTCATTTCAGCAGGCAAGCCGTCCCTGGTCTGCAAAGCATGTTGAGGGAAAAATTAAACATGCGCTACTAAAAGCCCTCAGTAGCAAGGTCCACCTGACCACCGATGCGTGGACCAGTACCCATTGTTATGATCTGCTACAACCAGTAAGGAAAGAAGGGAATTCTGTCCCTACAATACAACTAAGCTGAATCCCTACGATGTAACGGGGAACCTGATCCTGCGACCAGACCCGCTAAAGTCCTCATCTAGTGTGAACGAAGACCTATAGTTGCGAGGGAGTAATCCCTACAAGATCTAGGGACTGGGAGAAAAGGTGGACACCTCCTAACATAAATTGTAGCATGGATAATTAAACAGAAAAATAAATACTTTGTGATCCTAACATCAAGCAAAACTGACAGATTAAGGCACCTAAGCACCCGGCTAGCTTAACAGTAGATAATACAATGAAGTCAAGCAAAGCCAGAAGGCGGAGCCAGACTAAATAGGGAAAAAAGGTCATGTGACCAGCAAACTGAAACAAAACCTAACAAGAGGGTTCTAACACCCATGGCCAGGGACAATACCTTTCCCTCACTGCCCATTGGGTCAATGTTGTGCAGCCGGGTACTGATCTTGCGAGTGGCGCTGTACGTGTTCTGCCAACTCCAAGGATTGCAGGAATCAAGTCTGTACACATTGATTCCTCCTCCTACTCCAGTTCCTCAGAATCATCGCTGCAGGAGCCGTCACGGTCTACCTCCACATGGACCCGTGAACGTTTACCTGTTGCGACCGATATGAGCACAGCCGTGTCCAAATGTCAACAGGCCGTCCTGAAATTAATTTCCATGGGGAATCTTAGCCACACAGCGCAGGAGCTCTGTAATGCCATAAAGCAGGAGAGCGACGTGTGGTTTTTGGAAGAGAATCTACAGGCAGGCTTGGTAGTGTGTGACAATGGCCGAAATCTGGTGTCAGCTCTGGGCCTTGGCAACCTCACTCACATACCATGTCTGTCATATGTGCTCAACTTGGTCGTGCAGAGTTTTTTGAGGGACTATCCGGATCTTGATGCACTGCTGCACAAGGTCCGCCTAGAGTGCGCTCACTTGCGACGTTCCAGCATGGCCAGTTCGCTGATTGCAGCTCTGCAAAGCAGATTTCACCTTCATGAACATCGCATCATATGTGACGTACCCACCAGGTGGAATTCCTCGTTACATATGTTGGAGCGGTTGTGTGAGCAGCAGCCAACAGTAATGGAGTATCAGCTGCAACAGGCGCAGTCAACTCGCAATTTGCGCCGTTCACACTTCACCACTACTGAGTGGGCCTCTATAATAAGAATAATAATATTATTTATTTATATAGCGCCATAATATTCCGCAGTGCTTTACAGTTTAACAGTTTCAAAACACAAGTCATAAGTAACAACGTTAACAATACAATAATTAAAGCAAAATCAGCCGCCCCTGCTGGTGAAAGCTTACAATCTACAATGAGGTGGGGGAGATACAAAGTACAGGTGTTTATATACAATGGTGTTTTTACAATGATGGTCCAGCCATTTTAAGGGAGTGAGGGATGCATGGAGATAGTGAATGGGCTACACACACAGAATTACACATAGAATGACTTTGATTAGTGAATGTGATAGGCCACTGTGAACAAATGTGTTTTGAGGGAGCGCCTGAAACCATCCAAATTGCGGATAGTCCTAATTTCTTGGGGTAGAGCATTCCAGAGGATTGCGCAGCGCGGGAGAAGTCTTGGAGTTGGGAGTGGGAGGTACGGATTAGTGCAGAGGTTAGTCGAAGGTCGTTTGCAGAGTGCAGCAGTCGGTTAGGCCGATAAATATAAATAAGGGAGGAGATGTAGGGGGGTGCTGCGCTGTGGAGAGCTTTGTTGGTGAGAACCAGTAATTAGAATTGGATCCTATAATGAATGGGCAGCCACTGCCAGTGTAATGAGTGGCGAATAACTCTATGAAGGATATCTGCCATGTTTTGCGTGCGTTTGATGAGTCAACGCGGATGGCGAGTGCAGATGATGCACTAGTCAGCCTGACTGTCCCCCTTATCTGCCTGCTTCAAAAAACACTGCAAGCACTAAGGCATGAGGTTTTGGAAGAGGTGGAGGATGAGGAGTCACAAATTCCATCACCTTCTGGACAGTCAGCGCAACGTGGTTCCTCACAAAGGGCTGGAGGACTTTCAAAGTACCATGCTGTATCAACAATTGAACCTCCAGAGTCGCTGTCTATATTTTCATAACCATTACAAACTTTTAATGTATTTCAAAGCACATAATGTACATTTTTTGTCTATCCTTTTGTAATGCTATTGTGTTTCCATAAACTGATGTTACAGAATTATGATACAAAGTTTTTAAATTTTGAGTTTTAAATTTTGTAAATTTATATGTATTTGAAGGACTTTGTGAGGAGGATGAGGAGGAGTCAATGGAGGAGGAAG
>JARQOD010000006.1:32871990-32932620 GCA_033576555.1 Oophaga sylvatica
TTTTCCCTTGGGGGTAAATATGGATTTTTGAAGGCCCCCCCACTGGAGGGAAAACGCATATAAACATCGGTTGATGGATAGGATCATAAACATTTTGGTGAGATTTTTCCCAAATTCCTAAATTTTAAAAATGATATGGTACTACCCTCCCTTTTAGCTATTTCATTGGTGTTATAGGACCCCCAAAACAGCGGGATAAAAAATTCTTTAGGGGGGGGTCCCGATATTTATTTTTGGGAAACCCCCTTAATATATGAAAAAAATCCCGATCCAATTTGAATTGGTTATCTTGGTGGACTTGTTTACCCCCCCTAAAAAGAGGGAATTTTGTGTTTTTTGGGTCGGATCCCCTTTTTGGGAGAGGCGGTGATGTTTTTAATATATTTATTGTGTAAACCCAAAAGGGGTTTCTTTTTAATAAATTTTAAAAAAGTTAAATTTTTTTTTATTTTTGCACTCCTCCCTTGCTGACTAAACAATAAAATTTCTTTCCTGTTTTTTTTTCTGCAGCTTTGAAATAGAGAACCCATAAAGAAGCAGAATGGTGAGAGGTTTTTTTGGGTTTGGGTTTAACATTTTGCATTGCACTTCATTTTCCCCTTTGAGTTTTACATGTTACTGTAATTGTGTTATACATTTTTAAAAAGGGTACTATGGCCCCCCTCGTGTATGCATTTTGCATTCAAATTTGACATCTGCATGGGGATGGGTAGGGAAAGAGATCTCTGAAAACCAAATTCCCTTCGAGTTTCCGATCCAAAAATGTGCAAAACCTGGAAAAACCCATTTATTTTGGGGTGCAAATGCCCCAGGACTTGGAATTTCCCAAGATAAATTATTTATTTTAAAATTTTATATAAATATATATTTTTTTAAACAGTAAATAAAACACTCCACAAACTTTTTATGCAGTAAATTTTAGTACATGCATGGAATTAGTTTTCTTGTTTTATATACTCACTTACCGCTGATCTCTGCAGACTCTCTCTAGGCTCTCAGGGTACGGTGTGGGTGCATGATCCCGAAGTATCTTTTAGGGGTCATGACATGAGCACATAACACGGCTGTGCCAAAGTTTTTTTTGGATGGCACTCGGACCCAAAGTTATATTAAAGGGGGGATGCGATCTGCCCAAAATTTTTCATTTTTAAAAAAACAATCCCAGCATGCTGCGGATGCATCCGTTAAATCGGACGACATACAAGTCTTTGGGTGCTCGTGAAACATCGGACTGCTCAGACAATAGAGAAGATGGAGAAATTAAGTTCCCCGTCTCCTCGGCACCTGTGATACGATTCTCTCTTGTCAGAGAATCAGATCACACTAAGGTCTCTATTAGAGTTTAATCTGAGTGATATTAGCATAATCGGGCCGATTCTCTCGCATGAGAGAACATACGATTGTGTGACCCCAGCCTTACAATGAAAGACCACGGAGCATCAAAACAAGGCCCCATGGGTTTTCATTGTAGAATCGACTTCCGGCTCACGCCTAGAGCATAGAATGAGTAGGCTAATCAGAACTGCTGTGACGTCACTGAGAATCAGAGAAGAACGGTGCTGTAGACCGGAGAAAGCAGCAGTAGGTGAGTATATTAATACAGACACACTATATTACATACATACACACAAATAATGAATAAAAAAGTTAGTGGGAGTGCGTCTTTAAATTGACTCTTTTTGTACGGAACATTGACCTCCATTCTCTGCTAGGAATTTTCAGTGTCTTATCATGTCTGATCATGTATTTAATAAAGATATCTGGATTTTATTTACTGTAGACATTTTTTGCCTTAGGGGTATTGTAGGCTTAGAGTCGCGTTATAGGCATTGCCTGGTAAAATACTCGGAGGCATTTTGGTCTCTAGTTTTTTAGTCTTAGATGAATATGTTTATGAAAACTTCCTGTTGGTCTTAGGAAACACTCATCTGCTACAAGTTGCATAAGAACAGATGGATGGGATTGGTGATTACTTCCTACAGAACTCGGGACCAGATTCTGAGTTTCTTTCACTGTGTTCTGTCTCTGATTAATGTAAGACACATGTTCTAATAAAATTACTGGTAAAACAATGTTTTCTGCAGCTTGCTATCAGCTACAAAGTCTATAAAACTTCTGGAAACTGTATAAATTGTTGTAACACTAGGGAAATCATTGCTTGCCTTTTCCTTATGTCAGTTAACGGGAATATTGTCAAAATTACCATGAGACTAGAGCGTAATGTGACTTAAGAGTCCAGCTGCCAGCTGCAGAGGCTCATGGGTCTTCAGGACACTAAACCTATGAGGCTGAATTGTGACTTACAGAGCAAAAGATACCATTCTATTAGGTGCAATAACTTCATTTACTTTGTGTAGGGTTTTAGGAGGTTAAAATAGCAGATTTCTGAATTTTAACACTTTTTAAGTAGAGCCAATGGCTTTAATAATCTACATGCAGTACAGGTGTATACATGTAATGAGCAGAACCGGAGAGTTAACCAGTGGGGATCAATTTGGAGGTTACGGTTTCAGGATATGACATAAAGAGGCAGCTTGTTAGCAAGATGATAATAAAGCAATTCACATCGGCTCATTAAGTTGATGTGATAGAATAGTTTTCCCCTGAAGAACTAGACTTTTTTTTCTTTAGGATGACTTGATTTATTTTTGGATTTGCTTCTCTGCCTTCTAACAATTATAATTTTTGTTTTTTTGTTGATATAGCTTTATACGAGTTGCAGGTCAAGCTATAGATTTTGTTAGGAGTTATTTTTATCTGTATGAGTTTTCAACTGGCACCCTTGAAATTGTTCCAGAAAATTAAGTATTCATCCCAGAAAAGTATTGTAACTGCATATGTTTTGTTATACACATGTTAATTTCCTTTGTGTGTATTGGAGCAACATAAAAAACAGAGAAAAAAAATCAAATTGGACATAATTTCTGTCACGCGGTCTTATGATATGTGTACGATGTCAGTAAACTATTCTTAAAAGAACAACACTCTATACAACATATAGATTAGCAACATCAGCATGTAAATATAGAATAGATTTACCTGACACGATATCCGTTGAACTCAGGGTTAATCTTGAGGACTTGATACGCTGTCACAGGAAAGAGGAGGACCGGGGGTCTAACCTGACCCTAAACTGGGGTCCTAACTAATCCCTCACCTTGGAGGTACTGATAATGGTTCAGAGGTCCAAGTCTCCAGCCTAACCCTGTCTCCTATCAGTCCCTGAACCCTGTAATCAGTCCTAAGAAGGATTCTGATTACCACCAAAGGGATATGGGCTGATCTCTGCTAAATACACAGATTAGACATATAGGACAGACTGGAGAAAACACAGACTTGCATACACACTCAAACACAGAAGGAACATAAATGATCTGGGATATTAAACTCTAAGCAAGGTGAGCTTAAAACAACTAAGGAGCTCTTTAACTTAAGTCTATACAGATACAATCCTATCTGTGGTCTGCATGAAGAATTTCACTGGCAACTCCCAACACAGACAACCAGAGATTTAAAGGAAACCAATCAACAAATAATCAATTGCAGCCGGAAGAAACTGCACCCAGTCCCAGAACTGAGCACAGACAGAATTAACTCCCTAACTGCCAAACACAAAGAAACAGCAACTCAGCTGTGAGAAGTCAGAATGTGCAACCGCGACGATCTTCGTGGCGATGCACACATGACAGTACCCCCCCTTCTACGAGGGGCCTCCGGACCCTCAGGGCCAGGTTTGCCCGGGTGAGTTCTGTGGAAGGTCCGCACCAAACGATCTGCGTTAATGTCAGACGCAGGAACCCACGTCCTCTCCTCTGGACCATATCCCTTCCAATGCACCAAGTACTGAAGGGACCGGCGATTCAGACGTGAGTCAATGATCTTTGATACTTGAAATTCCAAGTTACCATTGACCACCACTGGAGGAGGAGGTAGAGGTGATGGTATGACTGGTGCCACGTACCTCTTAAGTAATGACTTGTGGAACACATTATGAATTTTAAACGTAGGAGGGAGGTCCAGACGAAATGCCACAGGATTAATTATGGAACTGATCCTGTACGGCCCGATGAATCTGGGGCCCAGCTTCCAGGAGGGAACTTTAAGTTTTATATTCCTGGTAGACAACCATACCAGATCGTTCACATTAAGATCTGGACCAGAAACTCTCCTCCTATCAGCCATACGTTTATAACGGTTCCCCATAGCACTCAGATTATTCAATACACCTCTCCACACAGAAGCAAGTGACGACGAGAAACGCTCCTCCTCAGGAACCCCAGAAGGGCCCCCCCCATTGAATGTACAAAACTGGGGATGAAAACCATATGCCCCAAAAAACGAGGACTTACCAGTGGACTCGCTCCGCCTGTTGTTAAGAGCGAACTCTGCCAGAGGCAAGAAAGAAGACCAGTCCTCCTGGTTCTCTGAGACAAAACACCGAAGATAAGTCTCTAGGCTTTGATTCAGACGCTCTGTCTGACCATTGGTCTGCGGATGAAAAGCCGAGGAAAATGACAATTGCATCCCCCGACGTAAACAAAATGCCCTCCAAAACTTGGACACAAACTGAGACCCCCTATCTGACACCACATCAGAAGGCAACCCATGAAGTCTCACAATCTCCCCAATGAACACCTGCGCCAGAGTTTTAGCATTAGGGAGGGCAGGAAGAGCAATGAAATGTGCCATCTTACTGAACCTGTCAACAACCACCAGTATGACAGTCTTCCCTGACGACTGAGGAAGGTCCGTGATGAAGTCCATAGACAAATGAGTCCATGGACGCTCCGGAAGTTTCAAGGGTAAGAGGGTCCCAGACGGACGGGTATGAGGGGTCTTAGAGCGAGCACAAACCCCACAGGACGCGACAAAAGTTAAAACATCTTTATTAACGTTAGGCCACCAAAACCGGCGAGAAAGAAGATCTAAAGTAGCCTTACTCCCTGGATGTCCTGCTAGAGCAGAATTATGATGTGCCTCAATAACCTTTTGTCTCAACTGATTTGGGACAAACAGTCTCCCTGGAGGTCCTGCAGGGGCGTCCCCCTGAGCCTCTAACACCTCCTCCTCAAGCTCAGAACATACAGCCGACACTACCACCCCCTCCTGAAGGATAGGAATCGGGTCATCCATTTTCCCGGCCCCTGGGAAACTGCGAGACAAGGCATCCGCCTTAACATTCTTAGATCCAGGGCGATAAGTGACAACAAAATTAAACCTGGTAAAAAACAACGACCATCGAGCTTGTCTGGAATTCAGACGCTTAGCAGATTCCAAATACAGCAGGTTCTTGTGATCAGTAATGACGGTGACCGGGTGGACTGCCCCCTCCAAAAAGTGACGCCATTCTTCAAAAGCCAACTTAATGGCCAAAAGTTCCCTATTGCCGATATCATAATTCCTTTCGGCGGACGACAATTTTTTAGAAAAGAAAGCGCACGGATGCCATTTACCAGGGGACGGACCCTGGGACAATATTGCACCCACCCCTACGTCAGACGCGTCCACCTCCACAACGAACGGCTGTGATGCATCTGGTTGGATGAGAACGGGTGCCGAAGCAAAACATTTTTTCAAAGAGGAAAAAGCTTGGCAAGCTTTGTCCGACCATTTAGAAAAATCCGTCCCTTTTCTTGTCATGTCAGTGAGAGGTTTGACAACAGATGAGAAATTACAAATAAATTTCCGGTAGTAGTTAGCAAACCCCAAAAAACGCTGCAGAGCCTTAAGATCCCCTGGCTGATCCCATTCAAGCACTGCTCTCACCTTTTCAGGGTCCATACGGAAACCGGAGGCTGACACCAAAAAACCCAAAAACTGAAGTTCCTGTACGGCGAATACACACTTTTCCAGTTTGGCGTATAGTTTATTGTCTCGCAAGATCTGCAACACCTGTCTCACATGCTCCTGGTGAGACACAAGATCTGGTGAGTAAATTAAAATGTCATCCAAATATACGACCACAAACAGCCCCACAAGGTGACGAAAAATGTCATTAACAAAATGTTGGAATACTGCTGGTGCAGTAGTCAGACCAAAAGGCATGACAAGGTTCTCATAATGTCCCTCCGGCGTGTTAAACGCCGTTTTCCACTCATCCCCCTCTTTTATCCTAATCAGATTATACGCCCCCCTGAGATCCAATTTAGAGAACCATTTGGCGCCAACAATTTGATTGAAGAGATCAGGAATCAGAGGGAGTGGATACGGATCTCGAACAGTAATCCGATTAAGTTCGCGGAAATCCAAGCAAGGGCGTAGGCCTCCATCTTTTTTCTTCACAAAGAAGAACCCCGCGGCCACTGGGGAAGATGAAGGTCTAATATGCCCTTTGGCCAGACTTTCCGAAATATAATCTTTCATAGCCTGCCTCTCAGGACCAGAAAGGTTATATAACCTAGCTTTAGGTAACTTAGCATCAGGAAGTAAATTAATAGAGCAGTCATACACGCGATGAGGAGGCAACTCCTGACACCCCTCCTCAGAGAACACATCCCCAAAGTCCTCCAAAAAAGGAGGCAAAGTACTAGGCACGACCGCACTGATGACTGTGTTCATGCAGTTACTTTTGCAAAACTCCCCCCATTGGCTTATATCTCTGGACTGCCAATTAATCACAGGGTTATGTTTAACCAACCAAGGAAGTCCCAACACAATGGGAGTAGGTAGACCCTCCAACACATAACAAGATAATAGTTCCCTATGTATTGCCCCTACCCGAAGGTCAATGTTATGAACCTCATGAACAAAGCTACCTTGGCCGAGAGGCCTGGCGTCAATGGAGAATATAGGGATCGGTTTGACCAATACACTCAGATGCATACCTTGAGCCTGAGCAAACTGAGCGTCAACCAGATTAGCCCCGGACCCACTATCAAGAAGAACAGAAAATCTCTCCACTCTCGTACCAACCACCACCTCCACTGGTACAAGGAACTGAGAAGAACTAGCGGACGAAATACATACTCCCAGGTTGTCGTCCACCACACAACCTGGGATTAACAGTTTTCCGGCGACTTTTTGCTCAACAAGGCACGGGATGGACATCCCCCAACAAAATGTCCCTCTTTCCCGCAGAAGAAACACCTTCTAGTCCTGCGGCGTACCGCCAATCCCCTCCTACGAAATGATGTCCCTCCCAACTGCATAGGCTCCTCCGAACAGACAAGGGGAACCTCAACATAAGGGACTTTAGTAGTAGGTGGAGTAACAACAGGGGCGGAGTTACCTCGCACCTCTCCCGGAGCCGTCTATCAGTACGGATAGCTAGGGCCATAGCAGCCTCCAGTGATGGAGGAGAATCATACTGAGCCAAAACGTCCTTTAATTTGTCAGAAAGCCCATGACAAAACTGGCTCCTAAGAGCTGGGTCATTCCACTGAGTATCTGTGGCCCATCTACGGAACTCAGAAGCAAATTCCTCCACCGGACGATCTCCCTGCTGTATCTTACGTAATTTTGTCTCAGCAAGAGAGACCCGATCTGGGTCATCATATACCAATCCCAGGGCAGTAAAAAATCGATCTACAGACTGTAGAGCCGGGGATCCCGGAGGAAGGGAAAATGCCCAGGATTGAGGGTCCCCTTGTAGGAGCGAGATAACAATTCCCACTCTCTGCTCTTCACTCCCTGATGATCGAGGCCGAAGCCGAAAATACAATTTACATGCTTCCCTGAAGGTAAAAAATTTGTCTCGCCCACCAGTGAACCTGTCCGGGAGAGCTACTTTAGGTTCAAATCTGGTTTGCTCCGAGGGAGACAAAACTTTGGACTTAATGTCCGTCAGCTCCATGGATAATCCCTGCAACTGCAGAGCCAGCTGGGCTACTGGATCCATGGCAACTGGGAATAATTTTATGGGCCAGTGAAAATGTCACGCGGTCTTATGATATGTGTACGATGTCAGTAAACTATTCTTAAAAGAACAACACTCTTTACAACATATAGATTAGCAACATCAGCATGTAAATATAGAATAGATTTACCTGACACGATATCCGTTGAACTCAGGGTTAATCTTGAGGACTTGATACGCTGTCACAGGAAAGAGGAGGACCGGGGGTCTAACCTGACCCTAAACTGGGGTCCTAACTAATCCCTCACCTTGGAGGTACTGATAATGGTTCAGAGGTCCAAGTCTCCAGCCTAACCCTGTCTCCTATCAGTCCCTGAACCCTGTAATCAGTCCTAAGAAGGATTCTGATTACCACCAAAGGGATATGGGCTGATCTCTGCTAAATACACAGATTAGACATATAGGACAGACTGGAGAAAACACAGACTTGCATACACACTCAAACACAGAAGGAACATAAATGATCTGGGATATTAAACTCTAAGCAAGGTGAGCTTAAAACAACTAAGGAGCTCTTTAACTTAAGTCTATACAGATACAATCCTATCTGTGGTCTGCATGAAGAATTTCACTGGCAACTCCCAACACAGACAACCAGAGATTTAAAGGAAACCAATCAACAAATAATCAATTGCAGCCGGAAGAAACTGCACCCAGTCCCAGAACTGAGCACAGACAGAATTAACTCCCTAACTGCCAAACACAAAGAAACAGCAACTCAGCTGTGAGAAGTCAGAATGTGCAACCGCGACGATCTTCGTGGCGATGCACACATGACAATTTCACACAAAAGCCCCAAAATGGGCAGGACAAAGTTGTTGTCACTTTTCCAAAATTGTGGGTAAACCACTTTGCTTCAACAATGCTTGTTCAAACTCACCCGTGGCAAGTAACAGGTGTGGGCAATATGAAAATGACACCTGAAATCAGATAAAAAGGGGAGAAGTTGACTCAATATTTGCATTGTGTGTCTGTCTGTGCCATAATATGGAGAACAGAACATGGACAACAGAAAAAGAAAACTTTCTGAGGACATGATAATCAAAATTGTTGAAAAATATCAACAATCTCAAAGTTAGTAGTCCATCTCCAGAGATCTTGATGTTCCTTTGTCCACAGTGTGCAACATAATGAAGACATTTAAAACCCATGCCACTGTAGCTAATTTCCCTGGATGTGGACAGCTGAAAAAAAATGATGAAAGATTGCAACCCAATATAGTCCAGATGGTGGATAAGGAGCCCCAATCCAAAGAAATTCAAGCTGTCATAAAAAAAAGCTAGGCTGCAGGTTGTCAAAATGTTTTTGAGTAAGACAAAATCCTTCTGGGAAAGAGTCTTGTGAACAGATGAGACCAAGATAGAACTTCTTGGTAAAGCACATCATTCTATTGTTTACTGAAAACAGAATGAGACCTACAAAGAAAAGAGCACAGTACTTACAGTCAATTATGGTGGAGGTTCAAAGATGTTTTTTTTTTTTTTTGCTGTTTCTGGCACTGGGTGCCTTGACTGTGTGCAAGGCATAATGAAATCCGAAAATTGCTAAAAGGATATTGGGTCACATTGTAGTGCCAGTTTCAGAAAGCTGGATTTGCGTCCTAGGTCATGGGTTTTCTAACAGGACAATGACCCCAAACATACTTCAAGAAGCCCCCAGAAATGGATGAAAACAAAATGCTGGAGAGTTCAGAAATGGCCAGCAATGAGTCCGGATCTAAATCCCATTGAATACCTGTGGAGAGATCTTAAAATTGCTGTTGGGAGAAGACACCCTTCAAAAATGAGAGACCTGAAGCAGTTTGCAAAAGAAATTCCCGTTGAGAGGTGTAAGAAGCTTTTTGATGGTTATAGGAAGCAATTCGTTGCAGTTACTTATTACAAAGGGTGTGCAACCAAATATTAAGTTGAGGATGCCAACAATTTGTGCAGATTTAAGAAGTATTTTTGGGAAAATTTATTTTATATCATTCTTAAAGCAGCACTTGAGTGTTTTTTTTATTTGCACCTCTGGAGTGGTGCTTTAACACTAGAACTACTGATGGAGTCATTTTGACTCCTTTCGTTTTTTATTTCTCTTCTGTGACTACATTTTTCAGAATTCCGGCTTGAAACTCGGTGACTTTTCCTCAAATATGATGTGAAAAAAGATTTTGTGAGAATAAATAATTTTGGTGAAAAATTTGCGCGTTTTTTTCAAAATTTACCAAGAACTACTGAAGGGAGTCATTTTGACTCCCTACTATATTTTGAGGTCCTTTTGTCACTAAATGTTGGTATAAAGTTTTGTGCATAATTTTTTCACTCTGTCTTATTTACCCTGATGTTCATATAGATGTAGTTCAATTTACATGTCAACTTTTCACATTTTCCTTGTGTTTTACCTGCTTGTATTACTGTGTAATGCTGAACAAAATAGCTTGTTTACTCTAGGCTCTTATCTTATGCTAATGAAGGGTGGTGTTTTTCTAAGGTCCTAGCAGGAGACAGTATTCTGGATAGTAACTTTACTTTCAGTTCAGCTGAAGAGACAAAGAGAACAGACGCAGACATACGAGCTCTGAAGACTCATACAGGTATGAATTGTTATGAAATAGTTTAGCTGTCTGTCAACTGATTCAGCCCACCTACTTTTGAAGGTGGCAGAACAGTTATTATTTCTTTTAGTTTTCATTTCATTTCTATTTTTCAGCAGGGAACTATATAGAATTATGGAATTTGTGAGGAATATGGAGAGAAGACGTTTGATAAAGCCTCAGGAATGGATATTCTGGCTACTTTGCAATCCATACCGGAGGATGAATCGGAATCCGAATAGCAGGAACATGTATTTGATTCTGACAGTGATGAAGATTTCATTCCTCAGAACATATCAAGTGAATCTGAAGACTCAGAAGGAACAAATCCAGAAGGTAAGTAGTTATGTGTATTTATTTGTTCTTCCACACACTGAGTTAGGGCCTGTGCACACTAGCAGAATTCTGGCTGAATAGCCATCTGGATATTCTTGCCGCAATACAGGCTGTACCTGCCCGCTCATGCCTGAAGCTCCGCTCCGAACCCCGGGCTGGAGCCGCTGTCAGGGACAGAGCAGCGCTTGCTTACGCGCGAGCACGGCTCCGTCCCAGACAGCGGCTCCAGCCCGGGGTTCGGAGTGGAGGTTCAGGTATGAAACTCCGCTCTGTACCTGAGCGGGCAGGTACGGGCCGGATTGTGGTGAGAATATCCGGTCGGATATTCCGCCGCTAATCCAGCCAGTGTGCACGGACCCTTACAAAACAAAAATTCTAAATATTCATCAACTTTTTTCCAGATATTCCAAGCACATCAACTGGGGATCGGGCTCATGCAGTTATGTTGCCTCGTGACCATCCTCCTGGTCGTGGACAGAAAAAATCAGCAAAACGTCCCAGAAATGAAAGAACAACAGATAACGATGGCGGCGAAGGTAATGCAACAACAAACACCAGAGAAGGCGAATCTGAAGGAATACTAGTTTCAGCGGATGGTATTCAATGGAAACCTGTTGAAATTGGAGAACACTTGCCTGGTAGGCGTGACAGCCAAAATATTCTTCGAGAAGCACCTGGTCCTACAGGATACGCCAGAAGAAATATCATTATCGATAGTCCTTTGAGCGCATGGTGTTTATTTTTTGATTCATATATATTGACACATATAAAGAACTGTACGCTTGCAGAAGCATGCAGGAACAATAATTTACAGTTTACTCTATCTGATGAGGAGCTAGATGCATTCATTGAGATATTCTATGCTCGTGGAATATCTGGCACGAACCGTCACTCGATTAGCAGTATTTGGTGTAATGACTGGGGAATACCGTTTTGCAAAGCGACAATGTCTAGGGACTAGTGTTGAGCATTCCGATACCGCAAGTATCGGGTATCGGCCGATATTCGCGTTATCGGAATTCCGATACTTAATTCCGATACTTTTTCCATATCGTATACCGGAATCGGAAGTTCCCATAATTCTTTGAGAGGCAATGTGATTTTAGTCAGCCAATGAGGAATCCTACGAAGTGTGGGCACATCCTGTGATGCTGCGGTCATCTTAACTAATGGCATGGCTGTGATTGGCTGCTGAAATGATGTCAGAATGCACTATAAAAGGCGCCGCCGCCATTTTAGCGTCACTGTGCTGTGAACTCAGTAAGGGACAGAACGCTACTCTGCTCACTCTGAGGGACAGTTAGATATTGCGATTTTGTGTACTACTGTGCTTGAGGCAGGCTAGTTTACCAACCGCTGTGTAAAGCTTCATTTTGCCAGTGTTGTTTTAACAGCTCTGTGCAAGGTGTGTGTGTGACAGTGCAGGTGACGCTGCAGTTTGCTCTGCATCCACCGCTGTTTGTAGGCATCTGCACGTGTCCCTTTTTTTTTTTTTTTTTTTTTATTTTATTTAGTGGAATTGGTGCAGCTCCATTATATTAGAAAAAAATCAAATCTATTAGTGTGACGTGCTTCCATCCGTATACAATACATTGGTTGCAAACACTATAGAAGTACAGAAAGGAGCTTTTCACAGATTGTGGACAGTTGTGTTTCAGTGTTCACTTCAGTCTGTGTTTTTTACTTTTTTGAGTGCAGATCACGCTCCAGTTACATGTTCAAGCACTGCTGCTTGTACTCTGCTGAGCGTGTCTCAGTGGCTCATCCTTTTCATTTATCTCCAATTGGTTCTGCTACATTCCATTTAAAATAAATCTAATCTATTAGTGTGACGCGCTTCCATCCGTATACAATACATTGGTTGCAAACACTATAGAAGTACAGAAAGGAGCTTTTCACAGATTGTGGACAGTTGTGTTTCAGTGTTCACTTCAGTCTGTGTTTTTACTTTTTTGAGTGCAGATCACGCTCCAGTTACATGTTCAAGCACTGCTGCTTGTACTCTGCTGAGCGTGTCTCAGTGGCTCATCCTTTTCATTTATCTCCAATTGGTTCTGCTACATTCCATTTAAAATAAATCTAATCTATTAGTGTGACGCGCTTCCACCCGTATACAATACATTGGTTGCAAACAATATAGAAGTACACAAACGGGCCTTTCACAGCTACTGAACATGGTTTTTAATTTTTAACTAAAATATGTATTTTTTCAAATGACACAAATATAAGTAATGTTGAAGAGGAATAGTCCTACATCCATTGTTTGCACAATATTACAGGTGTACATCATGTCCCTTAATCAACAATGTATTATTATATTTACTTGTATGCTTTTATTTAAAAGCCAAGAACACAGAAGGATAACCTTCGCACTGCAGCTGTTGTCAAAGTTCAACCCACATTATGCACTTCCAACATTGCAGCATTTGAGGCATGATGTGAGTTGGATTGGTCAAAGTTATGGAGTGAGAAGGTTCACCATCAGTACCCTATAGCATAAGTATGCTTTTGTGTTAGCATTTGTGTTAGACATGTGGATATCTGCCATAATATGTCACAATTATTTAGTTACAGATTTGTTACCAACACTAATCATTGAATGGTTTTAAATTTGACGTTTCACTTGTTTACAGCTTAGAAATAAGGGTGTAGCCTGATATCTATGTGTAGCACTAGCCACTTTAACATGTCATGTTTTTTTAAACATGTGTAGCTAGGTAGCAGTAATTTTTGCCGGACACACAGCAGGGGAACAGCAGGCGTTACTGAACCCCACTATCACTATAGCTTGTGTATTGGTCTGTGGACACGACACTTCTGAGCAGCAACTGGCAGTGTTGTAGCCCAGGGAGTATAGCTCAGGTGGTAGAAAGATGAACATAACAGGAGACATGGAAAACGTTGCCAACCAGTTAGTTAATCTGAAACCGGACAGGCAAATTCAGGCGAGATCCATGCCTAGTTCATTTTCAGAAAAGTAAGCCGTTCTACATTATCGTAGGATAGTCGCATGCAACGGTCTGTTAGTACACACCCTGCAGCAGTAAAGACGCGCTCCGATAATACACTGCCAGCAGATCAAGCCAGCACCTCCAATGCATACTGGCTAAGCTCTGGCCATGTATCCAGCTTAGAGACACAAAACTTGAATGGGGAAGAGCCATCTGGGAGTACACTGAGAGGGCAAGACATGTAGTCTGTCACCATCTTACGGAAATGTTGCCTCCTGCTGACTGGAGCCGTCTCGGATGGTGTAGACATTGGTGGCGCTGCCACAAAACTTCGACACATTTGGAACATACTGTTCTTGCCCTGTGCAGAGGCGCTGCTTGTGCTCCCTCTTGTTGCAGAGCTGTCTCCACTGCCTCGACGCACAGAGCTGCTTTGTAAATCAGTAGCAGCAGCAGTGCTCTCGGCTGGAATGGAGAACATTATGGATTGCACCAGTGTGTCTTGGTACTTCCGCATTTTACGCTCCCGGTTCAACGGTGTGATGAGGCTTTGTAAGTTGTCCCGGTAGCGAGGGTCTAGGAGGGTGTACACCCAATAATCAGACGTGGTGTGAATGTGTTCGATGCGGCGGTCGTTTCTCAGCCACTGCAGCATGAAATCAACCATGTGCTGCAGACTCCCAACTGGCCAAGAAACGTTGTCCCCTGCAAGAGGCGTCATCTCCGCCTGCTGTGCATCACCCCACCCTTGGTCTACATACTGACTAGAGCATTGTCTACCTCCCTCTGGAGCGATGTCTTCCTCCTCCATTGACTCCTCCTCATCCTCCTCACAAAGTCCTTCAAATACATATAAATTTACAAAATTTAAAACTCAAAATTTAAAAACTTTGTATCATAATTCTGTAACATCAGTTTATGGAAACACAATAGCATTACAAAAGGATAGACAAAAAATGTACATTATGTGCTTTGTAAATACATTAAAAGTTTGTAATGGTTATGAAAATATAGACAGCGACTCTGGAGGTTCAATTGTTGATACAGCATGGTACTTTGAAAGTCCTCCAGCCCTTTGTGAGGAACCACGTTGCGCTGACTGTCCAGAAGGTGATGGAATTTGTGACTCCTCATCCTCCACCTCTTCCAAAACCTCATGCCTTAGTGCTTGCAGTGTTTTTTGAAGCAGGCAGATAAGGGGGACAGTCAGGCTGACTAGTGCATCATCTGCACTCGCCATCCGCGTTGACTCATCAAACGCACGCAAAACGTGGCAGATATCCTTCATAGAGTTATTCGCCACTCATTACACTGGCAGTGGCTGCCCATTCATTATAGATCCAATTCTAATTACTGGTTCTCACCAACATAGCTCTCCACAGCGCAGCACCCCCCCTACATCTCCTCCCTTATTTATATTTATCGGCCTAACCGACTGCTGCACTCTGCAACGACCTTCGACTAACCTCTGCACTAATCCGTACCTCCCACTCCCAACTCCAAGACTTCACCCGCGCTGCGCCAATCCTCTGGAATGCTCTACCCAAGAAATTAGGACTATCCGCAATTTGGATGGTTTCAGGCGCTCCCTCAAAACACATTTGTTCACAGTGGCCTATCACATTCACTAATCAAAGTCATTCTATGTGTAATTCTGTGTGTGTAGCCCATTCACTATCTCCATGCATCCCTCACTTCCTTAAAATGGCTGGACCATCATTGTAAAAACACCATTGTATATAAACACCTGTACTTTGTATCTCCCACACCTCATTGTAGATTGTAAGCTTTCACCAGCAGGGGCGGCTGATTTTGCTTTAATTATTGTATTGTTAACGTTGTTACTTATGACTCGTGTTTTGAAACTGTTAAACTGTAAAGCACTGCGGAATATTATGGCGCTATATAAATAAATAATATTATTATTCTTATTATAGAGGCCCACTCAGTAGTGGTGAAGTGTGAACGCCGCAAATTGCGAGTTGACTGCGCCTGATGCAGCTGATACTCCATTACTGTTGGCTGCTGCTCACACAACCGCTCCAACATATGTAACGAGGAATTCCACCTGGTGGGTACGTCACATATAATGCGATGTTCATGAAGGTGAAATCTGCGTTGCAGAGCTGCAATCAGCGATCTGGCCATGCTGGAACGTCGCAAGTGAGCGCACTCTAGGCGGACCTTGTGCAGCAGTGCATCAAGATCCGGATAGTCCCTCAAAAACTCTGCACGACCAAGTTGAGCACATATGACAGACATGGTATGTGAGTGAGGTTGCCAAGGCCCAGAGCTGACACCAGATTTCGGCCATTGTCACACACTACCAAGCCTGCCTGTAGATTCTCTTCCAAAAACCACACGTCGCTCTCCTGCTTTATGGCATTACAGAGCTCCTGCGCTGTGTGGCTAAGATTCCCCATGGAAATTAATTTCAGGATGGCCTGTTGACATTTGGACACGGCTGTGCTCATATCGGTCGCAACAGGTAAACGTTCACGGGTCCATGTGGAGGTAGACCGTGACGGCTCCTGCAGCGATGATTCTGAGGAACTGGAATAGGAGGAGGAATCAATGTGTACAGACTTGATTCCTGCAATCCTTGGAGTTGGCAGAACACGTACAGCGCCACTCGCAAGATCAGTACCTGGCTGCACAACATTGACCCAATGGGCAGTGAGGGAAAGGTATTGTCCCTGGCCATGGGTGTTAGAACCCTCTTGTTAGGTTTTGTTTCAGTTTGCTGGTCACATGACCTTTTTTCCCTATTTAGTCTGGCTCCGCCCTTCTGGCTTTGCTTGACTTCATTGTATTATCTACTGTTAAGCTAGCCGGGTGCTTAGGTGCCTTAATCTGTGAGTTTTGCTTGATGTTAGGATCACAAAGTATTTATTTTTCTGTTTAATTATCCATGCTACAATTTATGTTAGGACTAGGAGGTGTCCACCTTTTCTCCCAGTCCCTAGATCTTGTAGGGATTACTCCCTCGCAACTATAGGTCTTCGTTCACACTAGATGAGGACTTTAGCGGGTCTGGTCGCAGGATCAGGTTCCCCGTTACATCGTAGGGATTCAGCTTAGTTGTATTGTAGGGACAGAATTCCCTTCTTTCCTTACTGGTTGTAGCAGATCATAACAATGGGTACTGGTCCACGCATCGGTGGTCAGGTGGACCTTGCTACTGAGGGCTTTTAGTAGCGCATGTTTAATTTTTTCCCTCAACATGCTTTTGCAGACCAGGACGGCTTGCCTGCTGAAATGAAATCGGCTTGGCACATTGTATTGTGGGATTGACAATGATATTCAGTTACGGAAACTGTCTGTCTCCACCAGCCTGAATCACAGCATTTCAAGGGACAGGAGTTTTGCAATGCCAGCATTCAGAGCCTGTGCTCGTGCATGGTTTGCGGAGTATGGCCGTCTTTTATCCCATGCCTGTGCTACCGCTGGCTGTTTTGTGGCCTGGGAGTGTGAGGATGACAGGGAACTTGCTGCTGTGTGTGGAATAACAGTTTGTCTCTGGACAACAGTGGCCGAGGTTCTTCCATGGCGATCCTGTGAGGAAGCATAACCAGCTGTGTGTGAGCTCGATGAAGAGGCTTCAACACAACCTGAAGATGTAGGTGCTGCTGTAGGTTGGCCTACATCTCCAGTGTGTCTTTGTAAACTCAACTACGTGCTTTGTCCGCACATGTTTCCACATATTTGTGGTATTGAGGTGACTGACACTTTTAGCTATTTTTAATTTTTGATTACACAGCTTGCATTTCACATAGCAAATATCATGTGCAAGTGTGTGAAAAAAGGACCACGCAGTGCAAGTCCTGGGAGCGCACGTTTTGACTTTTGGAAGACAACTGCTCCGAACAGGTGCCAAACTGGAGGCTACAGGCAACCGAGTCTGCAGCCTAACTCTCCCTCCTGTTTGTACCGTTGGGGCAATGTCTTCCTCTATCTTCCTTCTATCACTAACCATTTCTCTAGGCCTCTCCCAGCTTTCAACCAAAGTACTGGTTCTCACCCACAAAGCTCTCCACAGTGCAGCACCCCTCCTACAATCTCCTCCCTCATTTCTATCTATCGGCCTAACCGACTGCTGCGCTCTGCAAACGACTTTCGACTAACCTCTGCACTAATACGTACCTCCCACTCCCGACTCCAAGACTTCTCCTGCTCTACGCCAATCCTCTGGAATGCTGTACCCCAAGAAATTAGGACTATCCACAATTTGCATGGTTTCAGGCGCTCCCTCAAAAACACATTTGTTCAGAGCGGCCTATCACATTCACTAATCAAAGTCATTCTATGTATTCTGTGTAAGTGTGTGTGTGTCTCTAGCCCATTCACTATCTCCATCCCTCAGTCCCTTAAGATGGCTGGAACATCATTGTAAATGCACCATTGTATATAAACACCTATACTTTGTATCTCCCCCTATCTCATTGTACATTGTAAGCTGTCACGAGCAGGGGCGACTTATTTAGCTTAAATTATTGTATTGTTAACGTTGTTACTTATGACTTGTGTTCTGAAACTGCTAAACTGTAAAGCGCTGCGGAATATGATGGCGCATATATAAATAAATATTATTATTATTCCTCTGAGCTGCTCCCACCACCTTCCTGTTCTTCATGCCATGTTGGGTATTGGACCTCATCATCTCCACTACCCTCTTCCAACACCTGCTGTTGGGTGGTCTGGCCAGCACCATGCTCAACAGAAACTGGCACCTGGGTCTCATCATCATCATCACATGCGTTCTGCGGTGTGCTGACCATCGGCACTGTCTCACCCGCCTCTTCAGATTCAGAGAGACACAGCTGTTGCGCATCACTGCATACTCCCTCTTCTTCACATTACAGAATGCTGCTTGGCTGGGCCCCTGTTTGCAAGCCAATAGATTCTGAGAACAGAAGCAGACACTCAGCTGGCTCCTGTACAGAACTCTCTGACTGCCTGGGCAATTTGCCAGGCGGTGAAGAGACAGATGGTTGCCCAACAGTGCTGTGGTCCTGAGAGGAGGTGGAAGCAATTGAAGTCGATGCATTGGCTGAGATCCAAACAACAACGGCTTCAATTTGTTCTTCCCGCTGCAGGGGGTACTCCGAGCTCCTACAAAAGTGCGCATAAAGGAACGCTCACGGCCCGGGGAAAACTGGTGGATGCTGTGTCACTGGGGGCCGCAGCAGCCACAGAATCCCCACGTCCTCTCCCTGAAGAAAACTCCACGACCACGTGCCTTACTCCCTGCCTTCTTCATCTTGGTAGATTGATAAAGAAAGTCTGAAAAGTTATAAGGCCTAAGTGTGGTTATTCCGCAGAGGACTGCAGTGAACACTGCACACAACTGTTCAGTAGGTGTGAAAGGCCCCTTTGTGTACTTCTATAGTGTTTGCAACCAATGTATTGTATACGGATGGAAGCGCGTCACACTAATAGATTTTATTTATTTGTAATAGAATGGAGCAGCAACAATTAGAGAAAAATTTCAAGGATGTGCCAGTGACACACGCTCAGCAGACTACAACCAGCAGTGGTTGAAGAACTAACTGGAGCGTGATCTGCACTCCAAAAAGGAAAACCTCAGACTACAGTGAACACTGCACACAACTGTTCACTACCCAACGCGTCTCAGCAGGAAGGCAGTCTGTGCGTCAAAACAAAGGCGCAAGCATACATCCACGTACCCTGTTTATAAAGCTATATAAAAAAAATTATGTAGTAGTGACGCACACTTTATTGAGGTACAGTATTACATCGCCATTCACCATCTGTGGCTATGCAGTCTCATCTATATATACCTTATCTATCCGTTGTCATGCTTGCAAGTCGACAGTCAGGCATAAATAGCAATTTTCGCTATGCACTATGCACTTTTTAAAGGTTATGTTTGTTAATAAACATGATTATTGCCACATATTATGAGTATTACATGATGGAAATTGTATAATTTTGTATAAACTGTTTAGTGACATTATTCAGCAAATGTAACATTTTAGTAATGTCACAGATAACTTGTAATGCTGATGATGTTTTTAAGTCAGACATTCATTGTCTATACAATAAAAATGGTGTACATACTGTTACTTATCCATCATTAATGGATTCAGATATGTACTTGTATGCTTTTATGTACAACCGTATAGCAGATTCCTTAACTAATTTATTTTGTGGTTTGCATTGCTGTTCAACATGTTAATGTATGTGTTTATGTTTGTCAATTCTTTATTTATCTAGATATTAGTTGAAATGAAATCATCATCTTATGGTAGTAAAGGTTATCTTTCTCTTGTTTGAAGTATAGACATTTAAAATTGACAGGTAACAAGGAAATTACTTGATCTAGTATTTAAACATCCTCCTTGACCCTGGGCTCCAACACCGCCAGTTGTTGCTCGGAAGTGCTGTTAGCACAGTCAACACTTGCTCCTGTGTTACTGGGGTTCAGTAACGTCAGCTGGTCCTCGGTTGTGCCATTGGCTCTTTTCCTTCTGCTGCCCCTCCGGGTTCCAGCACAGTCAGCTGGTCCTCGTTACTTGCATTGGCTCTTGTACCTTCTGCTACCCCTCCGGGTTCCAGTACCGTCAACTGGTTCTCCGCAGTGCCTTTGGTCTAGGTGCCTCCATCTCGGTATCCGAGTTCCAGCAACGTCTGCTGGTCCTTGGTAGTGCTTTGGAGCACAGGTACCTCCTGCTTAGTAACCGTGTCCCAGTAACGTCAGCTGGTCCTCGGTTGTGCCATTGGCTCTTTTCCTTCTGCTGCCCCTCCGGGTTCCAGTACCGTCAACTGGTTCTCCGCAGTGCCTTTGGTCTAGGTGCCTCCATCTCGGTATCCGAGTTCCAGCAACGTCTGCTGGTCCTTGGTAGTGCTTTGGAGCACAGGTACCTCCTGCTTAGTAACCGTGTCCCAGTAACGTCAGCTGGTCCTCGGTTGTGCCATTGGCTCTTTTCCTTCTGCTGCCCCTCCGGGTTCCAGTACCGTCAACTGGTTTCTCCGCAGTGCCTTTGGTCTAGGTGCCTCCATCTCGGTATCCGAGTTCCAGCAACGTCTGCTGGTCCTTGGTAGTGCTTTGGAGCACAGGTACCTCCTGCTTAGTAACCGTGTCCCAGTAACATCAGCTGGTACAAGATTGTGCTACAAATACAAGATACGGAACAAGAGACACAAGAACAATAAGCAGAAGATCTAAAAGCAGAAGAACATGAAGTATAAGACCAAAATGAAGAGCAAAATATATGCTCTAAATTCTAAGCAGAAGAAGAATAAGCAGTGTATGGGGGTGAGTCCGTTCCTCCTCGTGGTGCCCCTGGAAAATGCCTGCTGCTGCAGGCTAAACTGAACACGGACAAATACTGTTGTAATTTAAATCTTTTGTGACAGCAAGAACGGAAGGATGAAAAATTCATACTTTGACAGATTACAAGTACAGGATTCTCTGTCACAAATAAGAATATGATGAAGAAGATGAAGCAGAATATGAATAAGAATAATAGTTTAATAAGAAGAATATGAGTAATGTTAACAAAGATGAATAGCAAGAAGTTTAAGAAGAAGATAAAGAAGGTGAAGATGAAGAATAATTTGATGAAAAGATGATGCTGCAGAAGATTATGAAGGAGAAAGTGTGTGAAAAGTTAAAAAGGTGAAGATGAAGAGCATGGAAGTTGTGTAATATACATATTTGCCAAAATATAAAAAACGTTAACATTGTCAATTTCTTCGTCAATCCGAACATCTTTAAAAAAAAAAATATTTATGCTATTCCATTTGATTGGGTTAAACATCTATGCCTTTAATGTCTCCTCAACCTTCCCCAATACATTCTACATTACTCTTTCTTGTTTTCCTTCATGTACAATTAACCAACAAGGCAACAATGGGTTTTTTTTAATTTCGATATTTTGTTTCCCATAGACTTACATGGGACTTCCGGTATCGATATCGGTATCGCCGATATTTTAGTGATATCGGCGATACCATTCCGATTCCGATACTTTAGGATATCGGAAAGTATCGCTCAACTCTACTAGGGACCGCTTTGTTGAAATTATGAGGTTTCTCAGATTTGATGAGAAATCTACTCGATCGGAGAGACTGCAAACGGACAAGTTTGCTCTATTTTCTGTGTGGGACAGGTTTATTGAAAATTGTATTGCGTGTTACAAACCTGGCCCATACATAACGGTGGATGAGCAACTTTTCCCAAGCAAAACTAGGTGTCCATTCACGCAGTACATGCCTTCCAAACCAGATAAATATGGCCACAAATATTGGCTAGCTGTTGATAAGGAGAGCAAATATCTGGCAAATGGCTTCCCTTATCTAGGCAAAGATGACACACGCCGTGCTGAGGACCGTTTAGCTGACCATGTGGTAATGAAGTTATTGGACCCGTTTTTGAAAAAAGGTCGCAAATGTTACAACCGATAATTATTTTACTTCAGTAAAATTAGCTAAACAGCTAAAAAGCAAAGGAACAACCATCGTGGGAACACTGAACAAGATAAGGCGAGAAGTGCCTAAAGAAATAAAATCCATGAAAGAGGAATTGTACAACACTAAAGTGTTTAGAAATGAAGACAATTTTACACTTACAGTATATCAAGGAAAGCCCAACAAAAATGTTGTCATTTTGAGTTCCGTCCATCCAGATGTTGTTGTTGCGTCTGATTCCGCTAAAAAAACTCCAGAAACGGTAAAGTTTTACAATGAAACAAAATATGGAGTAGATGTAGTGGATCAGATGGCACGAAAATATACCACACGAACATGCACAAGGAGATGGCCTGTTCATGCATTTGAAAATGCCTTAGACTTTGCGGGTATAAATGCATGGATAATATTCAATGAGATAACCCACCAAAAAATGTCACGCAAGGCATTTTTGCAAACCTTGTGAGAGAGTTGAGTGGTCCTTATGTCACAGATAGGGAAAAGGGTTCCACGTCCCAAGTTTCTACATGCTCAGAAGTGATGGTTCAAACAAAATTTTGCCAGATCAAAGAAAAGTGCAAGAAAAATAGATCTGTCGGCAATTGTAAGACTTGTGGTAAGTCTTTGTGTGGGCAATGTACTGCCATAAATCAAAGGCAATGCTAAAATGCGAAACACCAAATGTTTAGAAGGTGAATTCTGCGCCATATTTTCATTTTTATGCTCCTCCACCTACATTTTCTCTGCTTTTTGTTCTTCAGTTGTTGTTTATATGTGTGCACTTGAATAAAAAAAAATGTTTGAAAAACGTCTATTATAATTATTGTTATTTTCTGTAGAAAAATAAGAAAAGCAGAAAAAAAACAATCAAAAGCATTACTGTTGGATCTCACAATAATAATACATTCCAAAAAATATAATTATTAATAAATAACCACAAATGAAACTCTAAAAATAAACGAAAACAAGCAAGGAGTCAAAATGACTCCTTTCAGTAGTTCTAGGCGGGGTCACGAGTCCAGTAGTCCTAGTGTTAAATGTAAGCCCCTCCCCCTGTCAGATACTCATCTGCCACCACCTTTATCCTTTTCCAGAGTTGCTCCCGTTGGTTTCCAGCTAAAACTGACCTGACGGCAGCTCTAGTGTTTCATGGAGCTGCACGTAAGTCACTTTTCAATGCAAATTTATGAAAGCCCTGTTTTGGTCTAGTTCTGCTCTCATAGACTTGTATTGAGAGCTTGTGAAGTAGCTGCTGACTTCCTGCCAGTCATAAGCTAATTCAAGCTGGCGAGCGGGACCAGAGCAGTGCGAAAAGTGGGGAAGACACCGGGGTGAGTATATGACAGAGAGAAGGGGGGGCTTCCATTTAAAGCACACTCCAGAGCTGAAGATAAAAAAAGCGCTGGAGTGGTGGTTTAAGTTTGCCTTTGCAACATTTTTTCAACATTTTTCAAACTTTTTTCATGGTGTTCATCTAAGAAGTTTTAAGTGGCTTTTAATGATTTGTAAAACATCTTTTTCTGCCATTTTACTTCTACTGAAAAAACCATACCAGAAAATGACACCATACTGGAAAACTGAGAGATCTATGTTTATTTCTTTCTTCTGACAATATACTTTTTTTAAGATGTTTAAATTTTATTGAATTATTTTCTTGCTTTTCTCGCAAAGTAATTTTTAGGGGAACCTATCATGTAAAATAACACTATTAACCTATAGGAAAGATGTGTATCTTCGTACCGTGTTAGCCAGTAGATAGAAAAATATTTAGACTTGAAAGTCCTCAGTGGTTTGATACCTTTTAATGGCTAACTGAAAAGATGGTAATAAATTGCAAGCTTTCGAGACTACTCTACCGGTCTCTTCATCAGGGAGATGATGATGAAGATGATGAAGAGACCGGAGTAGTCTCGAAAGCTTGCAATTTATTACCATCTTTTCAGTTAGCCATTAAAAGGTATCAACCACTGAGGACTTTCAAGTCTAAATATTTCACTATTAACCTACACATACGTGGTTAATCTACAGATTAATAGTGTTCCGACACATGACATCATGATAACATTCTTACATAATTGCGCAATTGGGCAGAAACGTTCTAGATTTCAGTGCAACGGTCAGTGATAAGAAGATGCGACAAGGACTAGACAGGGGACTGTGAAGAGAGGAGGTGACGAAGAGCTGAATGGTAAAGTGAATATAGTTTTTTTTTTTAGTTTTTTTTTAACCGCTGAGCATAATAAGTGACATTCGAATTTCAGGGGGAAAAATCCAAACAAACAGGCAAATTCAAATTTTGCCTGATCCGTTCATTTCTACATTTAGTTTTTTCTCAGTTTTAAAGAAGTCTTAGAGTTAGACATAACTCTATGCTTTTGTAAACTGTATTGTTAGTTCATATCAAAGTTCATCCTCATTTGCTAACCTCCCATATCTGTCATGAATATTCATTCTGGGGGAAAAAAAAAAGATAACTTTCTCAAAGTCATGTAAAAAAAAAAGTATCAAGAACCCAGAGGCAGACTTATTTAATTCTGTGAAATGAAATAGCTGGAGGCGAATTGTAGAATATCGGTCTAAACTCTTGGCTTACAGAAAAATTCTCCAAGCTCTGCATTTTCCTAAATAACCATGAATAATGTGCAACGTTAGCCAAATGGATCTAACTTTATGCTATAGGAATTCTTAAATAAATAGTAATCAGTAATATTTTTCTTCCTTCAAAAAGTCAATGCTACCAAGTATTGTTTCTCTTATACAGTAATGCGAATTTTATTATGCTCTTGACACATCATTTTTGATAGTTCGGCTTCTGTTAACCATATAGTAATGCCCCAAAGTAAATAACATTATTCACTTTCACTGGAAATATCTTAGAATTTTTTCATCAAATGACGTCCCTGAAGGGATATTGAACTACGGTAGGATTCCTAATGAAAGATGTATTTCTTTAACACCACATAAGTAACCTATTTAATTGCGAGAATTTTCATAAAGCTAGTAGGTAAACATGACTTGAGTGACAGTAAATGTCACCGCTTTAGATAAACAACTGTTGCCCTACAATTAGGAACATATTTCCTTCAATTTTGCTGATGTCAAGTACCGGAGGGAGAGCCTGGAAGAAAGGAAAACAATCTCTTTCCTTTTTCATCCTGATTACCTCTCATGTTTTCCCATATTTGTTTCCTCACGTCTATTTCCATCTGCTATATTCTTTTTTTAATTTCATAAGAAAAAAATATTGAAAAGAAAAATAATAGGAAATTTGCAAATGCAGGGGTTTAATTTGCTTTATTTAATCATGCCAGGTTATTATATTATATCATTTTATAAATTTATATATAGCTTTTTTTTCATTAGATTTGTTTAATTTATAAAAGTATGTCATTTAGAATACATTGTCTTTTTTAGTGATGAGCGAATTTGCAGAATTTTGATTTCCATCAAATGTATTTGTTGCAAATGAAAATGCCTTATTATGACCTGAGATCTCTCCAAACTCCAAAGTGTAATAAAAAGGTAAGAAAAAATTATATCCACCTCGACCCTGCCTGCTATATTTCGTTCTTCAGGCTTCCATTCCAGTCTGATCTGCCTCGTCAAAGCATTAGGTGTCAAAACATCATGACATTGTTGGTCAACACAAGTTATAATGCTGTCCTGCAATGTCTAGTCAAGCCTACATTGTGTGCAGAATTTTTAAGCAAGTGTTTATTTTGACCATATTAAACTATTTTGTGACATTTCCCCTTCTGTGCCTTTTTCAGTGGTGGTGAGTAGAGTTGAGCGAAACAGGTCGGTCAGATTCAAAAGTCGCTGATTTTAGCCAAAGTCGGGTTTCGTTGGCTGAAACCCGACCATAGCGTGAAGTCGGCCGAGCGGGTCGTCGACCCGAGCGCCAAGTCGGATTTCCCCGAATTCTTGCAGCCGCCTTTTTTCACCAATGAGCAAGGACGTACACTGTGGGCATCGAGATGACATGTACAGCGGTGCCGCGCGGCTTTGAGCGGCGCGGGATTCAAATCCCCCGCCAAAGCGGCTCAGCCAATGAGCGGTGCTGATGCGGCTTTGGCGGGGGATTTGAATCCTGCGCCTCTCAAAGCCACGCGGCACCGCTCCTTGGCTGAGCCGCCTGCCGGTCTGAAAATGGGCACTGTAGGTGTGTTTACTGTCCTCCACTCCCTGCCGACTTTTATTCCCCATTGACTTGCATTGGGGTCGGATTTTCGACTCAGACCTGACAATTTCCGTTAGTCGGCCGACTTCGTTCGACTCGACTTTTGAGAAAGTCAGATTTCACGAAACCTGACTCGACACGAAAAAAGGCAAAGTCGCTCATCTCTAGTGGTAAGGCTTCAGCCTTCCTTACCTCGGCCATGTCTCTGAGCACTGAGAACTTTTTACTTCTGTGTCTTGCTCAGTGGTTTTCGGGTTTTAGCTTCCCATATCTTAGCCGTGTCTCTGAGCACTTAACACCTTGTTCTTCTGGACCCACGGGTAAATTGCCTTTCTGGAATATGACAGCACTGGAGGATAATCTCCCGATATCTTCTCTCACGTATTCTCTGATCCTCCAAGACCTCCTTCTCTCCTCCACATTTATTCGCTCCTCACCCAACCGCCTCCAAGACTTTCCCGAATATCCCCATCCTCTGGAATTCTTTGCCCCAACACATCCGACTATCAACCACATTCGGATCCTTCAGACGGAACCTGAAAACCCACCTCTTCAGGAAAGCTTACAGCCTGCAATGACTCTGTTACCTCCTCACCACTACTGGAGATATCGCCTCAACCAACACCGGAACTGCTGCGACCCACCAACCTGTAGAATGTAAGCCCGAAAGGGCAGGGTCCTCTTCCCTCTGTATCAGTCTGTCATTGTTAGTTTGTTTACTGTAAGTGATACCTGTAATTTGCATGTAACCCCTTGTCATGTACAGCACCATGGAATCAATGGTGCTATAGAAATAATAATAATAATAATGAGTTCTTGGTCGCTTCCCATTTGATTTTCTCAAATCTTTGGTAATCCATGTGCATCGTTTCTCTCAATATGTTTTTTGTGACCCTTTTTGACTATTTTAAAAAAATCTTTTGATGGTTCTGTGATTGTACCCCAATATCTTAGCAATTTCTAGAGTGCTGCATCCCTCTATAAGACTCGTAACAATTTTTGACTTTATAGAATCAGTTAAATCTCTTTTTTGCCCATTTTGCTTGAGGAAAACAAGTCGCCTAATAATTCTGCACACCTTAATGAAGGGTGTTCATTACACAAGCACACATGATTTGATCTAATTCATTGAATAAGCATTCAAGCTTCAACAGCTTGGAGTTGGAAAATCTGCGTAAAAATGATGATATGCTCAAAATACTCACTTTTCAAATAATTCTGCAAACTGTTAAGTCATAAAATAAAATGAGTTTAGTGACGCTTTATCACTGTGTAGCATTAAGTGAATTTGTTCGAGGTGAATTGAATTTGACTTAAATATCACAAAAAAAAATATTCTACTTAATCAGAATTTTTTTGACAATTCAGCAAAATAACGGCCATCTGGGCCAAGAAAAATGGTTAGCAAAAAATTAATACTTACCTCATAATTCCACAACCCACCATCTTGCCAATTCTTTCCGCTTTCCCTTTCATGTGACATCCTCTCTTTTTTACTCTCCCTGAGAAATTCTGACACCGAGTAAACTTCTGACCTTGCAGTTTAGTCAGCTCACCCCAGACAAATCTTGGAGGATTTTCCATCTCTGTGATTAGACTTTCATTGTCTAGAACTCTTATAATCACTATTATTATCTGATTTCTAGGGCTGTCTTTAACTTATTTTATTTGTTAAATAATTTATTAAAAATCTCTATTGCAGCTTACAATTAGTCCTATTTGAAATTGAGATGACAAAGGGCATTTTTCTCATTCAGATCATGGGTCAGAGGAACCTATTCTGGCTTTGACAATATGCATGTTTTACTTTAGGCTCCCAACAAACATTCTGTGGGGTGTCTGGGTTGTTGGCCCTGCTGATGCAGTATCACTTTGGCCAACTTTATGCCTGAGGCCATGTGGAATGTGAGTTTTTTAATGCCTTACCGTTGGTCATAGAGCGGTATGATGGCCATTGTTGCACTGGTGCTGTTCCTGTGGATTGGTGACCTTGAGCTTTGAGGGCTTTGCCTTTAAATATAAGTGCTGCAGGGATTCTGGGTCATTAGTCCTGGAGATGGGGCATCACTTTGGCACTGGTTAATGCAATGTCATGGCAATGAACATCATACAGTTTGATCAGAATATTAACTGAGAACCTTATGTTCAGTTTTGTACATTTTTGCTGAGCCCCAATATATTAATGTATGAGTTTTGAATTTGCAGGCCAAATCTTATTTCTACAGTTATAGAACTCAACTTTTCTAGCCCTCTTATCATGGGATTAAAAAACGCTACATCCGATAAAGCATGCTACAAGTTTCATGTTATTTCCACCAATGAGTAATTAAATCTCAATGTAATTGTTTAGTATGGGCTAAAATTTCACTTATATGAACATTTAAAAAATGAAATTGTCCATAATTTTTTCTCCAATCTCTTAGACCTCTTATATCAGGATAGCAGGACTTTTGATTTCATATCAATTACACTTAGCCCATTCTACATGTAAATATTAAGTACACTGGATGCTTCCTAGAATAATTCCTTAGAAAGTATCAAAAGTAAAATGACACCAAGTTTGCTATATACAAAGGAATTTAGAAACTTCTGGCTTTAACCAATGGGTAAACAC
The DNA here is from genome assembly GCA_033576555.1 of Oophaga sylvatica. NCBI lineage: Eukaryota > Metazoa > Chordata > Amphibia > Anura > Dendrobatidae > Oophaga > Oophaga sylvatica. Next base: position 32,900,935 of record JARQOD010000006.1, read on the forward strand.
AATCTTACAATATTTTCTAAGGATTTTGGCTTAAAACTAACACAAACTTCACACAGAATATTCTCTATCATGATCTGTAGGAATTTTACGAATAACTTTTTGTAATTCTTTTTATTTCTTGTGTTCTTTTTACATAGAATTTCTGGTGGACCACCCGGGGTTTTTGGAAAGTCTTCAGACAGCTGTGTCCAATTAAAATAGAGAAAGCAGCTGAAAATAAATAAGGTGTTGATTGTAATAAGAGTGTTTTGATAAGAAACTGCAATTTTCTAAAATCATACAATTTATTATATCTATTGAAAGAATCTATTTTTGTAGACCAAAGCCAAAAATGGAAATGGAAAAACTAAATGTAATAAAATAGTTGAAGATTGTCCCAAGAAAGGCAAGAAACATAGATATGGTCAGTTAATGATCCCAGTATTGAAATAAAATACATAAATATAATTTTTCACTGAAAATTTCAACTATTTGATAATAGTGGTGGTCTTATGAACACTGTAAACATAAAAATCTTTTGCAAAGATATCTGTAGGTTTGTTTATAAATGTCTCGAAATGTCAACCATATAAATATAATTTAAATTCACTGATGAAAAAAAATGAATGCTATGAATGGAAAATTATAAAGATAAACCATATTTTAATAAAGTTAACAAAAAGTTAAAACATAAAAATACAGCGCTAAAAAACAGGCTATTAAGATGAGTGAAAAGGATATCTGTTAGGTCGCATCCATACAACCGTAAAAATTGGAAGATTGCTATCGGTCATTTTAACACATATCACTCATCCCCATTAGTGTTGAGCGATACTGCTCGATATCTAAAATATATCGGATCGGAATGGTATCGCCGATATCACTAAATATCGTCGATATCCGATTCCGATACCGAAGTCCCATGTAAGTCTATGGGAACAAAATATCGCAACTAAAAAAACACTTTCTTTCGTTGTAAACACAAAAATATACACACATAGAATACATAATAATATACATGTCATTGTGACATATATATATACATATATTTATAGTTTATACACTTCTACATAGTAAAATAGACTCTGATTCAATTGCCGGGTAAAGCCGTGGCATACCCCATAGAAGTCGACGGGCTCGGTGCCGAGTACCCCCAAAACCTCTGGCTTGTGCGACTCAACTTGGGCGTCACGAACAGGATTCTGTAGCTCGCTATAAGCGAGTCCTGTGTGCCTGAATTGAACTGGTTTTGTGCTTGAGAATTGCTAAAATCATCAGAGAATGTATTTGCCATTTTTTTCCGCCATATCTGCGTCACGACGAGGCACTGGTGAAGAAGAAGGGCATGCTCTTCGTGGGTGTACACTCACTCAGTGGCGCGAAAACGATGGCCGACCACTCTAAATGGTACTGCAATGTAAGATCGTGCCCCACAGCTCTTGAGTTCCGCCTCCTCATCCTCCTCAGTGTGCGGAAACTAACACGAAGGTCCCGCCTCACTACAAAAGAGGGGCCCTCTCCAGATGCTAATGACACATGTGACTTGGCAGAGATGGCTAATGGACACGAGCAGAAGTGTGAAGGGATGGAGCAGTCAGAGCTCTCCCCCACGGAAGTGACCCGATCGCCACGGAACCACCGTTGGGCACCCGGCCTGGAAAACCCTTCTACGCTGCAAGAAGCGGAGGATACCCTAAGAGGCCTGGCCCGGCACCGGGAGGAGGTCGCCAGGATGGAAGCCAGCTGGCGTGCCCTAAAACTAAACTTGGAGCAGCGCCAATCCCTCTTACCTGAAGTGTCTGTACCGGAAGGTGAGGCACCCGTTCTAGTAGAGGAGTCCGTGCGGGCAAACCCAGCCCTTGCAATGTGATCCGGTTGACGTTGTCGCAGTGGAGGCACCCGTTCCTGCAAAAAACGCTGCACCGGCAGCACCCCAGATCCCGCTGTCTGCCCCCGTCGCTGAGACAGAAGAAGCGACACCCGTCCTCATGGAGGAGGCCGCGCAGGCACCAGAGGTCTACCTGTCTGTACCGGAGCCCCGACTGTCATCTGTTCCAGATCTGGCTGCTTCCTCCGCAGGTGAGCGCCGCCAGGACTGTCGGGCACCAGGAGAGCTGCCGCAAACTGGACATCGTAAGCGGCAGTTTGATCGTGGAGACATGGAGATGCTGGTGGAGGAGAATTACAACCGGCGTCGGGAGGAAGAGTGGAGACGTCGGGAGAGAGAACGCCGAGCGACAAAGGGAGCAGCGCGAATCCCAGAAGCTTCGCCAACGTCACATCGAGAAGGACCGGGCAATAAGGACCGGATGAGAAAAGATACAGGAACCCTGAGGAGCCGCGGCTAAGGGTGCAGTACGGAGCTTTAAATTGAAAGCTGGTTGGGGCTTCATCCAGGAGCCTGGACTTTATTTAGAAGTGTTGTGACCCGGCAGGACGTGGAGACTCACCTCCCAGAAGGACACCCGGGGAGGAACCTGTTGCCAGGAGACTTGGTAACTTACACCCTACACTGGGGTTACAATGGATGTATGCCCAAAAAGTCACCAGATGCGACCCCTGGACCCCAGAGTGTCAGGAACCTGTGGGGACCCTCGGAGCCTTCAGCCTCCCAAAATTCAGGCCTCTGCACAAGTGCCCCCCCCCACGCCGTAAATCTCCCCGCCTCCTCAGTGGTCTCCTCAGCACCCCCAGCTATGGACATGATAATGATAGTTGGGCCCGTACCCGGCGCCTGTTAGGCCCCCTGGGGTTCGTTCAGTCCGGGACATAGGCTCCAGACCCGGAGGAGATGAAAGAGGTGGCCACACAGACCCAGATAGCGGGTCACGACTTGACTGTACAGGCCACACGACGTCATCAGGTCCGGGGTGGTCCTTGGTGTCTCGGATGTTTGACAAGCATCAGAAGAGTACCAGTGGGTACCTGGAACACCCCTCCAAAGATTATAAATAACCCGGACAGGGTCCCTGTATGTAAATAGCTAAATTGTTGATGTACCCGGACGGGTGAATGTCATAAAAAAGTTTTTTAATTTAATAAAAAAAACAACACAGTTTTCATTACTTTTTTACAGTCTCACCCTTTGCGACGCCATCGATCTCCCTGAAAAAAAAAATGAAAAAAAAAAAACAGCAGTATGCCACCTGTCCGACGCAGTCCATAGTAACGAGTGCCCCCACGACGATCCAGCTCTGCTACATCAGAATGACATCAGAGGCAGCAGGCAGAGCCTGTCATCCCGGCGCAGCACAGCTGATTACCCTGCTTCCACGGCAGTGGACGTCATCGGACTGGTTTACGGCCGGGATTACCCTGCAGTCACTGCAGTTATCGCGAAAAACTGCATGTGACCGCCAGGGAAAGATAATGGCGGCCATCAAGCAGTCCAGGACGTGACCGCCGGAAAATCCTCTGCCAGGTAAGTGCCGCTGACTCCTGACAGACCCCCACCGACGGACAATCACAGTGACAGTGACCAAATCCGATTCTGGTAAACCGATATGACGAAAATATCGGTTAAATCGGAATCGAAAGCCCGATACAGCTAATACGGGCCGATACCCGATATTTTCAGTATCGTATCGCTCAAACACTAAACCCCAATGTTTTTTCTTATGGGGCAGTGCAAATGTCCCTGATTTTTTTCATCGAATCCTGTTAAATTTAAGGGAAAAAAAAAGCAACATGTGTGAATTGCATCCAAATATCGAATGGCAAATTTAGCCATTCATTTAATGGATGGGTCCGTGGGAAAAATCGGACAGCGTCTGGGTGACTTCTGAATGCAGTCCAATTTTTCAAGGACTGACAGAATATAGAAGACGGAGAATTTTTTTTTCTTCTCCACAGCCGAGAAAATCGGATCCAAATCTGATCAAACTCTGACTAGAGTTTGAATCCGAATTTGATTAGCATAATCAGACCTACGGTATTTTCTGATTATAGAAAAAACGGTTGTGTGACCTAGCTAAGAGCAATTTGCTACTGACAGAATAATGAAGCATGACACTATTTCAGGGAAAACCTCATCAAAATGTCAAAACACCTTTTTCTTTTTGCGCAACATTGTTTTTATCTCAGCTATAGAAAAAAACAACACAAAATATAGTTGGAAACTTTAATGTGCATATTCATATATAGTTCCAGGTTTGCAATTTATCAACAATTCTTTACCCAATTTTGCCTTTTCATAGATTACTAATTATTTCAGCTCGCAATTTGCCAGATTTCACATCTTTCTTAATTCAAGTACGAATCACAAATTTCCCTACTTCTGCTAAATTATCATTCCTTCACTTAATTGCTTTAAATCCTACTAGAGATGAGCTAATTGATTGTAACTAATCTAAAGGTACTGTCACACTAGCGAGATCGCTAGCGATATTACTTAAGCGACACCGATTTTATGACGCAGCAGCGACATCATTAGCGACGTCGCTAGTGTGTGACATGTATCAGCGATGTGGCCCCTGCTGCGATTGTCGCTGATCGAGCACGAAAAATCTGGGGAAACCGTTTTTGATAGTTGGCGTCCCGCTGGTGAGCCTGAATCGCTGATTTGACACCCTTTATGAACGACGAGCGACCTTTTTTGGTACTCTGTCAGCGGGGGCAGCGGGGACTAGCTTTTAACCCCCTTTCAGCTCCGAAGGTGGCCACAACATCTAGCCCTTTTGGGTGCGTTTTGCGGGGGAAACTATCGGTGCGGGGGTTTTTTGCGTTTCCTGTCACGAGTCGCTCCAGCGCTTAAAATCTTTGCCATTTAAAAACAAGACTTTATTTTGGGATCCTTAAAAAATGAATCCGGGGAAAAACGAAATAGCGGCCAACTGGACGCAGAAAGCTTCAAAGCAGAAGGCTCCAGGACACAGTATGGAACAAATGCTGGAAATTTGTAAAAAAACCACTTGCGTCGTCTTTATGCCCGCGGGGAGTCCAATCACTAAGCGAGAGCTGTGACTTTTGCCCAAATACAGTGAAACTCAATCTGAGCTGAGGGGCAATGGAAAAGGTTTTTGCTCAATCTTAACAAAAAAGCTGGTGACAGTCCCGAAAGGGAAAAAAAAAGTGCACTCTAATACTCACCTCACAACAAACCTGATACAAACCACCAACTGGTCTTCTGATTAGCTTCTCTTTGTGATTTTTGGGAACATGCCCGAAAGGGTCCATTCACGTCCTCTTCACTTTATCACTGGCTGCAGTCAAATTGGATTGCATCTCAATCCAAATGTTATGATGCCCTTTAGATACACATTTACACAAAAGGGAAAGTTCATTTTTAGAAGCAATTGGCAGAGGAAAAACCAGGCCCCTCAACCATACCGCTGTGAAAACAGAGATTTTTTCCCAGAAGCCCTCAGAAACTGAATTGTTGTGAGGCAAATATTGGACCATGAAGTAAATCCAGAAAGTTAAATTGATGGGAGCTTGAAAAAAATGTAGATATTGTTCCGGGACTGATCGAATCTCTAAATTTGCTCATATTTTGAGGTTTTATAAGCTGCTGAACAGTCTAAAAGGAGATTTTTTTTACATTTTTGCAGAGTGGCACCCAGAACCGGAAACTACTGAATCCCCTTGGTTGATAATATTTGAGCTTTGAGACCATGAAACCAAAAAATATTTAAAACCCCAACTGTGGGCGGATGGTGAGCAAAATGAGACAGGTTGGGAAATGGTTAAATTAAAACTAGTTTAGTAGTAAACCCTTGTTGCCTCAAGAAATTTTTAACAGTCCTTGGGATCCTCAACAAATTGAGTAGAAGTAGGATAGTGTAAAAAGTATCATCAAACAGAAGCCCCGGGTAAAAATTTAAGGCTGTGGCATGTGTTAAAGAGTCATAGGTGTAACGCAGGGTTTGAAGCAGGAGTCCTGCAACTAAGGGGTCAGGGCATGACCTGGACAACCTTCTGTTAAAATCTTATATCCAATGGCAATGGTGTTGATGCTTATATCCTTTCATCCCGGGTGAGGCAAGGGGAACAAAATGGACTGAAGGCCAATAGGACAGTTGGCAGTTTAACAAGGGGAAACCCGGCGGGGTACAAGGACAACAAGGTAAGCTGAATGCAGGCAGACAATGGATAGAACACAAAAACCCGAAGGCTCAGCCAACAGAAATTCAGGGACAGAGAAAATGAAGAAATATAGAAAAAAAGTAATTGCTGCACTGTTTTATAACATGAGCAAGCCAAGGGAGACAACAGGTATAGTCAAAGAATAATTAAAATAAAGACCCCCCAGTAAGAGATCAATAACGCTGCTAAATTTAAAACTTCCATACTAATGACTAAAAGATACAGATAATCTGTAGATGAGACAAACAAAGATCAGGGTCACAGTTTTGGGGTGCTCTAAATTTTTGTTAAGGGGGGTACCCTGGTGATTTGGACATGAATCTGCACATGAACTTTTTAAGTTTATCCTTGAGTTTTTTTGGGGATTTTTTATTGTGGACGTGTATTTCTGCTTCATTGAATGTCTATTGCTTTCCAGAATAAATTTGGGTTTGCTAACATATTCTGGCATGAGAAATAAACATGATTGTCCTGAAAATCCTGGTTGTGAAGCCGTTCAGTTAAATAAAACTAGATGGATGGGGCCTGTTTTCCCCGGGAAATGGCAGATTTAATTGGGCCCCTTTAAATCTAACTTGCAGTCGTGTAGAATTCCCTTTTTAGTGACAGGCTATATGAGTATAGTAGGCTAAATAAACACTGCTGTCACTTCTAAAGCAGCTTTAATATTTTCCTAATAAGCAATGAAAAGTAAGTGTAGTTTTGCATTATAAAGATATGGATCAAAAAGATTTCTTGCTTGTTTTGATAAATCCGAGTTGCCAGTTTTTTTATTTTCGAAAAATAAAAACATAAAAAACTAATTTAAGCATTGAAATAAAAGCGAAAGGGATACATAATGCATTTCTTATGATTAAACTCCTTCCCCAACTCCCTATACACAAGTTTCCCAAGAACAATTGTGGCACACAAGTTATGTAGTGTAGACAGTGAAGGGATTTAATGGATGGGGTGTACATCTCGCCTAGGGGCCCTTTTCTGACTGGGATAAGGGAAATGTATGGCTTTGGGAAACCAAATGGGGAAGAAGTTCACTACACCAGCATTCCTTTCAGGCTTGCCGCTAAACCTGAAGCCACCCAGGTTCTAAATAGGGACCAGAAGTAGGTGGCTGAGAACACAGACATGAGCTCTCAGCTGGAAGAGACTCCAGACACTGCAGGAAATCTCCGGGAAACCACACGCTGGTAAATACTGAGATATTGTTTTTTAAGGGCCAGGCTGGTTAGTTCTGGGTTCTGATAGTGAGGGAATATCTGGTTTTGTGAGTAAACCGGAAGGCTTAGGAATTTATGGTTTTGAGTTGGTTTTGCTCATTTTTTGCTGTGGACTTACAATAAAACTGGTGCGGCCGTTAGTACCAGAATTTTCTGTCTGTGAGTGAACTTTTGGGCATGCCACACCGTCTACCCGAGAACGGCGATCCCGGAGCTATAACCCCTGAAAAAACTTACAATTGGTGCTAGAATGCGGGGCACACACAGTGGCTAAAGCAGCAGCCAAAAGGGAAAAGTCTTTTGGAGCAGTCTTAAAGAGAAAGGGCCCCCTAATAGGGTCTGCGGGAAAAAAAAAAAAAAAAAGTTCAGCACGCAAGCTAAAACTTGTTGGGAAAGACTGGGAAGTGTATTCGAGAAAGATTTGCCGTTGTTTGAGACAGAAAAATTTCTGACAGCATTGTGACAGAATGGAGGCGCTGTTTAACATAGGCGCAATTAGTGTGCAACAGCAGGAGAAAAACCGATTTTTAAAGGGGCGGGTTGCAGCACTAACCCAAAGGTTTCCCAGCCATCGTCCCAGAGAAAGTTCCCAAAGCCCCGCGGTTGCAGTAAAGAAGGGCGGGACCTTTACGTTGCAGCCAAGCCAAATGGCGAAGGGTTAAAGGCCCCGCTAAAACCCGACACAAAAGAAGTGCGGAGCCTGACGGGCAGCCCTGCCCAAATTTTTAAGAGAAAGGACCGCTACAAACTCGACACTAAAGAAGTGGGGGGAAAGCCTGACGTCGGCAAAACCCCGCCCAAAGGGTCGAAAGGAGATAGAGGACCGCACAAACCCCGAACCTTCCCCCCCGGGGGTACAACACGGGTCGGACAAGGAACCACCCAGGACCCAAGCAACCGTCCGCCTGATAGAGAGGTCTCCTATCAGAGTTTCCCCCGACGCCGAACCTCCCCCCCGGAAGAGCGTTCCAAACTGTTGGGGGCAGGGAGTAACTGGGAAAAACGGGTTCAGGCCCAGTGAAATTGTGAGGAAAAGTTGATGTTTCCCTTTCTGGAACCCCCCGCCAGAAAGTACCCCCCCGCTGAACTCCTGACCAGGAAGCCCAGTGACTTTTTCCCTACATTTAACTGATTATGGGGAAAATTTAAAACCCCAAAAACACCTGAGTGTGGTGGGGCATCCATGGAGACACCAAAGACTAAACCCGAGACCGCCGGGACTTGGTCCCCAAACTCGGGAGTTTCGGGAAGTGGGGGTAGGAAGAAAAACCTGGTTTAAAAACCCCTTTCATATTGGGGGGACTTGGTACTTTCAACCTGGGGAAAAATTTTTCTATAGGGCAGGGTTAAGCCCCACGGAGGTTGCGTGGCCAGAAGGGGCGAAAAACAAAATAGGGGGGCCTTAAACTTTTGATACTGATAATGAAAAATGATAATGAAGAAATACCCGATAAAGAAAAATGAGAGATACAAAAGATGAGACCGGAAAAAGATGAATTCCCCTTTCAGGTGAAGTGGGAGACCCAGGATGGGTTCTCAAAGGGAAAAATGTCCCTGACCAACCTGTGCCCGTGAAATTTTAAAGGGGTGAGCAGTGCGAGACCCCCCATTGAAACGCCCGGAAAAAGCGTTCTAAATGGTTCCCCCCGGACCTTGTTCTCTGGTGAGGCACATAACCGAGACTGAGCCCCCCGCACCTAAGGTCATGAAACCGGCAGGATTTCCCGAATTCCGCGAGAGCATAGCCTTGGAGGTTACAGGGTATGTGATGCTTTGTCTGGAGTTCACTGTCATTAAAGGGTTTTTGACCAGCCCCGGTCGGAGAAGAGGGGGGGGAAAAAGTGAGACTGAAGGGGAAAGTTTGGGTGGTGTACAACTCGCCTTGGACTGCCAAAAAACACAGGTTATTTTTAAACCCAAACCCAAGGAACCCAAAACAATGGATTGTAGCCCTCCAAAATAAAAAGTAATTGCCCCATGTACCCCCTCCCCGAATAAATGTTTGGACATCATGAACAAAGCTACCTTGGCCGAGACCGGGCAAAAAGGAGAATATAGGGATCGGTTTTTGGGCCAATAATCAGGGGATCCTTGAGCCAAAAAAAACTGAGCGTCAACCAGTTAGCCCCACCCTTTTCAAAAGAAAAAAATCCTCCCCCTCCGTCCCAAACCCCACCATCTACGGGGTTTAAAAGGAACTGAGAAGAATAGCGGACGAAATACTATCCCAGGGTCGCCACCCAAACCGGGTTTTAAAAGTTTTTCCGGAATTTTTTTTCTCAAAAAGGGGACGGGGGGACACCCCCCCCAAAAAAAAGTCCCCCCTTTCCCCCCAGAAGAACACCTTCTAGCCTGCTGCGACCACCACCCTCTACGAAAGATGCCCCTCCCAACTGCAAGGCCCCTTGAACGACAAGGGAACTAAACCCTAAGGGACTTTTTGGTAGTGGAGCAACTACTGGGGGGGAGTTACCTCCCCCTCCCCGAAGCGTCTATCATACGGATAGCTAGGGCCAAGCAGCCCCCAGTGATGGAGGAGAATCATACTGAGCCAAAAGCCCTTTAATTTGTCAGAAAGCCCCATACAAAACTGACTCCTAAGAGCTGGGCATTCCCTGAGTATCTGGGGCCCCCATCTACGGAATCAGAAGCAAATTCCTCCCCGGACGATCTCCCTGCTGATCTTACGAAAAATTTTGTCTCAGCAAAGAACCCGATCTGGGTCATCATATACCAAACCCAGGGCAAAAAAAAACGACTACAGACTGTGACCCGGGGGGATCCCAGAGGAAGGAGAATGCCCAGGATTGAGGGCCCCCCTTGTTGGAGGAGATAACAATTCCCACTCTTGTCTTCACTCCCTGATGATTGAGGCCGAAGCCAAAATACAATTTACATGTTCCCGGAAGGTAAAAAAATTTTTGTCTCGCCCACCAGGGAACCGTCCGGGGAGCTAACTTTAGGTTAAAAATTCTGGTTTGCTCCAGGGGAGACAAAACTTTGGATTAAGTCCGTCAGCTCCATGGATAATCCCTGCAATGCAGAGCCACTGGGCTACTGGATCCATGGCAACGGGGGGAAAATTTTTTAATTTGGGCCAAAGGAAAAAGTCCCCTTTGTCAATAAATATGTGTCGATTCAGTAAACTTTTTACAAAAAACAACACTCTATCCAACTATAGTTTGCAAACATCAGCTTTTGTAAAATAGAAAGATTTACCTGACACGATACCCGGGAAAACCAGGGTTAATCTTGAGGATTTTATACGTTTGTCACAGGAAAGAGGGGGGACCGGGGTTCTAACCTGCCCCCTAAAACTGGGGTCCTAAACAAATCCCTCACCTTGGAGGTACTGATAATGGTTCAGAGGTCCAAGTCTCCAGCCTAACCTAGTCTCCAACCCATTCCCTGAACCCTTAATCAATCCTAAGAAGGACCCTAATTACCCCAAAAAGGGAATGGGCTGATCTTTTCAAAAAACACGATTAGCCCATATAGGCAGCTGGAAAAACACAGACTCCATACACACTCAAACACAGAAGGAAATAAATGGTCGGGGATATAAAATTCTAAGAAAGTTGAGCTTAAACAACTAAGGACTCTTTAACTTAAGTCTTACAGATTCAATCCTTCGTGGCGCATGAAAATTTCAACTGGCAACTTTCCCCAAAAAAACAACCAGGGATTTAAAGGAAACCAATCAACAAATAATCAATTGCAGCCGGGAAAACTGAACCCATCCCAGAACCGAGCACAGACAGAATTAACTCCCCCCCACTCCAAACACAAAGAAACAGCAACTCAGCTGTGAGAAGTCAGAATGTGCAACCGCACGACTTCGTGGCGATGCACACAAGACAGGTAGGCCCACCAGTAAATAACGGGAGATGAGTTGCTGACACACCAAAACCACTCAAGGAATGACCCCCCGGGGCAGAACACGGGTACGAAATCCAAAAAGCAGACACAAAAGTTTCCCAGGAGGAAGCCGGGCCAGATCAGTGGAGGCAACAGGACAAACTTAGAAGGTTCAAAAAATGTGCTGGGTTCTTCCCATTTCAGGGGGAAGAAGGCTCTAGAAAGTGCCCTCTGCCTTGTGTTTTTGTCACTGGACGAAAATGAAGTACAAAATTGAAAGGGCAAAAAAAATGCCCAAGGGCCTGACGGGGATTCAGTCTTAAAGCAGTTTGGAGATAGGCAAGGTTTTTTATGGTCGGTGAAAAATGATTACCTGTTATGAGCTCCTTCAAGAAGATGTCTCCATTTGCAGAGCCAATTTGGATGGCCAACAGTTCGCGAAACACCGACAGAGAGTTCCTCTGCAGGAGAAAAAACCTTGGAGAAAAAACCCACGAGACCATCGCCCGGTAGACGATCTGGGTTAAAAACTCACCTGCACCAAAAGGAAAAGCGTCAACCCAAGAAAAAATTGCTCACTGGAATTAGGCGATGGAGAACGGGTTCGAAGCAAAAGCTTTTTTTTGAGAAAAAAGGCCTTCTGCCTCGGAGGACCATTCCTTAAGGTTTTTTCGCCTTTCCGGGTTAAGGCTGATTGGAGCCACCGGTGGAAAAGAGTGGAATAAATTGCGGTAAATAATTGGCGAACCCAAAGGGAAACCTTTGTATGCTTTTAGCCCGAGGACCGAGGCCAGTGAGAACTGCAACAACTTCTCCGGATCCATTTTAATCCTGTGGAAGAAACAATGTACCCAAAGAAAGGCAAAGAAGACTGCTCAAAGGGCATTCTCGTATTTGGATATACCTGTTCTCCCTGAGTCTTTGTAAACCAGGCGAAATTGCCCCCGGTGTGACGAAATCAGCAGAAAATCAAAATATCGTCCAGGTAAACCGACACAAAGTATAGAGCAAGTCCCTGAAAATGTCATTCCCCAAATTCCTGAAAAACCCAGGGGGCATTGCTTAGGCCAAAAGGCTTTACCAGGTATTCATAGTGGCCGTATGGGTGTTGAAGGCTGTTTTCCATTCGTCCCCCTCTCTAATTGGATCGATTGAAAGGGCCCCTTGAGGTCCAATTTTGGTGAAGATCTTGGCCCCCGGAGACGTCAAACAACTCGAAAAAGAGGAAATGGATACCTGTTTTTTACCGTGACCTGATTCAGCCCCCCGAAAATTCAATGCAGGGCCCAAGGACCTTTCCTTCTTCTTCACAAAGAAAATCCAGCTCCTGCCGGTGACAATACTTTCGGGAAATCCTCTATCCAAAATTTCCTCTTGGTGAGTCCGACAGGGGGCCTGAGCTCTGCCTGTGAAAGAAAAATACACTCTCCCCGGGGAAGAGATGTCCAGGAAAAGCTCAATCTGACAGTCATGACCTGTGTGGAGGTAGTCTCTCAGCCCCTTTTTTCCCCAAAAGATGCCCAAAGGACCAATAGGCGGAAGGCAACCCTGGCAGGGTATCAGCTGGACAGGAGGAGAAGCAGGTTGAATCCGGGTTAAGCAACGATTCATCAGGTATTCCCCAACGCAGAACTTCTCCAGTTTTCCAATTCAGGGACTGGTTCATGCATCTGGAACCAAGGTAAACCTAAGAGCAATGGGATGGTATAAACCGGGATATACATAAAAACGCATTAGTTCAGTATGCATTAGACCTACCCGGAGTTCCACCAACTCGGTTTGAACTGGACGGGCTCGGTCAGCGGTTTGCCATCCACAGCGGACACCTGTAACGGATCAGGAAGACGCTGGACAGGTAAGCGGTAATGATCCACAACCCGCCTGCTGGATGAAGTTCCCTGCAGCTCCAGAACCAGTAGACAATGTTCGGAAAATTTTATTGCCCCTAGGACACGGAGACTGAGATGTTGTAAAGAGGGAGAGGACTGTTCTCTACCTAGGTTGGCCCCTCCTACCGGACCTAGGCACTGGAGTTTCCCGACTTTTTAGGACAGAGATGGATCAAATGTTCAGAAACTACCGCAGTAGTAACAATTTCCCCTCCTTGCGACGTGACTCCCGACGGCGGGTGGCCAAACTTACATGGTCCACCTCCATGGCCTCGGAGGAGGAAAGCGAGGTACCTGTTTATACAAACTAGGGGTCCAGGTGATAGGACCTTTTGTCCCGCTTGATCTCCTTTAGAACGCTCCTGAAAACGCAGGTCAATTCGGGTGCCAAAGATATCAACTCCTCCAAGAGGGTAGGTCTGTCCCGTCCCGCCAGCTCATCCTTGATTCTTCCGGATAAGCCCTCCCAGAAGTTTGCAAAACCAGGGCCTCATTGTTCCACGATAATTCAGATGATGAGGGTGCGGAATTTAACAGCATACTGAGCTACCGTGAGAGTACCTTGGCGCAGGCGGAGCAGAGCTGAGGCAGTTGAAGTGGTGCGACCAGGTTCATCGAAAGTCCTGCGAAAAGCCTCTAGGAAAGATTGAAGATCGTTAACCACGGATCCCCTCTCTCCCATAGCGGGTTTAGCCAGGCGAAGGCCTCTCCTCCCAGGTGTGACATGATGAAGCCCACCTTGGCTCGGTCAGAAGCAAACATATCCCCAAGATTTCGAAGTGTAGAGTGCACTGATTGAGAAAACTCCGACACAGAGTAGGATCACCCTGGAAACGGGTAGGAGCGCCAGACGGGGACCTTGACTTGTCATGGGAACTGGTACCCTAGTATTGATAGGAGAGTCAGGTGCAGACGAGGAACCCAAGGAATCCATGCGGGAAGACAAGCTGCGTAGATAAGTTCGTGATCTTGTCCTGTTGAACTCCCAAAACGGGTCACCTCCTGGTACAGGTCCGTGGTCGGAGATTTCTGGGATCCAGCGGGTTCCATGCCGGAGCAATCTGTAACGAATGGAAGCGGAGCAGAAGGTGGTGAAGTTCACATTCGTTTTTAATTTTTAAATGTGGAACCTCTAGACCACGGTCCGGGGGGCTCCGAAGGGGGCGTAACTAGTGAGCCCGGGTACCCGTAGTAAGGCCCCTCGAACAGGACCAGAATGGAATACCGGAGGACACAGGTGCTACCTCCAGTTAGACCCCAGACACGTGGCAGCTGTCCCAGAGGGACCAAAAAGGTTAGCAGGTGTTTACAGAGTCCTTGGAGGGTTCTCGACAGAGAAGGGTAAGGTCCTGGTCCAGAATAGAATGGTATCAGGCTGGCTTCAGTGACCTTGTCACGGTCCACGGGTACGGATGGCTGACGGCGGAACGGGATGACTCTTGCACCAGTAATAGCTGAGATTGTCCGGGTTAGCCAGATACGGGTTAGCAAAAATCTGAGGAGACAAACAGTATCAGCGAAGCACAGAGACTGCAAACGCAGCGCAACAGATCAGGAACAGAAACCGGATGTAGCAATGATAGAACACGTTGCTCCGGCACTCCCCTAATGGTGGAGTGACCAGATATAGTACTGAGTGTGCAGCCATTGGGTTTAAATTTGATATTTAAAAAAAATGCATGCTGCCCCTTTAAGAGAGGCGGTGGGCGCGGCCTCGCGTCCTAAGCCGTCTAACAGGAGTGCCTGCCAGCAGCGTGCCAGGAAGTGGAGGAGGACACAGGACGCCGTGGAGCAGATGGGACATGAGACCCCAGCCCACGCACAGACTGCTGCAAGGAACAGGTGAGTGAGCCAAACAGAGTGCAGAGCCAGCGCTGGGACCGGGTGTAACACTCAGTCACTGGCTTGCCCTCTCTGGCGGAGAAAATTGCGTGGGAGCGCACGTCAGTTTTTTCCGTGAATTAATCCTTTAATTTAACAGCTATAGCTCCAAAATTTTGCACACACACTACTAACATTATTAGTGAGGGACATATAAAAAAATAACGGATATGCAATGGTTTACTGTATGTAAACCATGTCTCATATCCTGTCTAGTTCTGTAATGATTTTACAGATGCCGACAATTGCATTTTCACCTCTTCTGCTATCTACATCTCTATGAAATATAAATATATATATGTGTGTGTCAATGGTATATATATTTATATATATACAGTACAGACTAAAAGTTTGGACACACCTTCTCATTCAAAGATATTTCTCTATTTTCATGACTATGAAAATTGTACATTCACACTGAAGGCATCAAAACTATGAATTAACACATGTGGAATTATATACTTAACAAAAAAGTGTGAAACAACTGAAAATATGTCTTATATTCTAGGTTCTTCAAAGCAGCCACCTTTTGCTTTGATTACTGCTTTTCGCATTCTTGGCATTCTCTTGATGAGCTTCAAGAGATAGTCACCGGAAAAGATCTTCCAACAGTGTTGAAGGAGTTCCCGGAGATGCTTAGCACTTGTTGACCCTTTTGCCTTCACTCTGCGGTCCAGCTCACCCCAAACCATCTCGATTGGGTTCAGGTCTGGTGACTGTGGATGCCAGGTCATCTGGCGTAGCACCCCATCACTCTCCTTCTTGGTCAAATAGCCCTTAAACAGCCTGGAGGTGTGTTTGGGGTCATTGTCCTGTTGAAAAATAAATGAAGGTCCAACTAAGCGCAAACCGGATGGAATAGTATGCCGTTTGCAAGACGCTGTGGTAGCCATGCTGGTTCAGTATGCCTTCAATTTTGAATAAATCCCCAACATTGTTACCAGCAAAGCACCCCCACACGATCACACCTCCTCCATGCTTCACGGTGGGAACCAGACATGTAGAGTCCATCCGTTCACCTTTCTGCGTCGCACAAAGACACGGTGGTTGGAACCAAAGATCTCAAATTTGGACTCATCAGACCAAAGCACAGATTTCCCCTGGTCTAAAGTCCATTCCTTGTGTTATTTAGCCCAAACAAGTCTCTTCTGCTTGTTGCCTGTCCTTAGCAGTGGTTTCCTAGCAGCTATTTTACCATGAAGGCCTGCTGCACAAAGTCTCCTCTTAACAGCTGCTGTTAACCTGCAATTTCTGGGGCTGGTGACTTGGATAAACTTATCATCAGAAGCAGAGGTGACTCTTGGTCTTCCTTTCATGGGGCGGTCCTCATGTGAGCCAGTTTCTTCATAGCGCTTGATGGTTTTTGCAGCTGCATTTGGGGACACTTTCAAAGTTTTCCCAATTTTTCGGACTGACTGACCTTCATTTCTTAAAGTAATGGTGGCCACTCGTTTTTCTTTACTTAGCTGCTTTTTTCTTGCCATAATAATACACATTCTAACAGTCTGTTCAGTAGGACTATCAGCTGTGTACCCACCAGACTTCTGCACAACACAACTGATGGTCCCAGCCCCATTTATAATGCAAGAAATCCCACTTATTAAACCTGAAAAGGGCACACCTGTGAAGTGAAAACCATTTCCGGTGACTACCTTTTGAAGCTCAGCAAGAGAATGCCAAGAGTGTGCATAGCAGTCATCAAAACAAAAGGTGACTACTTTGAAGAACCTAGAATAGGTCATATTTTCATATAAGACATATTTTCAGTTGTTTCACACTTTTTTGTTAAGTATATAATTCCACATGTGTTAATTCATAGTTTTGATGCCTTCAGTGTGAATGTACAATTTTCATAGTCATGAAAATACAGAAAAATCTTTGAATCTGTACTGTATATATACATCTATACTATGTGTATACATGTATTCTATCTATTCTATTTTAACCTGTCAGTGTGAACTGAAAAACGGATCGATAGATCCATCGCAGATTGTGAAAAACTGATGCGACAGATTCGTTTTTTCATCCATTTCTTCCGTTTTTCGACGGATCTGCTAGTCGTATCCATTGAATAAACGAATCCGTCGCATCAGTTTTTCACAATCAATGAATTTGTGTGCTCAATGTTTGGCAGCAAGCAGTTCTGTAATCCACTAGCTGGAACCATGGTCCATAGGCTGAAGTCCTATAAAATCACACAGGTGACAGGAGCAAGCCCCTTTGATATGCCACAGCTCCCATTTCAGGGCATTGTGCCCCACAGGATTGGGGGGAGATATTCATGGCTGTTCCCTCATTGTTCAGTGGTTCAATTAGACTGCATAATTGTCTTCCAAATGATGCAGAAGAGTACACCACGGGGGCTGATGCAATCCGCACAGAGAAGGAACTCCACAAATTGGCATACAAGGAGCAGCAGACAGTGTCATATGAAACAATGGCTCATATCCCCTGACTTAGGCTACTTTCACACTTGCGTTTTTTTGCGCTGCGTTTCGAGCGCACATGAAGCTCATTAAAAAAACGCATGCAAACACTTGTAAACGCTGCAATATTTAGTCGCATCAGCATGCGCATTTCGACAAAAAAACGCAGCGTTTGTCTGCGATTTCATGCGTTTTTGCATGCGTTTGCGTTTTTTTGGCGCATGCGTTTTCTATTTGTCACATTATCATCTCTGCCTCCATCATCTCTGCCTCCATCAGCTGTCTCCATCATCTCTGTCTCCATCATCTGTCTCCATCATCTCTGCCTCCATCATCTCTGGCTCTATCATCTCTGGCTCCATCATCTCTGGCTCTATCATCTCTGGCTCCATCATCTCTGGCTCCATCATCTCTGGCTCTATCATCTCTGGCTCCATCATCTCTGGCTCTATCATCTCTGTCTCCATCATCTCTGGCTCCATCATCTCTGTCTCCATCATCTCTGCCTCCATCATCTCTGGCTCTATCATCTCTGTCTCCATCATCTGTCTCCATCATCTCTGCCTCCATCATCTCTGGCTCTATCATCTCTGGCTCCATCATCTCTGGCTCTATCATCTCTGTCTCCATCATCTCTGGCTCCATCATCTCTGGCTCTATCATCTCTGGCTCCATCATCTCTGGCTCTATCATCTCTGTCTCCATCATCTCTGGCTCCATCATCTCTGTCTCCATCATCTCTGCCTCCATCATCTCTGGCTCTATCATCTCTGGCTCCATCATCTCTGGCTCTATCATCTCTGTCTCCATCATCTCTGGCTCCATCATCTCTGTCTCCATCATCTCTGCCTCCATCATCTCTGGCTCTATCATCTCTGGCTCCATCATCTCTGGCTCTATCATCTCTGGCTCCATCATCTCTGGCTCTATCATCTATGTCTCCATCATCTCTGGCTCCATCATCTCTGTCTCCATCATCTCTGGCTCCATCATCTCTGGCTCCATCATCTCTGGCTCTATCATCTCTGTCTCCATCATCTCTGCCTCCATCATCTCTGGCTCTATCATCTCTGGCTCCATCATCTCTGTCTCCATCATCTCTGCCTCCATCATCTCTGGCTCTATCATCTCTGGCTCCATCATCTCTGTCTCCATCATCTCTGCCTCCATCATCTCTGGCTCTATCATCTCTGGCTCCATCATCTCTGTCTCCAACATCTCTGCCTCCATCATCTCTGGCTCTATCATCTCTGGCTCCATCATCTCTGTTTCCATCATCTCTGCCTCCATTATCTCTGGCTCTATCATCTCTGGCTCCATCATCTCTGTCTCCATCATCTCTGCCTCCATCATCTCTGGCTCCATCATCTCTGCCTCCATCATCTCTGGCTCCATTATTTACAGAAAAATCGCGTGCGTGCAAAAGCGCTGACGAGCGCAAAGCCATGCGCACGACAGCGCCCCATAGACTGCAATGTTATTTCTTGCGCATAGCATGCGCATACGTGCGCACGCGTTTTTTTAAAGCGGTTGGGCGGAAAAAAATGCAACATGTAGCGTCTGGCGGTATGGGCGCACACCGGGAAAATGCGCAGCGCACGACAAACGCACATGAACGCGTGCAAGCGCTAGACCCTGCGCCCGCCATGTTAAAGATAGGGGAACATTGTGCATGCGTCCGATAGCGCAAGATGCGCTGCACAAAAAAACGCAAGTGTGAAAGTAGCCTTACTGAATAAAGGAATAGTATGTCTGGCATAATTACAATAGTTCACTCCTGCACAAGGGGCCAGATTGACGCTGGGTTGTCTCACTAATGTTTGCGGAAATACTACTCTGCCATTTTTTATTGTATTATGTACATAACTATACATATATATCTTTGGATTTCGCAATTCAGCAATCTGAAACATTCATATAGAGTGAAGTCGGATGACCACTTTAATATATAATAATAGGCATAATGTATTAATGTGCTTAAAAAAATATTACATTTTTATTACACATTTGATATATATTGAGGATGTAATTTGTGTATTAATGTATGACAATCTATAAGGCTTATTAAAATAAATTGTACATTTGTAATTTGCAGTGACTTCTTCCAATGAGCCGTAAGTGAAATGTTGGACTTTAGCTCATGTGTATGAGGCTTATAATCAGAATACAGTAAATATTGAGCATTTAATCATTTATGCTGTGCACCTTGTTGAAGAGCTATACCTATAATTTATGATTATTTTAATTTACTTGTGCCTCTAATTGAATTTCCATAAAGATGATCTGGAAACAGCAGTAACTTAAAGCTCCATCTTCATCCGCTGAGACATTTTTCCTAATCGCATTCCAGATAGTGAATTTTCTGCATGGCGCCCATACAATACTAAAATATGTTAAGAAATTCTAGGAAAAAATATATTTTATTGTAGTCAAGAGATTCTTCTTCATCCGCATCATCTGCCTAGTAATAAGCAACTTAAGGGTGATAAAACGTGGAGGTTTGATGACAGTTCTCTTTCATGTGAAGGGTTTCTGGGACAAGACCCGAGTGGCAAAGCATAGGCTGCTAGTGCCCGGGATCGTTAGCACTCCCTTCGTCCCTTCCACCAGTTCAGTACTGAGCCCTTTATCCTCCAAGCACATGTACTGGAAAAAAAATGCATTTAATAGTAGTACACTAACATTCCTTTCAAATTGCCTGCTTTTCATTTTTTAAAATTTTTCAATAGTAGTATTGAAATCAGCATTGAATTCTGGGGAGAATACAGTGTGTCATTTGGTAATTTTGGTCCTTCTTCATAATACGGCTGTGTGTGTGCCCCATCCTAACTCTTCCCTTTCCATATTACAGTATTGGTTACCCTGCATATTATGGGTGTGATTGTGCCCCGGTTCAACCGCTTCTTCCCCAGATTGTAACTAAAGTCTACCTTTATCTCTGATACACTCTAAACATGATTCAGTGCGTAATTATACTAAGGCCACTGTCTGTCATATCAGATACAGCCACCAGTGTCTATATAAATGCAGATCTTGAGATAATTTTGCCTTTGGCTGCTGCACTCTGCATAGGCAGCAACTGAGATGACAAAGCTCAGTATAATGAATAGTGAATGTGCACATTTATACTACATTATTTCAAGCTTTTTAAACCTTGTGCGGAGTGCGGCAGTCAATGACAGATTCATTTCAATAATTGACCTCTATCATCTTGTTCACTGCTAATGCAAATGCCAAGTAGCCACTATCTGCTTGACGTCTCTGGGGGAACTAAGCAGTCACTACATTGCTTATAGCGGAAAACAAAGTGATACTTGCCAGCCACAGTGCCAAATCATTTGACAGTGGGAAGGGTCCCATAAATTTTGAGCCCATAAAAATTTAGTTACTATGGTATTCAATCTTTTTCACCCCAATACTAAGTCATTGCATCTCCCCGCTATTCGGTATGTGAGGGTCCCATAATAGATATGTTAACACGATAGCCATTTAAGAATGGGCCATTAAAGTTTAATGAGATTGTCCCATGAGCAAAGTACATTTTAATGAATGGATCTGGCAATAAAAATAAGTTTCACAATTAAATGTGTTAAATAAAAATGTTCCTGTGCTGGGAGAATCTTATAAATGTGCCCCTGCTGTGTACTGTGTAATGGCTGTGTCTGACCGTACAGGGACATGGTCTTATCATACCACAGCTCCTGGGTAGGGGAGGAAGCAAAAGAGAGTATACAGACATTACAGCATGAGATCACATCTGATTCTTTCTGTGAGGTAAAATATTTCACTGCCTGTTTTAAACATATTTTACCTCACAGAAAGCAGCATCTGCGATCCAATACTGTTCTGTCAGTATACTCTCTTTTGCTCCCCCCCTCTGGAGCTGTGGTATGATCAGACCATGTTCCTGTACGGTTAGACACAGCCATTACACAGTACACAGCAGGGGCACATTTATAAGATTATCTCAGCACAGGAACATTTTATTTAAACACATCCAATTGGGGAAGTTTTTATTATGCCAAGATCTATTGATTAAAATAACTTTTGTTCTTGGAAAACCACTTTAAGTCTACTAAATATGTTTGTAGCACTATGCAATATTAGCAATAATAAGAATAGTAGTAATTGATAAAAGAAAGCAATCATAGAAATCTCACTTCATTACAAAAAACACAGTACATGTGTATGTTAAGTAACAATGTATATTCCAGAAATGCACATATTATTCTTGATTAGAAGGTGGTTGATGTAATGTGCTAAATCACTAAGTGTCAGTTACGGGAACGCTGTAATTAAAGTGCAGTGACGTTAATATTAAATGACATTTGCCTAACAAACAAAGGAAGGGGGTTGACATAAAAGTATATAAAGCACCTCATCAAGATTGATTACAAGCTAGGTTTCTTAAAAGCGCATTAGGGATATTTTGGTTTTCGCTCAGTTTGTGAAATAGAACTTAAGAGTAAAGTTACATTAATGCAGCTAATTATATTCAGATGCCAGTCTAATGAGACATCCTAGGTATGGGCCACTATATTATGTTACAGTGAGTACGGAAAGTATTCAGACCCCTTTAAATTTTTCACTATTTATTTCATTACAGCCATTTGGTAAATTCAAAAAAGTTCTTTTTTTCTCATTAATGTACACTCTGCACCCCATCTTGACTGAGAAAAAACAGAAATGTAGAAATTTTTGCAAATTTATTAAAGAAAAACTGAAATATCACATGGTCATAAGTATTCAGACCCTTTGTTCAGACACTCGTATTTACATCACATGCTGTCCTTTTCCTTGTGATCCTCCTTGAGATGGTTCGACTCCTTCATTGGAGTCCAGCTGTGTTTAATTAAACTGACAGGATTCGATTTGTAAAGGCACACACCTATCTATATAAGACCTCACAGCTCACAGTGCACGTCAGAACAAATGAGAATCATGAGGTCAAAGGAGCTGGTCAAGAAGCTCAGAGACAGAATTGTGGCAAGGCACAGATCTGGCCAAGATTACAAAAGAATTTCTGAAGTACTCAAGGTTCCTAAGAGCACAGTGGCCTCCATAATCCTTAAATGAAAGAAGTTTTGGAACACCAGAAGTCTTCCTTGACCTGGCTGTCCAGCCAAACTAAGCATAAGTTTGAGTGATACATAAGTGGTATCATTCAAAAGTATAACTCGTCCAGCAGATAACAAACCCTTTATGGACAGAAAAATAAAAAGTTATGGTTGGAAGAAGGGGACTTAAAAAAATAGAAATCCAAAATTGGAAACTGCCCCTGTTGTAAAGGGAAATTGTCAGCTGATTCATGCTGCCCATATTATGGATAGCATTAATCAGAAACCGACTCATTTCAGACATGCATGCTTTACTCTGAAACGCTTTAGTGTTTGAGAAAAAAATATTCTTTACATTTCTGGCCGGAGAATATGTGTATTAGATGACTAGTTGTATACTTATACATTTTCTCTATGCCTCACACCTCTACTGGTGGACACAGACAGAAAAGGACCAGTGCTCAAGAAAAGTATATGGGCCCTTTGCCCTTTCCATTCCAATAACCCATCTTAATGCACAATTTCCCATTTTGGGGGTGGAACCTCTTGGGCATGTGTGTGGCTGCACAGACTGCACCAATGTTATGTTTGCCCCTATCTCTCCCTAAACGCACACACAGGGAAAGAGTTGTTGGTTTGTGGAGCAGGGTATGGAGAAACAACAGGGGCCCTGTCATCCTAGATATATCATCCAAGGATGCATCTTGAAAGTCAATTTTCTCTGACGTTCTGCAGCAATTCAGAGTTAAGCATACAGTACATGTCTGAATGACAGACGCAGTCTGTGATTCATGCAGCTCGTGGTTTGGGCAGCATGGATCAGCCAATATATTTTTTTAAAGCCAACTCTGGTTCTGGTATGTTTTCTTTAAAGCTAATTCAGCTGGTTAAAGTTGATGTTGAGCTTAGCTGTTTCTGGCTATACGTTCAATGAAAATATAGAATTTTTGGAGATGAGAAAACCCAATTTAATAAATGTCTGTAATATTGTACTTACATGCCAATATCTGTATGTATATAGTGTTATGGAAGAATGTCATATCTATCCTTTACAGGTGATGCCACAAGTGATTTTAACCAGCAGCTATGCAAGTTATCATCACATCATGTACCATTACATCCAATAAACAATTGTAATAAAACTCCCACTTCTGATCATCTCTCTTCGTTAACCTTTGTACAGCGAATACTCGTTATGGCTTTAGATGAAGCGATTTTAGTACACGACATATCTTTCTCCTGACTTGTCCCTGCTAAGATAGATTTTAAGTCAATTTCCTTGGGCTTCTCACAATCTTTTCCTGGACTTACCCGATGTTTAAATACATGGCGAGGAATCTCTAAAGACTGGAGTTTTGTATACTAGTCTTGTTCCTAAAGACTGCAGAAGTTAGGTGTGCCAAATATATTAATAGCTGCACACCTCTTAGTAAATTTGGTGAATCTTTGGGTTGTCTGGGCATCAGAATATAAACTCGACACTGGAGATTAGCAGGAGTAGATTTCAGCTACAAGGTAGATTTTTATAGAAAATATCATATGCAACAATAAAATCCCATTTGCTAAACCTCCATTTTTTATGTATTTATTTTTTTAGAAACGTGCCAGGATCAGCACTAAAGGACAAAGTACTCACTTGCATCGACTTTTCGACAGTGAAAAGTAATATTTAGCTTTACTACATTTGCATTCTTTGTGACAAGTTAAAAAATGGTATCTAACGTGAGGAATGACACTGCTGTGATGTTCAAGGTTTTCTAAAATTTAGCAATTTTATAGCATTTAAAAATATGATATGAGTTTCAAGAGAGCTCTAAAAATTCAAGCCAAAAGTAGTCTGATTTTATAAGGCAGATCCAATCATTTGACATGCTTTAAACCGCTTACTTCCTTTAAGCACATGGAAAAAAGCACAAAAAATGAATTTGCGCTAGTTAATTAAGCTTGAACTGGTGTTTTACCAGCTGGCATCATGATGACTGTGAGTCAACATTAGTCCAATGACCTCATCATCAGAGTTTTGTGCTTCTTTTCCTTTGGTTTACAGTAAAGTGTAAATCTCACAGCTGGACGCCATTTCTCTTTGGCTTCCATGGGACAAATTAGTTTGTAAGACAACTAAGATGATGTGAATTCTACAATGCAACCCCTAATACATTTCTAGAAAAACCTTCTAAGCTTATCTAAGTGTTAAAGCAATCTCCACATTGTGAAGAAAGAAAAGAAAGAAAGAAAATTTGATGTATTAAATGTATCAGATATAAAGATAGACAGATAGCGCTAATGGGATAGATAAATAGATAGACACATAGATAGATACAGTTGTGCTCAAAAGTTTACATACCCTGGCAGAATTTTTGATTTTTTGGCCTTTTTTCAGAGAATATGAATGATAACACCAAAACTTTTTCTCCACTCATGGTTAGTGGTTGGGTCAAGCCATTTATTGTCAAACTACTGTGTTTTCTCTTTTTAAATCATAATGACAACCCAAAGCATCCAAATGACCCTGATCAAAAGTTCACATACCCTGGTGATTTTGGCTTGATAACATGCACAGAAGTTGACACAAATGGGTTTGACTGGCTACTAAAGGTAACATCCTCACCTCTGACCTGTTTGCTTGTAATCAGCGTGTGTGCATAAAAACTGAGTTTCTGTGATCCAGACAGACTCTTGCATCTTTCATCCAGCCACTGACGTTTGTGGATTGTGAGTCAAGGGGAAAGCAAAAGAATTGTCAATGGATCTACGGGAAAAGGTAGTTGAACTGTATAAAACAGGAAAGGGATACAAAAAGATACCCAAGGAATTGATAATGCCAGTCAGCAGCATTCAAACTATGATTAACAAATTGAAAATAAGGAGCTCTGTAAAAACAAAACCATGGTCAGGTAGACCAACAAAAAGTTCATCCACAACTGCCAGGAAAATTGTTCAGGTTGCAAAGAAAAACCCACAAATTACATCAGCTCAAATACTGGACTCTCTGAAAACTAGCGGTGTGGCTGTTTCAAGATGCACAATAAGGAGGCACTTGAAGAACAATGGGCTGCATGGTCGGGTTGCCAGAACAAAACTATTACTGTGCAAATGCCACAAAGTATCTTGCCTGCAATACGCAAAACAGCACAGAGACAAGCCTCAAAACTTCTTGAACAAGGTAATTTGGAGTGATGAGACCAAAATTTAACTTTTTGGTCACAACCATAAATGTTACATTTGGAGAGAGGACAACAAGACCTATGATGAATGGAACACCATTCCTACTGTAAAACACAGAGGTGGATCGCTGATATTTTGGGAATGTGTAAGCTACAAAGACACAGGAAACGTCAAAGTTGAAGGAAAGATAAATGTATTTGCACGTTATTAGCAAATACTGGAGGCAAATTTGCAGTCATCAGCATGGAAGCTGCGCATGGGACGTACTTGGACGTTTCAACATGACATTGATCCAAAACCCAAGGCCAAGTTGTTGGCTACAACAGAACAAAGTGAAGGTTCTGTAGTGGCCATCTCAGTCTTCTGACCTCAATATCATTGAGTCACTCTGGGAAGATTTCTAGCACGCAGTTCATGCTAGACAGCTCAGGAATGAAAAGGAACTGGGGACTTTTGCCAAGAAGAGTGGGCAGCTTCATCCACAACTACCACAAAAGACTTCAAGCTGTCATTGATGTTAGAGGGGCAAATACATCGTATTAAGAAATGGGGTATGTGAACTTTTGATCAGGGTGATTTAGATGTTTTGGATTGTCATTATGATTTAAAAAGAGAAAACACAGTAGTTTGACAATTAAATAGCTTCACCCAACCAATAACCATGAGTGGAGAAAAAGGTTTGGTGTTATCATTCATATTCTCTGAAAAAAGGACAAGAAAGCAAAAATTCTGCCAGGGTATGTAAACTTTCGAGCATAAACTTTCCATTACTGAGATTCAAGCAAATTTAATTTTTTGTGAACATTTGGTGAAGGTGATGGATTCAATTTTCAAAAGATACATTCAATCTCTATTCACCATCTGATTTCTGATCCCATTTTTAGGATTTGTATACAAGAGATTTTGGTGATAACCTTGGGAGCTTTGCACACATTTTGCATGAAAAGTGCTGCTTTATTTTTCTATCTCTAGATAGATTACCTAAGGCCTATCTGCCCTTTAAATTTTAAGGCTTTTAGACGGGGGAGAGGCATGATATTAGGTTTAGGGTCACATCAAAGAAAGGTCACATTGTTGCGGTTGGTGGGCTCTCATAAATAGGCAAATTTATAGTCTAAGTACCTTCATTTTTATAAGTATACTCTGTACAGCAGTAATGCAGTTCAAATTTCATATGTCCAATATATTCAATGTTTGCAGACATCTTAGCGCTTTCGGAGTGCTACTCTATTCTTTTATTTGTAGGTAAATAGTTTTTCTATCTATTTACCTAATACATCTTTGGTATATAGTGAATAATTCACTAAATCCATTGCTTCATATACATTGTATGCATGTGAAAGTCCTTGGTAACAAGAAAAATGTAAGAAAATAAATGATGTGCATGAGTAAAAACTTGGTTATTTTCTAATGTACCCAGGCTTTCTGCTGTACTAAAAATTGGCTCATCTACTGCAATATAATACTGGTGAGAA
Organism: Oophaga sylvatica; assembly: GCA_033576555.1. Taxonomy (NCBI): domain Eukaryota; kingdom Metazoa; phylum Chordata; class Amphibia; order Anura; family Dendrobatidae; genus Oophaga; species Oophaga sylvatica. Next base: position 32,927,966 of record JARQOD010000006.1, read on the forward strand.
CAGTCTTCAAAGCTTGTTTCAGAAACACAGCCAAATGATTTGAGAATGTAAATTTTCACCTTTACATTTACTGAAAAACCATTACAACAATGTGAACAAATACTTAAAACAACACAATATGTTCCTCTATAAAACGAATTTTATTAAAATTGTTAATTGTTTCATTATTGATTATTTATTACACATTTGTATCTTACTAGTGTGTTTATCAAGGGTATCAGAGGGAATGCTGTATATACCGTACATTTGTGATTTTGACAAAGTCTACAAGGAAATAATTCAGAATAAAAAATGAGTATGTAAACCGACTAAAACATACCTCTGGTGAAAAACAACAACATGACAGTGCTTAAATCTTCATGTACAGAACCATTGTGGAGTTCTAAGGCAAAACCATTTGTGCTGGTGACTTCACCTTTCTCGTAATGCATTAATTGGAGAATGTTACCAATGTTTGCCATGGTGCAGATACAGTGGAGATGTCTCTACCAGCCTGGTAGTAAGAACCCAAGAAAAAAACAAAATGATCATATACTCTATAGCAAGCAAATAAGCAAATAGTAATAGTATATGTAAGTAACATAGGGTACTTAGTTCTCACTATTTTGATCATAACAGCATAAAAACTCTCCCTGGTATAAAGAGTGGGTAACAAAAGGGATATATTCTACAAGATATAGGTGAAAGAAGTGATATACTGCAGAGTGGGGTTGTGTTTAGAGGGGTTGAGAGCAGTGATAGCATGTTTCATTGCAAGATGGAGTTACATGTAGAGGGTGTAAAAGGAGTGATAGATTGCAGGATTGGGCTGTATATGGAGGTTGAGAAGAGTGATATACTGCAGCATGGAGCTATACATAGACAGTCTAGAGGAATGATAGATTGCAAGATAGGGCTGCATATGAGGGCTTAGTAGAGTGATATACTGCAAGATGGGGCTATATATAGAGGGGGTGATAAGAGTGATAGATGTCATGATAGGGCTGTATATTGGGAATTGAGATGCATGATACACTGCCACATGGGCAATATGTAGAGGGGTAATAAGAGTGATAGATTTCAGGATAGGACTCTATATTGTGAATTGAGATGCATGATGTCCTGCCAGATGGTGCTATATGAGCACAAGGTCATATACACAAATATGAGTATAATAATGTTGAAGCAAAATTGCTTCATCCCAAAATCGGCCCAATGGCCCATATATAGTGGATGAATTACTCCAAAGAGTTAATATTATATACCAAAATAATGGAGTATAAACAACATCATATTATAAAAATACAAAAGCTTTATTCAAACAATACAATGCCAACAATACTGGCCAACAATATAGTAAAAAGAATGAAGGAGGAAATAAACTGCAGGTATAAAACATGGGGATAGCGCTACCTGTATAGTAACCAGGGTATATCAGATCATTAAGGCATCAGCACAAAAATAGTGCAAGTGGTAAGTGCACATCATATGGTATAAATAAAGGCACAGCAAGGCTCCAAATGATAATAAGTAGCACAAAATATACCAAATAAAAGGTCACATATTCTTACCCATATCAAATGGTTGAGATAGTGTGTCCCCAGCGGCCCCCTCAGGGGGCCTTTATTTATACCATATGATGTGCACTTACCACTTGCACTATTTTTGTGCTGATGCCTTAATGATCTGATATACCCTGGTTACTATACAGGTAGCGCTATCCCCATGTTTTATACCTGCAGTTTATTTCCTCCTTCATTCTTTTTACTATATTGTTGGCCAGTATTGTTGGCATTGTATTGTTCAGATGGTGCTATATGTAGAGGGGGTGATAAAGTGATAGATTGCAGGATAGGGCCATGTATTTGGGGCTGAGCAGGGTGATATACTGCAAGATGGGCCCATATGTAGAGGGGTTGATAGGAGTGATAGATTTCAGGATAGTGCTGTATATTGGGAATTGAGATGCATGATATACTGCGAGATGGGGCTATATGTAGAAGGGGTGATAAAAGTGATAGATTGCAGGATAGAGCTGTGTATTGGGGGCTGAGAAGAGTGATATACTGCAAGATGGAACTAGATGTAGAGGGGTGACAGGAGTTGAGCTGTGTTTGTTGCGTGCTGCTGACAGATCAGTGATGTAAAGCTGCAAACACTGCATTGTTGACACATATGACAGAAGAGACTCTGCATACCCTATAATAAAAATACTCTATACTGACCTTCTGCATCGGCATCATTCCAGTAATGTTGGCGCCAGGTCTCCTGAGGTGTGTGACATTACTATGCCACGTGAGCCCTGAAGACAATCGGCTGCCACTTTCATTTCCTTCAGACAAACCTCAAACATTCAAAGAAAGTTTGAGCATTGCAGCCCATTAGTAACCACTAGTTGGGTGCAGAGTTCACGTGGCATAAAAATGTCATCTGAGCCTCGGGAGACCGGTTGTCGACATCACTGGAATGACGCCAGTACAGGAGGTGAGTATAGGGTATTTTATTGCATAATACAGCATTTAACAAAAAGTTGTCTGAGTAGTGGACTACCCCTTTAATCTACCAGTGTTCCTACTGTAAGCTTTTCAGGGATATAGCTCCAGGATCGCCGTCTCGGGTAGACGGAGTGGCATAGACACAGTTCACTCACAGACAGCAATTCTGGTACAACTGGCCGCAACCAGCTTTATTGTAAGTCCACAGCAAACAAACATGAGCAAAACCAACTCATAAACCAAAATCCTAAGCCTCTCCGGCTACTCACTAAACACAGATAGTTCCCTCACTATCAGAGCCCAGACTCTACCAGCCTGGCCCAACACAACACATATACTCAGTATTTACCAGCGTGTGGTTTCCTGGAGACTCCTGCAGTGTCTGGAGTCACATCCAGACTGAGAGCTCAATGTCTGTGTTCTCAGCCACCTACTTCTGGCTGTCTAATTAGAACCTGAGTGGCTTCAGGTTTGAGCTGCAAGCCTGTAATGAATGCAAGGTGTAGTGAACTTTCTCCACCACTAGGTTTACAAAGCCATACATTTCCCTTATGCCAGTCAGCTAAGTACCTAGGCGAGATGTACACCCCATCCAATACATATCCCTTCACTGTCTCACATATCCCCCCCCTCTTCTCCAGACCGGAGGGCTGGTCATCAATCCTAAAGAGACAGTGAACTCCAGACAAAGCATCCACACTACCCTGTAACCTCCCAGGCCTATGCTCTCTGCGGACTTCGGGTATCCTGCACGGTTTCAACTTGACCTTAGTGCCGGGCTCAGTCTCGGTATAGTGCCTCACCAGAGAAGTACGACCAGGCAAGTCAGAACACCTCTGCTGATTTTTCCTCAGAAACTCTCGTACTTCCTGTTTTTGGTGTGTACTGACAACGTGTCACCAACCATCACAGGAGGTATAGGGGGTTTTACACCTTTCTCTAACTCCCCCACAGTCACCAATGACTCTCTGTCATCCTGGGTCTTGTCCATCCCAGGTGCTCACCAAGCACGTGGCTATGTGACAACCCCAGCACTATGCTTCTATATGACTTAGGTTCCAGGAGCTGACTCACGACCTCTCCCTGGACTTCAGTGACCTCACACAGTAGGTTATCGTTCATGGCAACATGAGGAAACCTCTCCTCAGAAGTTTGAGCATTGCAGCCCATTAGTAACCACTAGTTGGGTGCAGAGCTCACGTGGCATAAAAATGTCATCTGAGCCTCGGGAGACCGGTTGTCGACATCACTGGAATGACGCCAGTACAGGAGGTGAGTATAGGGTATTTTATTGCATAATACAGCATTTAACAAAAAGTTGTCTGAGTAGTGGACTACCCCTTTAATCTACCAGTGTTCCTACTGTAAGCTTTTCAGGGGATATAGCTCCAGGATCGCCGTCTCGGGTAGACGGAGTGGCATAGACACAGTTCACTCACAGACAGCAATTCTGGTACAACTGGCCGCAACCAGCTTTATTGTAAGTCCACAGCAAACAAACATGAGCAAAACCAACTCATAAACCAAAATCCTAAGCCTCTCCGGCTACTCACTAAACACAGATAGTTCCCTCACTATCAGAGCCCAGACTCTACCAGCCTGGCCCCAACACAACACATATACTCAGTATTTCCAGCGTGTGGTTTCCTGGAGACTCCTGCAGTGTCTGGAGTCACATCCAGACTGAGAGCTCAATGTCTGTGTTCTCAGCCACCTACTTCTGGCTGCCTAATTAGAACCTGAGCTGCAAGCCTGTAATGAATGCAAGGTGTAGTGAACTTTCTCCACCACTAGGTTTACAAAGCCATACATTTCCCTTATGCCAGTCAGCTAAGTACCTAGGCGAGATGTACACCCCATCCAATACATATCCCTTCACTGTCTCACATATCCCCCCCTCTTCTCCAGACGGAGGGCTGGTCATCAATCCTAAAGAGACAGTGAACTCCAGACAAAGCATCCACACTACCCTGTAACCTCCCAGGCCTATGCTCTCTGCGGACTTCGGGTATCCTGCACGGTTTCAACTTGACCTTAGTGCCGGGCTCAGTCTCGGTATAGTGCCTCACCAGAGAACAAAGGTCCTGGGGAACCTCATTTAGAACAGCTATATTTTCCTGGGCCGTTTCAATAGTGGGGTCTCGCAACTGCTCACTCCTAAAATTGTCACGGGACACAGGT
>JARQOD010000006.1:32932720-32956940 GCA_033576555.1 Oophaga sylvatica
ACTGTGTTTTCTCTTTTGAAATCATAATGCTATATCTCACCTTCTCCTTTTGTGGCAGTGAAATTCAGCTGTGTGCAGAGGTCATGCAGAGTAAAAAAAAATAATATTTTTTTCTGTGACAAATGTGATACAACAGGCTAGATCTGAGTATGAAATTGTTTAGAGCATATATTCTATGTTATACAGGTCTCACCCACACTAAAATAAATACTTTCTTCTGTTACTAACGTGATACAGTAGGGGAGATCTTAGTTTGAAATTGTTTGGAGAATATCTTCTATGTTATACAGGCCTCATCCACACTAAAATAAATACTTTCTTTTGTTACCAACGTGATACAGTAGGGGCAGTGTCAGACTGAAGAACATTGGGCCCACCAGAGGATTTGATTCTGAGGGCCCACCTTTCTCCCCCACTCAAGAGCCCCACAGCAGCTGCAAGGTTTGCACTATGAACTCTCCTGAAGAAGAATCCAGGGCCACCGAAGGATTCTCCGTTCTCTGGTGGGCCAGTCCAACCCTGAGTAGGGGAGATCTCAGATTGAAATTGTTTGGAGCATATAGACTATGTTATACAGGCCTCATCCACAGTAAAAAAAAAATACTCTCTTCTGTTAGTAAGTAACATCATACAGCAGGCCAGATGTCAGTTTGAAATTTTTTGGTGCAGATATTGTTCTCCATACAGGGGTACACAAGACAAAATACAAATTTTTCTGTTATCACCGTGCTCCAAAAAGTTAGCCACATCGAAGGTTGTAATTTTTTTTGTGCTGAGATTCTGCTGTATCCAAGGCTCATCCACAGTAAAAAATCTAATTTTTTCTCTTACTACCGTGCATAAAGCAAGCCACATTTTATCTTTTAATTATTTTGGGCTGATAGTATGCTGCAGCCTGGAGTCCACATTTCACAATATTAATTCTTTGTGCTAATAGCGTTGTCCTGAAACCATGCCACATTTAAGCATTGGACAGGGCTTGGAGCAGTATGTCCTGCTTAAAGTTTGATCAGTAATTGGTGGATGAGTGATGGGTGTAGGCCTGGTGCTATGAGAGCTCTGCCAAATTTAGGCAACACAAATGAAGGAGACCCAATTTGGAGATAAAACATTTCCAAAAAGTATGGGGCAGATACCACAAAAAAGTGGCATCAATTTATATATTATATATATATATATATATATATATATATATATATTTTACTCACTGATATAGCGCCAGTGCGGTCCAATGGTGTTAGTGAGCCTAGTGCAGCAGAGCCTGTCCTTTTATAACCTCTGATGAGCCAATCACAGTAATGCGACTACCAAGATTGCTACTGCATTACAGTGATTTACAGCAATTCTTGCATGTTTATTGGCTGTGTAACAGGCACCAAACATGCAGACTGGGAAGTCAAATGACATCCGAGTATCACAGAGCACATTTGCTCATCTCTATTAATTACACAGTAAAACTGGAACTAGTGTGTGTCTGAACCTTAACTAGAATGTGAGCTCCAATAGAAATAGAGATGGCAATTTTTTTGCAAAAAGCTACAGAATAAATTAGGGTTATATAATAATTGTAAATAACCGGGACACATTTAAGATGGACGGTGATGAGTAGAAAGTTGTAAATAACTTCAACCTACTCAGATTGATTATCAAGATGGAGCAACAACACTGAAAACTAATAGAAAAATAGCTATGGGCAAATCAACTCATAAATCACAGGGCAAAGTCTTCAAATCGAGGAACATTTCAAAGGCGACAAAGACATGGCTCATACCTGAGGTAAAATATGATTGTGAAACCTGGACGATAAAGAAACAAGACAGAAGAAGAATCGACTTGTTTGAGAAGTGGTGCTGGAGAAGAATGTTATCAATACCATGGATGGCAAGAAGAACAAACAAAACAATTTTGGAACAAATAAAGACAGACATGTCACTCTAAGCAAATATCAGCAAGCTATTGTTAGGTGGCAGGATTCTCCCGCTGCACGGGGTAGATCCCAAGCCTTGCCTGCCTCTGTGGTCTCCCATTCAGCTTTCGCCGCTGTGGGTGCTGCTAAGCATAGACGTCGGTCCCAGCGTCTTGCTCAGGTTCGTACTGTTTGGTTACTGTTGGCTCTCCAGCCAAACCTACGGCAGCGGCAACCGGAGTCTAAGTCCAGAAATCACCTTTCTGAGCATGTCCGTGAGGTGGAGTCCTTTCATTGGTGCTCAGACGTCATCTGCTCTGGTGATGTGCCAGCTCCACATTGGCCCATGGGCGATGTCAGTGTGAGTGTTTGTAAGTGTTTTATAATTTGTGTTTGTAAGTGGATACGCTACCACTCTGACAGCACGTGTGTGTGTGTGTTGAGATCTTGTTCAGCTCAATACCAGTTAGGGTTTTTGATTGCTGCTTGGCTTCCAGCATCTGTATCCGGTCGTGTGTGCGGCTATCACAGCTGACTTACAGAGCAAGTCCAACCACAGAAGCTTTTATCTCCCCTTTGAGTTCTACAGGGTTATGTTGTAGCTAACTGGTGTCAGCATAGTATTTTCCTTTTGACTGCATCAGTTTAGGTCATGTGGGCTATTGGCACGGGTCAATTACAGAGAGACCTCAACCCCTAGCTCGTTCTCTCTGTGAAGTTAACAGAGCTGTGTGTTGTGCATTCTGTTCACACTGCGTGAAGTTAACAAAAGTTGTGTTTAGATGTATGCTTGCCGTGTGTTCCGCCATTACTCTATAGCAGCAGTTTTACATCTCTGCATGGTGGACCCCGGGTTGCGATTGCACCTTATTATTATTTTATATTTTGTGTGATCCTCTAACCCTAGCAGCTATGACTTGCCTACTTTGGACACATCATACAGAGAGAACAATCACTGGAGAAGGGCATCATAGTCTGAAGAATAAAATGAACAAGGCGAAGAAGAAGACTAGCACCCCAATAGCTTGATGCTAACAATATAATGGTGGGTGAGACCCTGATACACCTATATAGGCTTGCACAAGATTAATCTCCCTACATATTATTCATTCATCAAGTCGCCATGGCTCAAGATTTAGCCGAAAGTCGACAAAAAAACCTAAATAAAATAAATACAGCAGCTGTCAAATAATAAATGGAACATAAATGAAAGCATAGTAGTGTGCAAGTTTGCCTCCCATGTATCCAAATACTGAGCATATACAATATGCCAAATTTGCTCTCACTAATTGTAACTGTTAGGTTTCAAAGGGCTTTCCCACAAAACTCATGAAAACTTCGTTTGGACCACTGTTGCAAAAGCTCTACCGTTTCATGTATGTTTCAAGAACAGATGATTGGGACATATTGAAAGCCCATGTGTCTAATGAAGATCAGTATAATTTCTTTTTTCTGCCACAAATTACGGATTATAAACCACCAAGTTGTCAAGTGTACACCATTAGGATCCATTCGTAAGAAAAAGTTTGAATTTTTAATTTTCTAGTTTCGTCACAGACGTGATTACCATTTCTTGTAAATTCTTCATAAATAAGTTTTAGCTGCTCATTATGAGACTAGCAGTGAATGCTGGCAGCATTTGTAAGTCCTGGATTGGCAGTGTTACAGTAGCAGTATTACCGCAATGCCTTCCAATGCAGAAACAATAAGAAACATTTGAATATTTTTTTTTTAAACACTGACTATTTGCAGTCAATGTTGGGAACAAATAAAAAAAAACATTTTGCCACTTCTTCTTGTTAATAATAAGCCCCTCTGGTTAGCCTGCAGGTATCAAGCTGCTTAAATCACCCATGTTAATTGCTTGGCAGAGACTACTAGACAGCTAAAAATGTAATTAAGGACAGATTAATTAAAATTCAAATACTGAGATGAAACATTCAAGCATTTCAGTTTTTCAGTTTGCAACCCATAGAAAAGTTCCCTAAGAAAAATCCAACTTGTAAAATTATATTTTTAATATTTAGAACTATATTATCTTCCTCCATATTATAATTTCCAAATATATGTAATTATTTTTCATAAGATATAAAGTCATGAGAAGATGAAAATATTTGCCACCTTTGTAGAATGTACCAAACTAGAATAGATAGCCTTGTAATTTCCTAAATTGTTTTAACCCCTTTACTACCTTTGACGTATCCATATGTCCAGATTGGTAGGTACTTAATGGCCTATGACGTATGGATACGTCATATGCAACATTAAGGTGCTTGTTGATTGTCACAGCAGGGCACCTGGAGTTGTCATCCCGAGAGGTGGCCCCCAACTAAGATCGCTGTGATTGGCTGTTCAATTCTGAACAGCCAATCTCAGCGTTTTCAATATATCAGATAATGAAATTGCCTGAAACACAGATGTGCAGCCCATGATAGATGCTGTAACGGCAGCATCACCAGGCCCAGCTCTGAATGGTGCGATCAGATATCGATCGCAGCAACCGGAGCGCACAGACTCAATTTGACCTCAGTATGACAGCCATGCACTTCTCCATTCTAGCTTTGGATGTGTTATTAAATGATTCAAAGGAACAATAATAATTAGAGTAATTAAAACTGCCAATCCCATAGTTATTATCAAGAAAGGTTATACTCCAAAAAATGAAAAAAGAAGAAACTCCATATATATAGTTTTGACAAGAAAAAAGGAGTGCTGACTTCATACTATGTATATTACAAAAAAAATAAATTTATTGAAAACAATACACATACAATTATACAAAACATCTTCAATCAGAGGTGAACAAAGCAGGATTCCCATAATCACCTTGGGACCATAATAATAAGGGGTCTATATTGATCGGACACCAGAGAACATGATGTATTCAAATATCCTAAAATTTCATAATAGCTAAACATATGTGAGAAGTAGAAGATAAGGTGATTTATGCACTCACATAATCTCCATATTCAGATCAGTATAGCTTACCCATAGTAATATGCAAGTGCAGTCCCAGGGGAGCCCAGGATGCTGGTTTCGCATCCAGCTTTTTCAATAGGGATACATATGAATGCAAGTCGGAGCCTTTTATACTAAAACTTATAAATGGCAAGACTGGCGGCGCATGCGCTCTGATTTGCAAGCCGGAAGTTATCGTCAAGTGATCGGCATCTCTGGGAGGGCGCAGGTTCGGGAGAAAACTCCCTGCGACTTCACGGACCTGTGCACGAAAGGTGTAGAGACCAGGTATAACGAGAGGGTATGTGTGGTTCCACAGGGCATGAGCACAACGGCGGCCATTTTATTGGAGACCACAGAGGTTTACCATTTTGGAATGGACACAGCGTGTCTCATACAACCCATCTGGACCACAGAAACAGAAAAGCGCAGTACAAAAAAGGAGGTACAAGTAAAAAAAGAAAATTAACACAGAATATGAAGACTTCAGTACGAAGATTAAATACATAATTATGACACAATTAAAAAATGCAAAAATTCAATACATGATTTGAATAAATACATATGATAAAAGTATAATAAATATCTATTGTCACCAAAGAACCATTCAGTGCAATAAAAAGAAAGGCTCAATAGCATATGTACCTAGATATAAAGTGTATATTTGTGAAAAATAAATAAATATACCATTATTACTAAGTGATGATACAGTGCTTGTACGAAGAAACATCTTGTAATTGTTCATGGCAATTGATGGGAGGAAAGATGGCACATAATGGTATTCACTCAAAAGAGCAGAGGTAGATATTTTCAATTGATTAACTAAAAAAACAGATGAAAATAATTAGTGAAATAAAAGAAAAACAGAGAAATCAGATACAAATACGCCAACTGTTTTATCTTACAAAAATGGAATGAAGCTCAGCTTCTCATTAAGACCTTTGGGGGCCATTGTGTCCAGGGTGACTATCCATTGGCATTCCCTTTGTGCCAAGGAACATTTGAGATTTCCCCTCTGATTCCTCCATGTGCACAATCTATGGCCCGTACCTGCAAACTCCTTGGATTACAGCCATGGTGGATCCTAAAATGTTTTGGTAGAGTTTATAATGTTGATATATCATTGACCTTTTGTGCATTAGCAATGTCACGTGCTCTCTTATTCTCACCCGAAGTTGGTTGACATGAGGTCTGACCTACATACATTTTTTTACAAGCACACATAGCATAGTACACTACAAAGGTCGAGCTGCAGGACATACAGCTTTTGATTTCAAATTGTTTTTGACCATCAGAAGTACTAAAGTGAGTGCTTCTGATCATATTCCCAGAAGTTAAACATTCTCCACAAGGAAAAAATCCTTTTTGTGGTTTACTAACGGAAGGAGTAAGAGGGTTGGGCACCCTAGCTACATAGTGGCTCTGCACCAGCATGTCTTTAAGACTCCTACCTCTCTTGGCAGTACTTTGAGCTTTTCTGGTAACTGTGCTGCGAGTATGGAATCAGTTTTTAATATGGACCAATGTTTGCGAAGAATTTTGAATACTCCTCCAATGGCAATTATATGTAGAGATAAATCAGACATCCTGATCATTTTTTTTTGCTTTTTTAGTGAATAGTAGCTGTTGGCTTGTGGTTTTACATGCACAGGAATAGCCATTTTTTATATTACAATTGCTATATCCTCGTTGTTGGAACCTCCAATTTAGTTAAAACGCCTGGCACTTGAATTTCTCATCAGTGGAGCAGATCCATCTCACCCTGAGGAATTGGCCAACTGGGACAGCCTTGGTAGTAGAGAAAGTATGTGCAGATGAGGCATAAAGCAAAGAATTGACCAAAGTCACATCAGTATCGATAACGCCATCATGTCCCTTCTCCAAGGAGATATCAAGAAACTCAACCTGGCGCTGACTAGCTTTAAATGTAAGTTTAATGTTAAAAGGGTTGAGATTTAGATTTTCCATTAAGATATTTAACTCCACCTCAGAACCCTGCCAGATGATTAATAAATCATCTATATATGTGTCGACCCGCCACCACAATTGTGGATTACCAGGGCAATGGGGTACTCAGAGCCGAGCCCATGGAAGTCTATGGGGTTTGTCACAGGTAGCGGTGGCTCGGTCTGTGGCCCTGGCGGTCTGGCGTATGTTGGGGAAATATTTACAGGGGATAGATATATTTACAGTTCGTGACGCCACCTGTAGTCTTCTGGTAATTTATACCAGCGCTGCTGTAGATCTCTGAGGGGATGGTGAGGCAGCTAGATGTCGGGTCCCCTACAGGTGGGACTCTTCCCTCAGGTCGATAGTTAAGGCAGGGTTGTGCAGGCATGCAAGTAAATAACTCAGTCTCACACGGTCAGCGTCTTTCCATACCTTTACTTGTAAGATGGTAAGGCAGGTCCCAGGGAGGCTGATCCAAGGAGAATGTATTTCGAGATAGCAGCTGGACAAGTTAGGGGCCTCCTTTACTTTCACAACGATGAGTACAACCAGCATGAAGCGTAGTTCCCTCTATAACTCCAGCTATTCCAAAGCTGTACTGCCCAGTCAGTTTTGTGGTCGGAGCCTTCCTGTGAGAGAGCTGAGTTCCTATTCTTGCTGATCAGGCTCAAGGTTCTCACTCCCCCTGACCCCAGTTACGTACCGACTATTTAGGGGCTGCTTTCCGCTACCTAAGGTCCGGTAAGCCTCTGGGTTTCCTACCACCATGCATGAAGCTATGGTGATGCTTCGGTCTCCAGTGACCGGTAACAACGTGCAGGACTTCTCCAATCCTATTGCACTCAGAATTTCTACCACTGTGCCTTTCGCCTTGTCCTCGCTGGTAGCATAAGCATTTCTCACTTCACAGGTTAACAAAGTCAGTCCCTTACTTAATTCCTTTCTTGAGCTTGTTGCCAGACTCTCAGTAATCTTCCGGGCAGGAGCACGTCTCTGAACCTTCACCGTCCTTGGGACAGGAGACTGAAGTATATCTGCAACTCACTTCTTTCTTCTTAATAAATATCTCAGTCTGTCTTCTAGTGGGGCACAGCTCTGACCAGGCTGAGGTGATCTGGCTCACCTGTACTGGCCTCCACTTGCTGAACTGCACACAGACTGCACTTAGCTCTGCTGCTGACTGACTCACTGAATGACTGAACTCGACTCCCCTCCTCACACTGCACACTCCCTGAATGCTACATGTGACTAGACTTTGTATACCTGAGGGCGTGTCTAAGTGTGTGCTGAAATGAATGTTCATTGAGCATTAAACTGCTATCTCTCCACACATTCTCCAGGGTACTGCGTGTGCCTTCACACCAGGGCTACACATTCCCCCATGGTAAATGACAGCACTCCCGGGCTGTAAAATACAAAGAGACAATTTTGTTTATGCATTAAACATCAACATTAAACATTAATTCGTCCCATCCGGGAGGTAAGGATTTCTTGAACGTTGCGAACAAAACATTATATATAGAAAAGTACAAATATTAAATAACATTTTCATATAAATAGACAATATGCTTGTGAAGGACCCGCACCAAACCTTCAACGTGGGTCCTGGGTGGGCTGCAGGACATCCGAATGCAGACCTCACTCAGTGCCACACCACACGGGTTTTGTATTCAGAGGTAATTGTGCTGGTTTTATGTAAAACCAAGATTAGGCACCGAAGCGCAACTATATACAGATAAGTTCTGGGCTGGCACAGTCCTCAACCTCGAAGTCCATTGTAAAACAAAGACACATTATATCAAATCACATCATAATAAAGTGCAAAAACTTTTTATCTGATTACCCAGCCGGGCATTCTATTTTTGGCAATATATATATACGTTATATACACATTTAACTTGTGCAAAAATTGGCAAACATTCTTAAACTTTTTACAACATTACTTATGGTAGACCCCTATCTGGATCTCACCGGTTTTTCTTTTACTGTTTAATTATTTCAAATACATTTTCCACCCCGGGGGCTGGAACAACGCGATGGTCCCTAGATCCCATAACTAACAAGTCGTGTGCTGCTATTAGGGTCTGGGTCGCCACAGTTCTCGTGCGAACCTCTAGGGGCGCAACAGGTACTTTCTCCTTGCGAGACACCGATTGCGTTTCAATTTGCGTTACAGTTAGCGATATCGATCGTGTCATAGATTGCGATGGAAACTGGGTCGCAAGTTGCGATGCAGAAGGATGACTAGATGACGAAGAGTATGTAGACATTGCTTCCATTTGCGATGAGCCTACAGGGGGCGATGCTGGGGCACGGCCTGGTGCTGTTTGAGCTGGAGACGGGGACGCTGCGGTAGTGGTGACGTTACCTGCGTCGGGGACGGGGTCACGGACGATGGTGACGTTAAGGGCATACCATCCCTTCATTCCCCAGTGCCGTGTGTATGTAACAATGTCTCCATTAACTAAGTCCCTCCCGGGATGACCTTGCGGTAGGTGGGATTCTACATCACGTCTGCTGACAAAGACCCCTGGGTAGAGGCCCGGTTCTCTTATGAAGCCCCAGCCCTTCCGGAGCTGGAACTCTGTCACATACCCCTGCCGCCGCGGTTCCCTCAGGGTACCTTTCTCTCTCCGGACACTCTCCTTGTCCGCGATCAGCTCTGCATGTTGCCGCTGTCGATTCCGCTGAGCTTCCCGCTCTTCCTCCTGCTGGCGTTGCTGCTTCTCCTCACGACGCTGCCACTCACATTCCACTGGGCGGTATAGGCGACGTCATCCAGGCGCGCCATCTCGTCCCAGTCCACGTCTGGTAACGACGGACAGGACCCCTCCGGTGTCCCTACCGGGGATCGATCATCTGCTGCGGCCTCCTGGCCGGGCGGGCGTTCCGGAACTGGCGGTACCTCCTCAACCTCCTTCGCCTCCACCGCTTCACCGGTGGGATCAGGATTGGTACTTTCGGGGGCAGCCTCCGGTTGCTCCTTTGCCTTGGGCAGCAGAAGTTTTGGTAACTCCAGACGTAGGGGATCATCGAAGGGGGAGAACACCGCGTCCCACAGCCGCCGCTGCTCCAGGGTACGCCGGCGTCTCTCGATCTCTTCAAATCCAGGTTGTGGCGAAATCATCTTTCTTAGTCGTGCATTTTCCTCTTAACTTCCAGCAATGCTTGCTGCAGGTGCAGGACCACGGATGACTCCGGTGCTGGTGGCAGCTTGGCTGGGGCACGGGGCCTGCCTTCCTCCGCTTCCCTGCTCGGCTGCACACGTCCTGCTTCCATGATGTTCCAGAAGATTTTTTCATCTTCTACCAGAGACATCCGGTCTCTTCCGTGGAGGCGGGGTTTGCGTCTCCTCCTCTTTGCAGGGAAGGTGAAGAGGAGGCGGACCTCCTTTGCTGTAGGGCAGGATCGCATATTGTAATAGCACTTTGAGAGGGCAGGCATTTTCTTCGCGCCACTGGGGGGTACACGCCCACGAAGGTACGCCCACCTTCTTCTCCAGCGCCTGAGGGCGCGAATATGGCGACAAAGATGGCGATTTTGGCGCCAAAAGTGCAAACAGTTCTTTTTCACAAAAACAATTCCATAGGCACACAGGGCTCGCAATTTTGCGAGTTTCGCATCCTGTTCGTGACGCCAATTTTTTGTGTCGACCCGCCACCACAATTGTGGATTACCAGGGCAATGGGGTACTCAGAGCCGAGCCCATGGAAGTCTATGGGGTTTGTCACAGGTAGCGGTGGCTCGGTCTGTGGCCCTGGCGGTCTGGCGTATGTTGGGGAAATATTTACAGGGGATAGATATATTTACAGTTCGTGACGCCACCTGTAGTCTTCTGGTAATTTATACCAGCGCTGCTGTAGATCTCTGAGGGGATGGTGAGGCAGCTAGATGTCGGGTCCCCTACAGGTGGGACTCTTCCCTCAGGTCGATAGTTAAGGCAGGGTTGTGCAGGCATGCAAGTAAATAACTCAGTCTCACACGGTCAGCGTCTTTCCATACCTTTACTTGTAAGATGGTAAGGCAGGTCCCAGGGAGGCTGATCCAAGGAGAATGTATTTCGAGATAGCAGCTGGACAAGTTAGGGGCCTCCTTTACTTTCACAACGATGAGTACAACCAGCATGAAGCGTAGTTCCCTCTATAACTCCAGCTATTCCAAAGCTGTACTGCCCAGTCAGTTTTGTGGTCGGAGCCTTCCTGTGAGAGAGCTGAGTTCCTATTCTTGCTGATCAGGCTCAAGGTTCTCACTCCCCCTGACCCCAGTTACGTACCGACTATTTAGGGGCTGCTTTCCGCTACCTAAGGTCCGGTAAGCCTCTGGGTTTCCTACCACCATGCATGAAGCTATGGTGATGCTTCGGTCTCCAGTGACCGGTAACAACGTGCAGGACTTCTCCAATCCTATTGCACTCAGAATTTCTACCACTGTGCCTTTCGCCTTGTCCTCGCTGGTAGCATAAGCATTTCTCACTTCACAGGTTAACAAAGTCAGTCCCTTACTTAATTCCTTTCTTGAGCTTGTTGCCAGACTCTCAGTAATCTTCCGGGCAGGAGCACGTCTCTGAACCTTCACCGTCCTTGGGACAGGAGACTGAAGTATATCTGCAACTCACTTCTTTCTTCTTAATAAATATCTCAGTCTGTCTTCTAGTGGGGCACAGCTCTGACCAGGCTGAGGTGATCTGGCTCACCTGTACTGGCCTCCACTTGCTGAACTGCACACAGACTGCACTTAGCTCTGCTGCTGACTGACTCACTGAATGACTGAACTCGACTCCCCTCCTCACACTGCACACTCCCTGAATGCTACATGTGACTAGACTTTGTATACCTGAGGGCGTGTCTAAGTGTGTGCTGAAATGAATGTTCATTGAGCATTAAACTGCTATCTCTCCACACATTCTCCAGGGTACTGCGTGTGCCTTCACACCAGGGCTACACATATAGGGCAACCAGCACTGCACATGGTCGGCGGCCCGAGCCCCACCGTCATGGAAGATGTGACGCCAACAATATCCAAGGAACAAATTAGCATACGACAGGGCACAGGCCGCCCCATGGCAGTGCCCAGCTTCTGCACAAAATACCTATCTTTGAATACAAAGACATTATGGGTCAAGATAAATTCAAGGAGTTCAAGAATCAAATTGCAAAGTTAACTGTCCCACTTGGTCATCCCCAGGAAGAAACGGACTGCCTAAAACCCATCTGAATGGGAAATGCAGGTATATAGAGACTCAATGTCGGCGGTGACAACCACATGTCGGGTTCGAGGGATATGCCCTGGATTTTGGTCAGGATGTCTGATGTATCTCTAATGTAGGAAGGTAATTCCTCCACGAGGGGTTTCAGACAAAATTCAATAAATTTGCAAACTGGGTCACATAACCCATCAATCCCAGACACAATAGGACGACCAGGAGGATTAATTGAATCTTTATGAATTTTTGGTAGTAAATAAAAAGCAGGAATCTTAGGACAGCTGGTGATGAGTCCCTCCCACACACATTTAGGAATAATGCCTTGATCAAAAGCTTTTTGAAGAATTGATTGTAATTTGTCTAGAATAGGTGTCCTTATTATTAAGTTGGCGGAAAGCCTCCTTTTTGTATTTCCCCACAGGCCATATGACGATGGTTCCCCCTTTGTCAGCCGCCTTAATGACAACATCATCCATTTTCCCAAGTTCATTCAATGCCTTATGCTGAGATGTTGTGATGTTATCATTTTTTAATACAGGTCCTTCTCAAAAAATTAGCATATAGTGCTAAATTTCATTATTTTCCATAATGTAATGATTAAAATTAAACTTTCATATATTTTAGATTCATTACACACCAACTGAAATTTTTCAGGTCTTTTATTGTTTTAATACTGATGATTTTGGCATACAGCTCATGAAAACCTAAAAATCCTGTCTCAAAAAATTAGCATATTTCATCCGTCCAATAAAATAAAAGTGTTTAAAACAAAATAAAAAAAAAAACATCAAATAATAATGTTCAGTTATGCACTCAATACTTGGTCGGGAATCCTTTTGCAGAAATGACTGCTTCAATGCGGCGTGGCATGGAGGCAATCAGCCTGTGGCACTGCTGAGGTGTTATGGAGGCCCAGGATGCTTCGATAGCGGCCTTAAGCTCATCCAGAGTGTTGGGTCTTGCGTCTCTCAACTTTCTCTTCACAATATCCCACAGATTCTCTATGGGGTTCAGGTCAGGAGAGTTGGCAGGCCAATTGAGCACAGTAATACCATGGTCAGTAAACCATTTACCAGTGGTTTTGGCACTGTGAGCAGGTGCCAGGTCGTGCTGAAAAATGAAATCTTCATCTCCATAAAGCATTTCAGCCGATGGAAGCATGAAGTGCTCCAAAATCTCCTGATAGCTAGCTGCATTGACCCTGCCCTTGATGAAACACAGTTGACCAACACCAGCAGCTGACATGGCACCCCACACCATCACTGACTGTGGGTACTTGACACTGGACTTCAGGCATTTTGGCATTTCCTTCTCCCCAGTCTTCCTCCAGACTCTGGCACCTTGATTTCCGAATGACATGCAAAATTTGCTTTCATCAGAAAAAAGTACTTGGGACCACTTAGCAACAGTCCAGTGCTGCTTCTCTGTAGCCCAGTGCTGCTTCTCTGTTTCTGGTTCAAAAGTGGCTTTACCTGGGGAATGCGGCACCTGTAGCCCATTTCCTGCACACGTCTGTGCACGGTGGCTCTGGAAGTTTCTACACCAGACTCAGTCCACTGCTTCCTCAGGTCCCCCAAGGTCCGGAATCGGTCCTTCTCCACAATCTTCCTCAGGGTCCGGTCACCTCTTCTCGTTGTACAGCGTTTTCTGCCACATTGTTTTCTTCCAACAGACTTCCCATTGAGGTGCCTTGATACAGCACTCTGGGAACAGCCTAATTGTTCAGAAATTTCTTTCTGGGTCTTACCCTCTTGCTTGAGGGTGTCAATGATGGCCTTCTGGACATCAGTCAGGTCAGCAGTCTTACCCATGATGGCGGTTTTGAGTATTGAACCAGGCAGGGAGTTTTTAAAAGCCTCAGGAATCTTTTGCATGTGTTTAGAGTTAATTAGTTGATTCAGAAGATTAGGGTAATAGCTCGTTTAGAGAACCTTTTCTTGATATGCTAATTTTTTGAGACATGATTTTTGGGTTTTCATGAGCTGTATGCCAAAATAATCAGTATTAAAACAATAAAAGACCTGAAAAATTTCAGTTGGTGTGTAATGAATCTAAAATATATGAAAGTTTAATTTTAATCATTACATTATGGAAAATAATGAAATTTAGCACTATATGCTAATTTTTTGAGAATGACCTGTATACTTAGATATTTTTTTGAGATAATCTATTACAACTTTTGTGAAAATTTCCACTTGTGGGCAGATAGACAAAGGGGAAATGTTCTTGACCTAGATGTAAATGTTGTGGGGAACATATCTGAAGCCTCCTGCTGTTGCTTACGTAACAATTCATCAAGGGTGGCCATTGCCTCTCGCTCCTGCTTAGTAGTCAAGCCAAAATTATCAGCTGATCTTGCATGCAGTTTTTTGAGAATCAACTTGCCCGAGAACAGTTGAAGGTCCTTCATGGCTGTAAAGAAGTTAAAAGGATTATTAGGAACAAATGATAATCCCAAACGGAGCACTTGGTGTTGATCATATGACAAGATAAGTTAATTACCTCTAGAAAGTTTGGTTTGCGTTTGGTGTCATCGGTAGATGGAGGCGTGGTGAATTTTCATAAATTCCTAAACTCGCCTTTGAGTTTGATTGTCTATTAAAAGCATTAAATTAGCTTTTTCCTGTCACAAAATTTCCTCTGACACTTTCACGTTCTGATTTGTCACCAGAGGTAATTGAGCAAGATCTAGCTTTATGAATGGAAGAGGAATGAGGGGTAATTTCTTTTGACTTCCATTTATACACTCTATATTGTTCTGGAGATCCAGTGCATCTCTTTGGAGCTTTTTTGCTTTCACACCCCGTATCTCCTGTTCCTATTTGTATGTGTGCAGAGCAGTCATACTACTTTTCTGTCGTGCTGTGCTGGGCCTTGTGGTTCCATAGGCTTTCTGAAGTCTGTGCCATCACTCCTGCGATTCCTGAAGGAAGAAAGACGTTTCTGATCTTTTCCTGATCCGTTCCTGATACTTGATCTTTCCTAATCCACCTAATCCTCTTCCCCTTTATTTCCCCTCTTTTTCCCACTCTCCCTTACCCACTCCCATCCCCTTTTGCCACCGACAGCTGATCATTACTTGATTGCTGATCAGTACTTCATAGCTCGATTTTTCCCAGGTTTTTTGTTCGTGCATCCTGCAGTCACCAAGCGCTGATCAGTGATTCAAATCACTTATTGGCACTCATGCTTGCTATTTTCGTGGTCTTTTTTGGCCCTGTCTATTCTCCCCTTTCCCCTTTGCACCACCTGCGTGTGTGCGTCTTGCAGCAGCCAAATGCTGATCAGTGACACAAATAACTGATCTGCACCATGCTCTCTGTTTTCCAGGACTTTTCTTGTCCCTGCCTATTCCCCTCCTCCTTTGCACCACCTCCATGCATGCGTCCTACAGCTGCCAGGCCGGTGATCAGACTCGCATCACTGACTAACACCTGTGCTTGTTTATGGCAAGAACTTTATTTCATGTCTATTTTTTTTATCCCCTTTTTGCACCATGTCCATGCGTGCATCCTACAACTGTTGTACTCTGGTCAGTGAAAAATATCACTGATCGGCCTCCGGTTGTTGTATTTTCTTTGTGTGTGAAAAAAGAATTAAATAAAAAATAATATAGATTAGTTGATAGGGCTAGATTAGGTACAGTAAAAATAAACCTTAGTATACAGCTTATACTTTTACCCTGCCTCTGTTGATAACAAAGCTTCTGTAAACTCTTTCTGAAAAAGAAGGATGAGTCTACAGTAAAAGAGCCCCCGTGGCCAATGTAAAAATTGCAATATTTATAATTTTTTTTTTTTTTTTTTAATAAATAATCATGATATGAAAAAAAGCATTGCCAAAAGTTTTTCAAAAATACATGTAACTCAAAAACCTGATTTTAACAATTGGTTATTTTTCTGGAGACTCATTCCCATTAAAAGTGGAAGAGGCTGATGTTAAAATCGCAATACCCTTTTGTGCCCTTTAAAGTATCACTGAATTTCAGTATGTCTAAGTCATCATTGCCAACTGTGATGACTATGCATATAAAACATAATCACATTTGTACCGTACTCCATAAAACAATTCCTACAATTCCTTCTAAATTTGCAGCTACTAACCCTTGTACTCATATATCCTTAGGCTGTCAAGTCCCCACAGAGAAAAGGCATCACATCTGCAGAACATGAAGCAATCAATAATTTTTAACTTATAGATGATAAGATTATGTCTCTGGACCCTGGGGTAACCATAGATTGAAAGGTTACAGTAGATTGTAAATACGGATTCTTTTATAATCTGCACTGACTGGTGAAGATTTCTGTGTAACTCAAGTATACTGTCTATATCTATATACTAGTGTCAACAAGAGCTGGAACCGCAAACTGAGTTTAACCTATTTAAAGAAAAGCATAGATTTCAAAATTTATTTCATTTTTATGCCTACTTTTATGATGTGATACTTTTATAGACTTTTTATGTAACATGACATAATAATTATGTAATAATGTAAAGCGAAAATATACATTTTCGAATGAGAAGGTGAATAGTCTTCATTGTACTGTATATGTTCTCAGCATTTCACCACTTTCACAAGACTCATTATGATCATTATTATCTGCTCAATCAGCAATAGCCGCCATCATTATCATCATTATCCTATAATTTAACTCATTGCTGCTAAAATGAATAAAGTGGAGAAAGGCATGCAGCATTAGATGACGAAGAGACGCCTGCAGCATCTCCTAGATTTAAGTATTAATGTTTTATATTCAGCTCACATTACAGCCTTTTACCTGATGACATTTATATTTCTTGGTTTCTTGCTGGATAAAAAGAGGATAAATACATAAGACTGTGCGTATAAATACATACACGGGTTATTTACATGTCTGTTTTGACTATGCATAAAATATGATCCCAAGTTCCAGTAGTCCAGCCCAATAAATTGGTGAGGAAGCGCATCTTAAGGTCCCTAAAGAGAGGACAGCTCTCTTTCCAAGACTTGGCAGACATTCGGTATGTAATATATCAGTAATTTTGTCTAACCTCAGACACAAGGCTCCGACTTTAAGGAGTGGTCCAGTACCTAGAATGTCCTTTTTAAATATCTATCTTTAAACTCTAACCACTTTTGTAATGAGCTTAATTATACAATACCCTTTACTTCCCCTATCTAATCGCTAAATGATTTTTTTGTAATTCACTTCCTGTGATGTCTCATTTAAGTCTCCATCAGGACATCACAGGAGGCTGCTGCTGCGCCAACTTTCCCTCACAGTCTGTCACCCTGGAATAGGACATCATCAGGGGGCGGCATTGAATTTGAATGCCGCAGTTTCTTGCATAACCACCCTCTGAAAATGTCCTGGATCCTTTGTTATAGAAGGTGTGGGAGAGGTGAGTGCAGCGCCAGCACTCTGCTTCTGTTTCCGCTGCAATTTCTTAACAGTGGAAGAAGACTTCATCAGGAGGTGGAGACAGAAGCAGTGAGTGACACCAGTGCCCCTGTCATCAAGGGGAGGTGCTGGTGTCACTTACTGCTTCTATAACAGCCCTTGATGATGATTCGTTTGAAGGCAATGCTAGATGCTGTGGGGGTGACGTTGGCGTCAATCACTACACTTATCTCTGCCCAATGAAGATGCATTCTTTCACAATTAGAAGTAGCAGTGTTACAGACAGAAGCAGAGAGCCAGCGCTGCACTCCACTCTTCTACAAATTCAATCACCATAGATCCAGGACATGTTCAGAGGGCAGCTGTGTAAGGGGGTGATAGGCATAGCAGGAAAGTGAGTGCAGCCCTCAAATGAAACGTCACAGGAAGTGAAGTAAAAAAAGAAAGCAAATTTAGGGATTACATAAATTGACAGAAGTGTAGGGTATTGTATAATAATGTTAATTGCAAAAGTGGTTAAGGTGTAAAGATAGATATTTACAAAGGACATTTTAAGTATAATTATATAGGGGTATATGTTGTATACTGACACCCTATATATAGCTCTCGATTTATTTTATGGCATAAAAAAAGCATAGCAAACTAAGTTCAAATAGTAAAAATTAAAGGCATACTGATAAATCAACCTACCAACAGCCAAATATGTCTTTTGAATGAAGCTCTATCTGTACATTATATAGCTTTCAGGCATGTGAACAGAACCTCTCCCTACTCAAATAAATCACAGAAAAGTTCCCTTGACGCTATGTTGCCCTTATACAAAGCATAGCTGAGGAAAGGCCAGCGACCATTTAGAGAGATGGCAAATGCCAACTGTGACATATGGGTCCGAGGTCAAATGCGAAACCTTAAGTGTAAATGGCCAATAAATCTGACTGTAGTCTGACTGTAAGGGTTGTCCAATTGGGTCAATTCTTTTTTGCCAAAATGGGCTTGATGATAAGATGACCACTGGTGATACAATGCTGCAGTGAGTCTCCGCTAAGAAGCAATGAGATTCCTAACCTGACTGATAAGAAACTCATCTTCGGAATCTATCTATCTATCTATCTCTCTCCCTTGTCTCCACATGATCCACCCATTTCAATTGCGGTAGTTCCTCTCTAATTACCACTGAAGGTGTGCCTACACTTCAGCTACAAGAGATAGAGATGAAGTTTGAACAATACTTTTCCTGAGACAATCTATTAAGTAAAATATAAAAAAAATTAGGTTCTATTTGGCATATTATTATGATTAGCCACTAGATGACTGGAGGATATTATCAAGTACATTTGTTGTCTCCTCTGTGCCTTTAAAATACGAACGGAAGGAAATATTTCCGTAGTGGGTTTCTGTTGTTTCTCTCTAATTTATGGGATTTTCTTTGTGTAGAAGATGTAGGACATAACCAGACGTCCCTCTATTGCTGCATATTCTGTTTACCACAGTTTATTGTTAGGAATTCTAGGTTAGCCTCTGTCCTCGTTGTGATATTTCTGGAATTTGGTTCCATATGCCTAGTTACATTTAGTAACATACCCCTACCCTGTGTATCCAGGCAATTACTTCATCCAACAATAGAACAAATAAACGCGGTTAATCATTTAGACTTTGACCTGGTTGACGATTTCTGATTACTTCACAGAAGCGCTGCTGAAAAATTAAAAAAAAAAAGCTTCTTTGAGGCCATTCCCATTGTCCCATTCAGATATTTTTTCTTTGACATTTGAACAATGATGAAAGGGGAAAGACAATGGGGGCCTCCCGTGCTCACCTTCATCAACTGCCCTTTCAGAAATTTCAAGTATCCTAAAGATTGAATATAACTGAATCTTAATTTCCTGTGCGAAGCTTCACTTTTTTCAATATAGGATAATCATGTATATTTTACTATGATCAAACATGACCTAGTATTGGGATAATGGAGACATTTGTACAAATGATATTAAATGAATTGTCATGTCCTGGTTGTATTTCATGTATACAAGAAATGATGAAAAGGATGTTAGGCAGAAGGTATTGATTGTGGTATAATTACCACCAGCTGTTACTATACGGCAGCTAATATAGATATATGGAACCAAAGTGATCAATTATAGTGGCAGTGGGATCATCTTGTGCGGACTCCTGCTGTGTTTTTTATTACTTTTATGTTGGGAATATTGAAGAAGCTGACAAAGAAATAATAGCTCTTTATAAAGATCTCCAGCTTGGATCTCAATTGATTTCCTCTAATAATCAAAATAGTTTCCAGAACACTGTACACTGCTGAGAATAGATTGGTCTCTTTATAATCCTTCTGGCTCCCATGGAAATGTTGACTTGGATCTGGGTGAAGTTGATATTTACGTACTAACAAGTCAAGGTAATTGTGTATATTCATAATTGATTAGTTTAGTTACTTACATCAGTATCATCTAAAGATGAACAAATCTTTTTGTCCAAATTCACATGTACATATAGAAAAAATCGTCCATGTTTCTTACAGACAAAATGGATGATTTTCATTATAAAGGGGTTTTCACTACTTTAAGGCTATGTGCACACGTTCAGAATTGCTGCGGAAATTCCCGCAGCATTCCCGCAAATCCCTGCCGCGGGAAATACGCATTCTGAATTGGCATGCATATTACCGCAAAACACTAGTGTTTTGCAAGCGTATTTAGCTTGCAGAATGCTAGCGTTTTCCAAGCGATCTGTAGCATCGCTTGGAAAACTGATTGACAGGTTAGTCACACTAGTCAAACATAGTGTTTGACAAGTGTGACCAACTTTTTACTATTGATGTTGCCTATGCCACATCAGTGGTAAAAGATAGAATGCTTGAAATTATAAAAAAAAAAATAAAAAAATCATGAAATTCTCACCTTCCGACGTCCTCCGCAGCCTTCCTGGTGCTCAGCGACGCTCCCGGCAACTCCCGCTCCCAGTGATGCCTTGCGACAATGACCCCAGATGACGTAGCATCATGCTACGAGGTAATTCGCGCAAGGCATCACTGGGAACGGGAGTTGCCGGGAGCATCGCTGAGGACCGAGAAGGCTGCGGGGGACGCCGGAAGGTGAGAATATTAATATCACTATTTTTTATTTTAATTACTTTTTTAACAGGGATATGGTACCCAGGGCCTGGAGGAGAGTCTCCTCTCCTCCATACCCTGGGTACCATCCGCACATGAACCGCTCACTTTGCGCATGGTGGGCATAGCCACATGCGGAAAGTAAACTGTTCAATGCACTCCTAAGTGTGCGGAATCGCCGCGATTCCGCAAAAAGAATGAGCATGCTGCATATTTTTCCGTGATGCGATTCCGCCGTGGAAAAATATGCAGCATTAGCATAGCTATGCGGAACGCCATAGAATGTAATGGGTTGTGTTGTGTAAGAGTTTTCGCAGCATTTTCACTGCATTTTCGCACTGGAAAAACGCGGTAAAAATGCTTTTAATCCGCAACATGTGCACATAGCCTAACACTGATGGTCTGTCCTTAGGATAGGTCATCAATGTCTGATCACAAGCAGTTCAGGTCTGTGAAAATAAATAGAAATTTAAACAGCCGAACTGAATAACATTGGTCCGATTGCTATCACTGTGATATTAGGTTTTTCATGGATAAAAATATTGTCATGAAATTGAGTTTGTTCCAAATTTACCAAAAATGTAGATTTGTCAAATGTTTTTAGATTGAATTGCACGAACTCCAGCAAAATGATACCTTGCTGACTGCCATTTGTAGTATTCTTAAGGCTGGGAAGGAATTAAAAAATATATCTTATACTCATCTCTCTCTACTCCGCCAGTTCGCCAGTCTTCTCCTGTGTCTTTTCCCTTCTACCTTCTTCTCTTATTGGGCCTCCAGTGCTGTCTTTCTTCACCAAGCCCCACCCACATCTTCACATGGCCCCGACACGTGATTGACGTCAGTAGCATACATCATGCTTATAAGAAGACATGGGCCCTACTGAAGAACGGCAGCACTGGAAATCAAGAACGAGAAAAACATAGAGAACTGAAAAGCGGAGAGACTGAGGAATTGATCTGAAGACCAGCGATGGGACCGGCATGCAGAAAACTGAGGAGAAATGCAAAGAAGAGCAGTTTTTTAACTTCTTCACAGCTCATTAAATTTGCACCAATTTTATTGAATATAAATAAATTTGGCCAAATTGAAGCACATCTGTCAAAATCAAATTTCTGCAGCAGCTTTACTCATCTTTATCATCAACATATGAAATATTATTTGACACATATTTAATAATGTTTTTAAAAGAAAAGTCTTCAGAAACTGACCTGTTTAATTTTTTTAGTTATGTTTTTTTTCTTTTTTATGTTATCTTTAAAAAATCCTGAAATGCTAGCAGTTTTCTCTCACACTGGTAAACCTTACATGAAAGTTGTATTTCCTGTTCCATAGGGATCAGTCTGCAGTACTCACCTTATCAGAAACGTATCTAGTGGGACAGGCGAGGTATGAGCTCTATGCATAGCCAGCAGGGGGGCACCATCAGGCATCCTGATGCGGCAGTGCGAGGTGTCTTCCTGGTGGCTGTATTTTGCCGCCCCCCGGATTGGGAGTCGACCATTCTCTGAGCTGGCTGTCTGATGCTGGTTCACAAAAGGTGCAGCGAACCAGCTCCCAGTGACTAGAATACAATTGAAGCTCTGACAGGGTAGGTCAGGGTGACATCAGCAGCATGATCAAGTCATGTCATCACGCTGCTATCACTCGTCAGCACAACAGATAGAGGCACACATGGGTGGTAAGTGCTCCAGAGATAAAGACATTGATGATCTACTGTAACGGGGGTGGGGGAGGTTTGTTGGTTACATTTGAGGCACAATATTGAGGGGGAGTAAGATTTGAGGCCACAGTATGGTGAAAGATGAAGAAATGGGTGCGTGCAGCCACAATATGGAGGGGAGAGTAAGATTTGCGGACACAGTATAGGGAAAGAGGAAGGGATGAATGCAGCACAATATGTGGGGAGTACTAAGATTTGAGGACACAGTTTGGTGAACTAGGAAGGGATGGTGCAGACATAATATGGGAAGGGGAAGCAGGAGAAAATTGAGGACAGAGTATGAGGGTAAAGGTGGAAAATGGGGGCATATATGAGGAAACAGTATGAGGGGGTATCGGTACGGAGACAGTATGGTTAGTGTGGGGATGCGTGAGTAGGCAGTATGAGGAGGGAGGGTGAAATGTGTGAGTAGGCTATTCAGGGCAATAGTGTGAGCAAACAGTATGGGGGAGAAAAGTAGTGTTGGGGTGTAGCACGCGCGAGCAGTATGCCAATGAGGGGGCACAGTATAGACACTAGGACCTATAGGGGGACCCAGTGTGAGAGGAGAGTGTGAATAGGGGCCTATTATGGAAAGGAAGGGGAATTTGGAGGGGAATGTTTCCATAATAGAGACAGTGTGGGGTCATATTTTGTGCAGGAAATGGTGATAGGAAATTAATAATTCAGGTGCTTAGCGTTTGGGCAAATATTTTTATTCAAGAGCATGATAAGACAATCTTTTTTAAGGGCATCATGTGAGATGTGATGTAGATGATTGTAGAAGATGGAAGTCTGCAGAGATGAGCTGTGGATGTTGAATCATCATAGCATTTGGACAAAATGAAGTAAAGAAAAGAACAACTCCAATCTGAGACAACCATCTATAAGGTACTTGGATTAATGTTTTCTTGTGATGCTGACTAATTCTCATCTATACTGTATTTCCCCAGTGTGGTCCACAGCCTAGTATCTCCTTACCATTGTTTAGGACGTTTGTCAGTAAAAATTGATGTATAATGTACTGATGGTGGTTTAGAGATGTTTTCATGTACTGATGGGGTTCATGTGATGTGTTCCTGTACTGATGAGGGTTTTGTTGCTGTTTTTCTGTACAGATGGGGGTATACAGATGTATTTCTGTACAGTTGGTGGTTCTGATGATGCATTTCTGTACTGCTGGTTGGTTTTCATGACTTTTTTCTGTACTAATGGGAGTTGTATTGCTGTGTTTCTGTACTAATGGGGCTATAAAGATTTATTTCTGTACTGCTGGGGGTTTTGGGGATGAATTTTGTGCTGTTCTTGGTTCTGATCTTGTGTACATGTAACAATCCGTAACTTGTAAGTTGATGTGATGCATAGATAAAGTTAATAAAGTGTTATGGCATCTGACAATTTAAGGGTTACTATGTTTTTATTTATGGTAGGAGCATTAAAGGGTTGTTCAAGTATGTGATGAGTCTGCAGTCATTCTATGTGACTGCAGACTTCTAAATTCTCACAGGCCCACTGCACGCTGTCAGGATTATCTGGTACCAATAATTTTTTCATACATGTGGTCACATGACAACTAGAAAATGTGTCACCTCACTCATGAAAATATTCATGAGGTCAGGCACGTTTAGTCGGAATGTGGCAAGAAAAATACAAATAGGATCCACTCTTACCACCAAGAAGGGAAGAATCCTAAAAGTGTGCAGTCACATAGTGACTGCAGACTTTCATCTCAAACCTGGAAAGCCTTTAATTATAAAATACGCACTGTAGCATGCAAATCCTAACACCATGAAATATATTCATTGTCAGCATTGAGTTCTGCTTGCAGATTCCAGCAGTCATCACATGGCAGTTGGCCACTTCACTTGAGCGATTTTCATACTTGTGGTCAGGTGACAACCAGCTTTTCTTCCTGCTTCTCTCAGTTTTTCACGAACAGTGAGAAAAATTTGTGAGAGCAGCTCGTTGGCATTTGACTAAGCGGCAAAACACATAAAGT
>JARQOD010000006.1:32957040-33060051 GCA_033576555.1 Oophaga sylvatica
CTTTCTTGTTGAAACTTTTCTTGTCTCTTCTCCCACACACACACCCTATGATGATAGCCATCCTCTGATGGTGTCCTCTCTTCTCTCTTTCTCACTAACCACTCCCTACCCAACAGGAACTAACTCACAGGTCACTACAGGTCTCAACCATGGTCCGGCCCTACAATGAACCCTGTCATCCCTGACTAATGGGAACTGCAGCCTCCAGGTAGACAACACATGCAATACAGTAAATTTTCATACATTTAAAATCACAGGGGTCATACGCATCTTCTCATTCTCCCTTCTGTAGAGTGTAAACGTATGATCATTGGGGTTCTTGCTCTCTCTCTACTATATATTGTAAGCTGTTATGATCAGCAGGTCCTTTCTCATATAGAATGTAAGCTCTTATATCCAGCAGGTCCTCTCTTTCATATAGAGTGTAAGCTCTTATATTCAGCAGGCCCTCTCTGTCACATAGAGTGTAAGCTTTTATGGTCAGCAGGGTCCTCTCTCTCTTCTGTAGTGTTTAAAGGGAGTCTGTCACCCCATTTTTGGACTATGAAATGTGACCACCGCCATCAGGGGCTTATCTACAGCATTCTGTAATGCTGGCGATAAGCCCCCGATGTCACCTGAAAGATAAGAAAAACTAGTTATATTATACTCACCCAGGGGCGGTCCGCCGTCCGGTCCGATGGGCGTCGCTGTCCGGTTCGGCGCCTCCCATCTGATAGCGAAGCCAGCCTCTTCTTTGCGTCCTGTCATGGCTCCTGCGCAGGCGCACTGCTCTGCCCTGGTGAGGGCAGAGCAGAGTACTGCAGTGTGCAGGCGCCGGACCTCTCTGACCTTTCCCGGCACCTGCGCACTGCAGTACTCTGCTCTGCCCTCGCCAGTGCAGAGCAGTGCACCTGCGCAGGAGCTGCTACTGGACGCAAAGAAGAGGCCGCTCTGAACGCTAGAAGATGGGAGGCGCCGAACCGCACCACGACGCCCATCGGACCGGACTGGACGGCGGACCGCCCCTGGGTGAGTATAATATAACTTGCTTTTCTTCTCTTACAGGTGACATCGGGGGCTTATCTACAGCATTACAGAATGCTGTAGATAAGTGCCTGATGGTGGTGGTCGCATCTCATACTCAAAAAATGGGGTGACAGATTCCCTTTAAAGGCACTGTCACACTTAGCGATCGCACTAGCGATCACAACAATGACACGATCTGGTGAGATCGCTAGTGCGATCGCTATGTGGTCGCTAGTTAGCTTCCAAACACAAAGATCTCATCAGAGATCAGCGATCTGTATAACGACCTCTGCGGTCGTTGGGAAAACCTAGTCCCGCCTGCGCCGCTGGTAAAGTCGTTCATAAAGGGTGTCACACTCAGCGATTCAGGCTCACCAACGGGACACCAATGACCAAAAAACGACTCAGAACGTTCATAAGCGATCAGCGACATCGCAGCGGGGGCCACATCGCCGATACATGTCACACACAGCGACGTCGCTAACGAGATCGCTACTGCGTCATAAAATCGGTGACTCTTTAGCGATCTCGTTAGCGATCTCGCTTAGTGTGACAGTACCTTAAGTTATTATGGTCATTGGGGTTCTCTCTTTCTACTGTATAGGGTAAACTCTTATCAACCGGTCCTCTCTCTTTCCTGTTAAATGCAAGTTATTATGATCAGGGGTTCCTCTCTCCTATAGAGTATAGGCTTCTATGGTCAGTGGAATCTTCTCTTTCTTCCTTAAAGTGTAAGCTCTTATAACCAGTGGGGTTCTCCCTCTCTCCTCTCTCCCTAATGTGTATTTTCCAAACAATTGCAAACTTTACAGTATTGAGATTCGCTGCAAATCAAATTTTTGCATTTCAAAAGATCCGCTCATCTCCACTGCTGATAGCTTCCTTCTAAAGCATACTTCACAAGAAATTACACACACTGTCTTACGATTTTTTTTTCTTACTATTTATGTAGTGCTAAAGTACAGTGTGGAAGATTCTACTCTAGTCATGTAAGAATCCACAAAAAGTCCACTTGCATGTTTGTTGTTTATTAAGACAGATTATTTCTATTCCTTCTCATAATTTTTGCTTATGGTACCTAATGATAATGTCAGTCTACAGAATTTTTAGCAAAACTTTCTTGGAAGTCAATATAGATTCCAATTCTGTTCATTTCTGTGTATTATTTTGACTACAGTAGCTTTAACTTAATTTTTGAGCTGCAAAACTATTTTATTATCTTGAATCAGTAACACAACAATTTAATTAAGAACAGATGTTCTTTTTCTTGATGCTGACATTATAGATATATGTGTAGATGCATTTCATATTTCTCCGAATAAACGTGATGATGATCACCTCCCTGCCTCTAAAAATAAACTTTTAATTACACCTAAAAGACTCAGAACTGTGAGGCTTTTGATCTAAGAAACAGTATGTAGAAAATTAGAAAGCCATGTAAAACAAAAATCAATTGCTTAATTAAGAATGTTTCCTTTACATTTATTAATATTTACATGCCATTTGTATTCTTCCTTTGATACCAAAATGTAAAGTTTCAGGAATAAATTGCCAAAATGAGAAATGAATAAACTAATGAGCCAAGTACATATTTATTTAACCCCTTAGTGACAGAGCCATTTTGCAGCTTAATGACAGGGCCAATTTTTACAATTCTGACCACTGTCACTTTATGAGGTTATAACTCTGGAACGCTTTAACGAATCCCGCTGATTCTGAGATTGTTTTTTCGTGACATATTGTACTTCACGTTAGTGGTAAAATTTCTTTGATATGACTTGTGTTTATTTATGAAAAAAACGGAAATATGGCGAAAATTTTGAAAATTTAACAATTTTCAAACTTTAAATTTTTATGCCCTTAAATCAGAGAGATATGTCACACAAATTTCTTAATAAATAACATTTCCCACATGTCTACTTTACATCAGCACAATTTTGGGACCAAAATTTTTTTTGTTACGAAGTTATAAGGGTTAAAAGTTGACCAGCGATTTCTCATTTTTACAACACCATTTTTATTTTAGGGACCACCTCACATTTGAAGTGAGTCTATATTTGAGGGGTCTATATGATACATTTGAGGGGTCTATATGATAGAAAATAGCCAAAAGTGACACCATTCTAAAAACTGCACCCCTCAAGGTGCTCAAAACCACATTCAAGAAGTCTATTAACCCTTTACGTGCTTCACAGGAACTGAAGCAATGTGGAAGGAAAAAATTAACATTTAACTTTTTTTGCAAAAACTTTACTTCGGAACCTATTTTTTTTATTTTCACAACTTTTAAAAGAAAAAATGAACCACAAAATTTGTTGTGCAATTTCTTCTGATTAAGCCGATACCCATATGTGGAGGTAAACCACTTTTTGGGCGCACGGCAGAGGTTGCAAGGGAAGGAGCAACATTTGACTTTTTCAACGCAGAATTGGCTGGACGCCATGTCGCGTTTGTAGAGGCCCTGATGTGTCTAAACAGTGGAAACCCATCACAAGTGACCCCATTTTGGAAACTAGACCCCCTAAGGAACTTATCTAGATGTGTGGTGAGCACTTTGAACCTCCAAGTGCTTCACAGAAGTTTATAACATAGAACAGTGAAAATAAAAAATCATATTTTTTCCACAAAAACAATCTTTTCACCCCAATTTTTATTTTCCCAAGGGTAACAAGACCCCAAAAGTTGTTGTGCAATTTGTCCTGAGCATGCTGATACCCCATAGTGGGGGGTAAACCACTGTTTGGGTGCAAGGCAGGGCTTGGAAGGGAAGGAGTGCCGTTTGACTTTTTCAGCGCAGAATTGGCTGGACGTCATGTCGTGTTTGTAGAGGTCCTGATGTGTCTAAACAGTGGAAACCCCCCACAAGTGACCCCATTTTGGAAATTAGACCCCCTAAGGAACTTATCTAGATGTGTGGTGAGCACTTTGAACCCCCAAGTGCTTCACAGAAATTAATAAACGTAGAGCCGTGAAAATAAAAAATCATATTTTTTCCACAAAAACGATCTGTTTCACCCCAATTTTTATTTTCCCAAGGGTAACAAGACCCCAAAAGTTTTTGTGCAACTTGTCCTGAGCATGCCGATACCCCATATGTGGGGGTAAACCACTGTTTGGGCGCACGGCAGGGCTTGGAAGTGAAGGAGCGCCGTTTGACTGTTTCAAACCAAAATTGGCTGGAATTGAAATTGGACGCCATGTCGCGTTTGGAGAGCCCCTGATACGCCTAAACAGTCGAAACCCCCCACAAATCACACCATTTTGGAAACTAGACCCCTTAAGGAACTTATCTAGATGTGTGGTGAGCACTTTGAACCCCCAAGTGCTTCACAGAAATTAATAAACGTAGAGCCGTGAAAATAAAAAATCA
This sequence comes from Oophaga sylvatica, assembly GCA_033576555.1. Lineage (NCBI taxonomy): Eukaryota > Metazoa > Chordata > Amphibia > Anura > Dendrobatidae > Oophaga > Oophaga sylvatica. Next base: position 32,961,419 of record JARQOD010000006.1, read on the forward strand.
TTTTTTTCCTCAAAAATGATTCTTTAGCCCGCTATTTTTTTTTATTTTCCCAAGGGTAACAGGAGAAATTGGACCAAAAAAGTTGTTGTGCAATTTTTCCTGAGTACGCTGATACCCCATATGTGGGGTGAAACCACTGTTTGGGCGCATGGGAGTGCTTGGAAGGGAAGGAGCGCCATTTTGTAATGCAGACTTTGATGGAATGTTCTGCGGGCGTCATGTTGTGTTTGCAGAGCCCTTGATGTACCTAAACAGTAGAAACCCCCTGCAAGTGACACCATTTTGGAAACTAGACCCCCCAAGGAGCTTATCTAGATGTGTGGTGAGCACTTTGAACCCCCAAGTGCTTCACAGAAATTTATAAACGCAGAGCCGTGAAAATGAAAAATCATTTTTTTTCTCAAAAATGTTTTTTTTAGCCAGCTATTTTTTATTTTCCCAAGGGTAACAGGAGAAATTAGAACCCTAAAATTGGTGTGCAATTTGTCCTGAGTACGCTGATACCCCATATGTTGGGGTAAACCACTGTTTGGGCGCACGGCAGGGCTCGGAAGGGAGGGAGCGACATTTGACTTTTTGAAAGCCACGTCGTGTTTGGAGACCCCCTGATGTGTCTAAACAGTGGAAACCCCCCACAAGTGACCCCATTTTGGAAACTAGACCCCTTAAGGAACTTATCTAGATGTGTGGTGAGCACTTTGAACCCCCAAGTGTTTCACAGAAATTTATAAATGCAGAGCTGTGAAAATAAAAAATCATTTTTTTTCTCAAAAATGATTTTTTTAGCCAGCTATTTTTTATTTCCCAAGGGTAACAGGAGAAATTAGAACCCCAAAATTGGTGTGCAATTTGTCCTGAGTACGCTGATACCCCATATGTTGGGGTAAACCACTGTTTGGGCGCATGGCAGGACTCGGAAGGGAGGGAGCGCCATTTGACTTTTTGAACGCCACGTCGTGTTTGGAGACCCCCTGATGTGCCTAAATAGTGGAAATCCCTCAATTCTAGCTCCAACCCTAATACCAACACACCCCTAACCCTAATCCCAACCCTAATCCTAAACTAAATCCCAACCCTAATTCCAACCCTAATTGTAACCCTAACCTTAATTGTAACCCTAACTCTAATTGTAACCCTAACCCTAATTTTAACCCTAACCCTAATTGTAACCCTAACCCTAATTCTAACCCTAATTATAACCCTAACCCTAAGGCTAGGTTCATTTTGCGTTTTACCAGCCCATTCAACACATAGCGTTGACGGGCTGGTAACGGTATAGCATAACACGATCGCGTTATGCTATACCCACTAGCGCAGAGGAATCAGCAGATGATTCATCTGCGCTAGCGGTGACGGAGCCCAGACGCTGCAGCCCGCGTCCAAGGCTCCGTCACTGAATGATGGCACGTCGCAAACGCATGCCGCTTTACGGCATGCGCGCGATGCGCCCTCAAATGGGGGTGAGTGGCAGCGTTAACGGACTGATTATAACCCTAACCATAATGCTAACCCTAACCCTAATTATAACCCTAACCCTAATTATAACCCTAACCCTAACAGAAAAATGAAAATAAATATAATTTCTATTTTTTATTATATGTCCCTAACTAAGGGGGTGATAAATGGGGGGGTTATGTACTGTTTTTTTTATTTTGATCACTGTGATAGTTTATCACAGTGATCAAAATGCACTTTCTGGAGAATGAATGAAACTTTTTTTGAATCTGCCGCCAAGCAGATCAGCTGGCGCACTGCGCATGCGCCCGCCATTTTTTTTTGCAGGAAGAAGACGCCGGGATCCTGGGGCCTGCGGGAGGACGGAGGACACCGGTAAGTATACAGTGGGCGATCGGGGGACCGGGGACCCTCATTTTCTCCCTCTGATGTGCGATCACATCAGAGGCGAGAGAAATCATTTTTTTTTTTTTTGCGATCGCATCTATGCTTGCATAGACGCGATTGCAACACCGGGATCGGTGAATACCGACCCGGATCATGTTCTCTGGGGTCTCGGCTACCCCGGTAGCCGAGACCCCAGAGAATATTTGCCCCTCCCCCCACCAGCACAGCGGCACTTAGCGGCGGGCGCACTGAGCATGCGCCCGCCATGTTCTTCATCGCTCCGGCCCCGGGGGACACCAGAGGGCCCTGGGGCCACATACAGGACATCGAGGGCCACATGGGGGTCCCGGGGACCCTTTTTCTCTGTCCTCTGATGTCCAATGACATCAGAGGACAGAGAAATTAAATGGCACAACTTTTTTTTTGTTGCGGTCGCCGTTATAGGGTTAATAACGGCGATCGCAACATTGGTGTCAGTAAAAACCGACCCGATTCATGTTCTCTGGGGTCTCGGCTACCCCCGGTAGCCGAGACCCTGGAGATAATGCGCCTCTGGGGGGCGCTATTCACTTTTTCCACAGCGCCGTTAATTAACGGCGCTGTGGTTTAAGTACCCTTAATGACCACCGTTAAAAGGCGTATCGGCTGTCATTAAGGGGTTAAAGCCAGTCTCTCACAATGACTATTTACCTAGCTGTATGCACATTGCAGTATTTCTTTCTTGCTATCTGTATCCCATACTTATATGTGTAATTTTCTCACTTCATGGTTGGAGCATTCTTCTTGACCTAATCTCAATCAGACTTTATGAGTAGTTTTCTATGACTGCAGCAGTTTGTTCTTTTAGAAGATAAGACTCATGGATATTCTTTTATTTACAAACAAAGCATCACATTGTGTATAAAATCTGATGTCCTGTTTGTACATAACAAAATACTCATGAAATTCCATCGAACGTGCAGAACGTTGCACCGCATGTTGCACGCAGGTTTGCGAACCTTCTTACTGCAACTTCAATTTCAAGAAAATTCTCACGGTTTAACCTTTTATCAATATCTGCCGCACATATACAGCGCAAGTCAATAGCAGGTGTATGGAACGGGCTCACTGGATAAGCTCGCCTCATACCGGGAAGGTAATGACTGTATGTTATGTCCAGTGATGGTTCAAGCTCTGCGCCACCTGCAACTGTTAACCTGTTAAATGCTGCTGTTAAAAATCTGGCAGCGGCATTAACAGCGCACCTTCATAGGGGCAGATTAGTCTATGCGCCTATTGACACCCAAAGGATTCAATTGTGGGGTGCCAATGGGGTATTATGATAGCCAGGGGTCTGTGGAAGACGGGGCCATGAGTTTTACTATATATAAAAATGCTGTGGCATTGCCGTATATAGCACAAGCAATCAGATTATCACAGGTGAATCTCCCCTAAGGGCACTAATAAACAGACTGAAAAGTAAAAAAACGTGTTTTAAAAATATGAAATAGAAAACATAAACATTCATCTCACCCCTCTTTTTTTCCCCTCATTAACCCCTTTGAGATTATGCCTGTTTTCATGTTAATGACCGGGCCAATTTTTACAATTCTGACCACTGTCACTTTATGAGGCTATAACTCTGGAACGCTTCAACGGATCCCGGTGTTTCTGAGATTGTTTTCTCATGAGTCGTGACATATTGTACTTTATGATAGCGTTAAAGTGAACCTGTCAGCTGTTTTGGCCGCTATAAGATGCATTCTATAATACTGTAGATAAGCCCCCGATCCGACTTGCAAGATAAGAAAAATAAGTTTTATTACACTCACCCGGGGAGGGCGGTCCGATGGGTGTCACAGATCTGGTGCCCCCCATCTTCTTGCGATGCTGCCCTCCTGCTTGCTTCATGGCTCCCTGGCATCGCGCTCCTTCACAGGCGTACTTATCTGCCCTGTTAAGGGCAGAGCAAATTCCTGCAATGCGCAGGCGCTGAGTCTCTCTGACTTTTCCCAGGGAGCCATGAAGCAAGCAGAAGGGTGGCGTCACAAGAAGATGGAAGGCACCGGACCCTGACCTGCAACACCCATCGGACCGCCCCCCGGGTGAGTATAATAAAACTTATTTTTGTTATCTAGCAGGTCGGACAGGGGGCTTATCTACAGCATTATAGAATGCTGTATATCAGCCCGAAAGGCAGTGGCCGCATCTTATAGCGGCGAAAACAGCTGACAGGTTCCCATTAAAATTTCTTCGATATGACTTGCGTTTATTTGTGAAAACAAAAGAAATTTGGTGAAAATTTTGAAAATTTCGCAATTTTCAAACTCTTAATTTTTATGCCCTTAAATCAGAGTCATATCGCACAAAATAGTTAATAAATAACATTTCCAACATGTCTACTTTACATCAGCACAATTTTGGAAACATACCTTTTTTTTGTTAGGAAGTTATCGTAAGGGTTAAAAGTTGACCAGCGATTTCTCATTTTTACAACAAAATTTGCAAAAAAACATTTTTTTTAGGGACTGCCTCACACTTGAAGTGACTTTGAGGGGTCTATATGGCAGAAAATACCCAAAAATGACACCATTCTAAAAATTTCACCCCTCAAGGTGCTCAAAACCACATTCAAGAAGTTTATTAACCCTTCAGGTGCTTCACAGAAATTTTTGGAATGTGGAAGGAAACAATAAACATTTACTTTTCTAGAGCGCCGGCCGGATAACTGTGATCCCAAACGTTATGTAAAATGTTCCCAATAAAAGCTTCCACTCAATCCACAAAAAAAGCAAGTCCCCACTCAGATCTGTCATCTGTTAATGTAAATAAAGGAGGCTTCTACGTTACTGCTAGCACAAAGGCTCTGGAAAAGGGTCGACTCGGTACGATTACAGCGATACTAGATTTATATCGGGTTTTTATGTTTGGCAGCTGTCACCCTAAAAGACGCTTTTTATTGCGAAAACTAGCTTTTGTGTCATCATATTTTGAGAGCTATATTTTTTTCATATTTCGCCCAACAGAGTCATGTGAGGTCTTGTTTTTTGCAGGACGAGCTGACGTTTTTATTGGTACCATTTTCGGACATATGACATTTTTTGATCGCTTTCTATTCTGATTTTTGGGAGACACAATGAACAAAAACCAGCAATTCAGAAATAGCTTTTTTTTTATACCGTTCCGCGTGTGGTAAAATTGATAAAACAGCTTTATTCTTCGGGTCAGTACGATTACAGCGATACCTCATTTATATAATTTTTTTAAGTTTTGGCTTTTTTACACAATAAAAACTATTTTATAGAAAAAATAATCATTTTTGCATTGCTTTATTCTGAGAGCTATAACGTTTTTTATTTTTCTGCTGATGATGCTGTATGGCGGCTTGTTTTTTGTGGGACAAGATGACGTTTTCAGCGGTACCATTTTTATTTACATTCGTCTTTTTTATTGCGTTTTATTGCCCTTTTGTCATGATGATAAAGCATTGTTTTTTGCCTCTTTTTTATTTTTATTTTACGGTGTTTACTGACGGGGTTAACTAGTGGGACAGTTTTATAGAGCTGGTCATTACGGGCGCAGCGATATCAAATATGTGTACCTATATTGTTTTTTTTAATTTACACAAATAAATGTATTTATTGGCAAAATGTGTATTTTATTTTTTTCTTTATTTGGGGATTTTTAAAAAAATATTTTTACACATTATAATATTTTTTTTTAACTTTATTACATTGTCCCAGTATGGAACATTACTATTTTACATCAGATCGCTGATCTGACACTGCACAGCAGAGTATTAGACCAGCGATCTGACAGGCAGGGAAGGAGGCATGCCGGTGCCTGCTCACAGCAGGCGCTCACAAGCCACCTCCCTGCAGGATTCGGAAGGACCCCGTGGCCATCTTGGTGCTAAATGCCAACGATTGGTGCTAGCATCGATCGTAGATGTTGCTGCGGGGTGTCAGCTGTCACATACAGCTGACACCTGCATGCGATAGCCGCGGCGCTCACTGTGAGGCCGCGGCAATCGCAGCGCAGTACTAGTACTGCTCTGGGCACAAATGCACCAGTACTAGAACAGCACATGTTGCGAAGGGGTTAAAAATAAAGATTTTAAAAAATGAATGATACATAAATGTAGTAACACAGTGTCTAGAAGTGTCCGATCTATCAGAATACAAAAATAATTAACTTGATCGGAAAACTCTAGATAAAAAGCATTCAAAATGACAACATTTTTCTTGGTGGCCAAATATGGCAAAAAATGCTGTAAGAAGCAAAATCTATTATCTATTCCAAAATGGTATCAATAGAAACAATAAACCACACAAAGAACCTTCCAGTATACCGTGCCACTTTTAAACAACAATTTTTTATTAGAGTCAAAAAAGACAATCACTTAGTAGAAAAACATCACATAGATATTTAGTAGTACAGAATTCAACAGGCTGCTGCCATCTAAAAATAGGGACTACTAACCCTCACCAATACCTATACATCTCATGTATCTCAGTGCAAAATATATTGCTGAAAATACCCAATGATTATCCTGCTGGACTAAACCCAGCTATGTGATGTACCATCGGCGTAAGCCTTGCCATAAACTACACTTACATGAGAGGTGGGTCAGGTGTGGTGTCCCCCAAGCGCCTCAACGCTCGTTTCGTCTCTTCCTCAGGAGGCGAACGCTAGAGAAGGGGGTGTTGCGCATTAAATAGTCTGAGTGACCAATAAAATTCTCTCACCGCCAATGTCAGCATACTAATGAGCCTAATTAAACCCATGTTCTTCCGGTATTCCAACGCGCATGTACCATTTGACGTAATCGCCATCACCCTGGCTACCATGTAACATACCGAGGAATCCGAAATCACATGTTCCTTCCTATACTCAGTGTCCTTCCGGTATCGTATTGCGCATGCTCCGACGACGTCATCCATAAACAAGGACGCAGAAGGATCGCGGTCGGGGATCCTGGCCAACATGACCCGTCATGATGACGGCGCATGCGCCAAGATCCGAATGTCCGCTCACCATCTGCGTCATGGATTAGGTCAGCTCGGCATGCACGCATTTTTAATTTATTTTAATTGCATGTGGTGTTAATTATACGTTTTTTATTTAAGGAAATATCCATTCTTATTGGTATCATGGAATTCATTGAGGTTTCTTTATCCGTGCGCATAAAAGAATTTTTTCGATCTGTCTGAGGATGATCTAGAACGGACAATCTACTGCTAACAATCTTAATCACCCTATGTCTGCAATCAAGTATCCTATACAGTTGGCATGATCTTAATGGCCTTTAGTAGTGGATTTATATCACTATATATTGGGGTATAATATTGTGGGGTATAATTAGGTTACGCACTTATATGGGTAATTCCATGTAGTAGTTCGTATAAAATATATATATTCTTCTTTTTTCTTTTTCTTTTTTTATTATTCTTTGTTATTATTGTTTTTGTAATATTATTATTATTATTTTTTATGTTCAGTTATTTTGTAGAATAATGTGGAATCATGACACTCGATATATGTAGCACTGTTAGCACTCACATGTCTATGTATAGGGGTAGTATTACTGAATGATGTTATACTAATGTATATGCATTGTTATGAAGTCCGTACCTGTTTATCATGGGGATTTTTTAAATAATAAGAATAATGAGCACTAACATTAAATGTCACAGTATACTCACGTATATTACACAATTCTTTATCACACATAGCGATTCATCATATCCACTATGTATGCGATTACCTAACTGTGCGACTTCCTGTTTCTGACGCATGCCGAGCTGACCTAATCCATGACGCAGATGGTGAGCGGACATTCGGATCTTGGCGCATGCGCCGTCATCATGACGGGTCATGTTGGCCAGGATCCCCGACCGCGATCCTTCTGCGTCCTTGTTTATGGATGACGTCGTCGGAGCATGCGCAATACGATATCGAAAGGACACTGAGTATAGGAAGGAACATGTGATTTTGGATTCCTCGGTATGTTACATGGTAGCCAGGGTGATGGCGATTACGTCAAATGGTACATGCGCGTTGGAATACCGGAAGAACATGGGTTTAATTAGGCTCATTAGTATGCTGACATTGGCGGTGAGAGAATTTTATTGGTCACTCAGACTATTTAATGCGCAACACCCCCTTCTCTAGCGTTCGCCTCCTGAGGAAGAGACGAAACGCGCGTTGAGGCGCTTGGGGGACACCACACCTGACCCACCTCTCATGTAAGTGTAGTTTATGGCAAGGCTTTCGCCGATGGTACATCACATAGCTGGGTTTAGTCCAGCAGGATAATCATTGGGTATTTTCAGCAATATATTTTGCACTGAGATACATGAGATGTATAGGTATTGGTGAGGGTTAGTAGTCCCTATTTTTAGATGGCAGCAGCCTGTTGAATTCTGTACTACTAAATATCTATGTGATGTTTTTCTACTAAGTGATTGTCTTTTTTGACTCTAATAAAAAATTGTTGTTTAAAAGTGGCACGGTATACTGGAAGGTTCTTTGTGTGGTTTAGTCATATCTCAGTTTATGTGCCTTTTGATATATACATGTTAGGGATAAGCTATTATGATCTATTTCCTGTTTATCAACAGATTTAAATCCCTAGTTACAATTATGGATCTGAAGGCCAGGGAGTTATCTTGGCAGAACAAAGCTTCGGATCTATTTAAACATGGCGCTACATCTAGTCAGAATACTACCAATCCTGATTTTAAAGAATTTACTAAGAAATATAGAAATCTGGTCCACAAAAAAACAAGAGTGTGGTGGACTAAAACATCTATCGATAACTATTTGAAACAGAAAATTATACCAAGGGGTCTTCGAATTCAACTATACCCCACCTTTTCCCTGGATGACGAGGCATTGACTATCAAATGGGAAGAGGCAGCGTCCACCTGCTCTCTCTCATTTATGCAAATTATTAATGAGAAAAATCAGAAGTTGTTAGAAGATATCGACACCCAAATTAGTCAGTCTCAAACATACCTATGTCAAAACTTTCAGTCGGACATGACTGAAGTCTTTTTTAAAGATCTGGATAGGGATTTGAGTAAGTGGGAACAAGATATTAGTGAATTCAAAAGGAGAAAATTCCAAAGGGATGTCCATGATTATGAAAATAAGAAGATTTATAGATGGCAATGGAGAACAGGTCCACAAAAAAGACAATTGAATAGGAATGCTTCCACTGTGTCACTCTCCTCCCATACAAGCAATATATCTAGTAATTCTGAGGCGGATGCAGGCAACCAGGGATCTATCAAAACCAGATTTGGAGGGAAAGGAGGTCAGAGAGACTTTTTCAATCAGAACCGAAAGAAAAGTGAGCAATCTAAGGTATTAAATCTCTCTACATATGTGCTTACTGATATTCAGAGAAATGTGCTTGAAAAAGGGTTAACCTTTTCTCCTGGTACTTCCATAGACACATTTACGGTAATCAAAGATGTGCATCTATTTGCAAGGAAATTACTGTTGAAAAGGTTCCATGAGAAACTGAGTATAAATGTGACCAGTCTTAATGCAGGAGAAGATCATGATGAACCAAGCACTAGTAGGCTTGACCTTGACACGACCCAGGAACAAGAGGCTCTGGAAATTCTAGAGTCTCTTGCCGATGAAGAAGATCCAGTAATGGTAAGTAAGTTCCCAACACACTTATTTCGTAAGTCTAAAACATTCCCTAATTTAGGTGTGTGTCCGGCAGTTGACATATTTGTAAAATTGGTCACAAGTGATGTTGAACAATTAGGGTACACCAACAAAAGTCGCAAGGATGGTATGGTTATGTCTGCCATTAGGGAGATGCAATCCTGGAATGATGTCTGTTTTAAACCAGCAGACAAAGGCGGGAATCTTGTCATCTGGCCAAAGTCCTTATATGAAAAGCAGGCATTGAAATTATTATCTGATAAGAATTGCTATCAGAAATTGAGCAATAACCCTTTAAATTTGTTCCAAGATCAATTATCTACTATAGTAAAGAGAGCATCTGATAGTAATGTGATCCCTAAGAAGATGATGGAAACCATTGTTTCCATCAAACCCTGCCTTCCAACTTTTTACCTCATTCCGAAGGTTCATAAAAACCTGATGGATCCTCCAGGACGACCCATCGTGTCTGGTGTTGGCGGACTATGTGAGGTGGTTTGTCAGATGATAGATTTTTATTTGAAACCACTAGTGTCAACCTTGCCATCCTTTATAAGAGATACAACCTCGGCCTTGGGCCATTTTGATGGATTGGTATTGAATGATAATATGATTATGGTCACGGCCGATGTTGAAAGTTTATATACTTCAATAAGACATAGAGATGGGATCAAAGCAGTCACATTTTTTTCTAGAATATACCAATCTGGATAAATCCCTAATTGATTTAATTATGGAACTTTTAACATTTGTGCTCACACACAATTGTTTTATTTTCAAAAATCAGGTGTACCTCCAGCTACAAGGAACTGCGATGGGGGCCACTTGTGCCCCCTCGTATGCAAACTTGTTCTTGGGGCATGGGAAAGGGAGATCTTTTCCTGTAACCCAGTTAGGAATATTGAGAAGGTACATCACTGGATTAGATATATAGATGACGTGTGGTTTATCTGGGATGGAACGACTGAGGACCTTAGGGTTTTCATGGAGGATTTGAATCAAAATGATCTCAATATTAGGTTGACGTATGTGTCTGGCCGTCGGGTTAATTTTCTGGATGTTGATGTGCAAATTGATGAGGATGGCACACTATGCATGACATGTATAGAAAGCCTACGGCAACTAACACAATCCTGCATGCTCAGTCGTCCCATCCCAGGTCTACCATACGAGGTATTCCTATTGGACAGCATTTGAGAATCAGAAGAATATGCTCAAAGGATGAAATTTTTCATAAACAAGCGAGGGATTTGTATGATAGATTTCGTGATAGAGGTTATAGTCATAGGGCCATTCGCAATGGCTATAATAGAGCAAGAAATGAGTCACGTAATAATCTTCTATACAAAACATCATGGCGTAATGATCAAAAAAATGATTCTCCGAGGTTCATTTCCCCCTTTTGTGACCAATGGGGTCAGATCAGTGATATCTTCCGAAAGCATTGGACTGTGCTGAAAACTGACCCAATTCTAAAAGATTTAATCCCGGATAGACCTTTAATGACATCTAAAATGTCAAAAAATGTGCGTGATCTTCTAGTAAGGAGTCACTACGTTCCTGAAACGCAAGAGAAAAGAAAGACACATCTGAATTCCATACAAGAATTTTATCCGTGTGGAATATGCAAAGCGTGTAGGAATCTTATTAAATGTAAAGACTTCTGTAATTCCTCTAATACTCGCACATATAAAATTCGGCACAGACTCACATGTTCATCTTCAGGTGTGATCTATTACGCATCTTGTCCGTGCAAAAAAATATATGTGGGAATGACCACCAGGGAATTTAAGATAAGGGTGAGAGAACACATCCGAGATATCGAGAAATCAAGGCACATGAAATTGGGGGAACCTTTAAAAACGATACCTAAACATTTCAGAGAGTACCATGATTCTGATTCCAGTTTATTGATTTTGAGAGCAATTGATCAAGTGTCTTTGGGCCAAAGAGGGGGGGATTTGTTCAAAAGATTGGCACAGGTGGAGAGTCGCTGGATTTACAGGTTACAAACAGTAACTCCACTTGGCCTTAACGAAAACTTTGGGTTCAGCTCCTTCCTGCAGTAATACATTCTGGGATTTTTTCCTTTGTCTTCTTGTCTTCTCTTTTCTTCTTCTTTTTTCCTCTTCTTGCTTTCTTTTTTCTTAAGTTATCGTATGGATTGGTTGTTTAATTAAATTTTAACGATGGGTTGGGGGGGTTTATGTGTATATTATTTGTTAGTATTTGTTATTTCATAGTCTATGTAGTGCTTATTGCACGCATTTTTAATTTATTTTAATTGCACGTGGTGTTAATTATACGTTTTTTATTTAAGGAAATATCCATTCTTATTGGTATCATGGAATTCATTGAGGTTTCTTTATCCGTGCGCATAAAAGAATTTTTTCGATCTGTCTGAGGATGATCTAGAACGGACAATCTACTGCTAACAATCTTAATCACCCTATGTCTGCAATCAAGTATCCTATACAGTTGGCATGATCTTAATGGCCTTTAGTAGTGGATTTATATCACTATATATTGGGGTATAATATTGTGGGGTATAATTAGGTTACGCACTTATATGGGTAATTCCATGTAGTAGTTCGTATAAAATATATATATATATTCTTCTTTTTTCTTTTTCTTTTTTATTATTCTTTGTTATTATTGTTTTTTTAATATTATTATTATTATTTTTTATGTTCAGTTATTTTGTAGAATAATGTGGAATCATGACACTCGATATATGTAGCACTGTTAGCACTCACATGTCTATGTATAGGGGTAGTATTACTGAATGATGTTATACTAATGTATATGCATTGTTATGAAGTCCGTACCTGTTTATCATGGGGATTTTTTAAATAATAAGAATAATGAGCACTAACATTAAATGTCACAGTATACTCACGTATATTACACAATTCTTTATCACACATAGCGATTCATCATATCCACTATGTATGCGATTACCTAACAGTGCGACTTCCTGTTTCTGACGCATGCCGAGCTGACCTAATCCATGACGCAGATGGTGAGCGGACATTCGGATCTTGGCGCATGCGCCGTCATCATGACGGGTCATGTTGGCCAGGATCCCCGACCGCGATCCTTCTGCGTCCTTGTTTATGGATGACATCGTCGGAGCATGCGCAATACGATATCGGAAGGACACTGAGTATAGGAAGGAACATGTGATTTCGGATTCCTCGGTATGTTACATGGTAGCCAGGGTGATGGCGATTACGTTAAATGGTACATGCGCGTTGGAATACCGGAAGAACATGGGTTTAATTAGGCTCATTAGTATGCTGACATTGGCGGTGAGAGAATTTTATTGGTCACTCAGACTATTTAATGTGCAACACCCCCTTCTCTAGCGTTCGCCTCCTGAGGAAGAGACGAAACGCGCGTTGAGGCGCTTGGGGGACACCACACCTGACCCACCTCTCATGTAAGTGTAGTTTATGGCAAGGCTTACGCCGATGGTACATCACATAACTGGGTTTAGTCCAGCAGGATAATCATTGGGTATTTTCAGCAATATATTTTGCACTGAGATACATGAGATGTATAGGTATTGGTGAGGGTTAGTAGTCCCTATTTTTAGATGGCAGCAGCCTGTTGAATTCTGTACTACTAAATATCTATGTGATGTTTTTCTACTAAGTGATTGTCTTTTTTGACTCTAATAAAAAATTGCTGTTTAAAAGTGGCACGGTATACTGGAAGGTTCTTTGTGTGGTTTAGTCATATCTCAGTTTATGTGCCTTTTGATATATACATGTTAGGGATAAGCTATTATCAATAGAAACAATGTCTTGTCTGCAAAAAAATAAGCCTCAACACAGCTCTGTCAACCAAAAATAAAAACGTTACCACGCATGGAAAATGGAGACACGATAAAAAAATTTAATTTTTCAAATTTCTGATTTCTTTCTCAGTACTAAAATAATTTTAAAAAACTGGAGACGTTTGGTATCGCTGTAATTCTACTGATGAGGAGGATTATATTGCGAGGTCATTTTGTACCACACAATGTATGGCATAAAAACAGTTTCCAAAATACAATGTCAGCATTGTGGGGTTTTTTTTCCTCAATTTCATCACATTTGGAATGGTTTTCCTGTTTTCCAGGGCATTATGTGTGAAACTGAATGGTGTCATTCAAAAGTACAACTCATCCTACGTGGACAGAAAAATTAAACAAAGTTATGGCTCTAAGAAGAATGGGAAGGAAAAACGAAAACAAAACAAAAAAAAAGGACATTGACCATGTCAGGAAAGGGGTAAAAGTAGATTGGCACGGTGGCTCAGTGGTTAAATCCCACCAAGGACAACATCTGCAAGGAGTTTGTATGTTCTCCCCGTGTTTGCGTGGGTTTCCTCCGGGTTCTCCGGTTTCCTTCCACATTCTAAAGACATACCGATAGGGATTCTAGATTGTGAGTGCCATTGGGGACAGTGCCAATAATGTCTGTAAAGCCCTGTGGAATTAATGGCATTACATAAATGAGTAAAATAAATAAATTACAGAGTGGCAAAAAAAAATCTTACATATTTATGGCAAATAACAGGTCCTCTTTAATTATAGGTAGCTTTAAAACAGAAAATATGATCAGCTACTAACTGTTCTTTGAAATTACAGAAATTATAAACCAATACTTGTCATATTAGAAGAATACTGTAATATCAGAAGCACTGAGAAACATGGTAATGGCTATAATTGATGTAAATTACTAAAGTCATTTTCTAGAGGCCAATAAAGTGCACAAATGTTATAATTGATAAAAGAGTTGGAAAGATTTGCATTTTGGAAAATTAAAGATAAAATGAATTCTTAAGACTGTGTGTCCACGATGAGTTTTTGTTGCGTTTTTGACTGTCAAAAACACAGCATCTTACAGTTTCAACAAAGTGGATGGGATTTATAGAAATCTCATGATCACTGTGCTTTTGTTTGTACTCAGTATAAACTGAATGCATTATGTCAATTTCTCTAGCGAATACGTTGAGTTTTATGTGCAGATTGTTCTTATAGAATTGCATTAATTGTGGAAAATCTGCAGGTAAAAAAAATGTACATGCATTTTTAGTGCATTTCCAAGACAGAAAGGCATCCACAGGCAGGGCCGGTTCCAGGTTTTTATGGGCCCCGGGCGAAAGAGCCTCAGTGGGCCCCTTAACACAGACCACGATTAATGATGCACAGATACAGCAGAGAAATATGGGTATAGTGCAATGCCAAATACTTCACTTCTTCCATTACATGAGTGATATCTATTCTAAATTGTACAATAGCTCAAAAACCGCCAAATCCTCACAGCGCACAGTACAGACTGGACAGTACAGTCCTCCATACAATATTATGGGCACCACAGTCTCCCCCTTATCACCCATATAATACCCCATGCAGGATGTCACCCCGCCATCCCCCATATAATGCTCCATACAGAATACTGGACCCAAAATAATGCTCCATACAGAATAATGGACCCAATATAATGCTCCATACAGAATAGTGGACCCAAAATAATGCTCCATACAGAATACTGGACCCAATATAATGCTCCATACAGGATAATGGTCCCCATATAATGCTCCATACAGGATACTGGTCCCCATATAATGCTCCATACAAAATATGGAGCTCTCCTCTGCGCTGTACTGCGTTCTGCACTGTTACGGCTCAGGAAAGGGCGCTGTGGAAAGCCTCCCCATTATCATCAATGCCTGCCCATCATCATCAATGCCTCCCCATCATCATCATGGCCTCCCCATCATCATCATGGCCTCCCCATTATCATTAATGCCTGCCCATCATCATCATCGCCTCCCCAATATCATCAATGCCTGCCCATCATCATCATGGCCTCCCCATTATCATCAATGCCTGCCCATCATCATCATCTCCTCCCCATCATCATCAATGCATGCCCATTATCATCAATGCTTGCCCATCATCATTATCGCTTCCCCAATATCATCAATGCCTGCCCATCATTATCATGGCCTCCCCATCATCATCATGGCCTCCCCATTATCATCAATGCCTGCCCATCATCATCATCTCCTCCCCATCATCATCAATGCATGCCCATTATCATCAATGCCTGCCCATCATCATTATCGCTTCCCCAATATCATCAATGCCTGCCCATCATTATCATGGCCTCCCCATCATCATCATGGCCTCCCCATTATCATCAATGCCTGCCCATCATCATCATCTCCTCCCCATTATCATCAATGCCTGCCCATCATCATTATCGCCTCCCCAATATCATCAATGCCTGCCCATCATTATCATGGCCTCCCCATCATCATCAATGCCTGCCCATTATCATCAATGCCTGCCCATTATCATCAATGCCTGCCCATCATCATCATCACACACAGACAGCACACAAGCACTCTCTCACATACATACACATACACACACACACACACACAAAGCACCGCACTACATACACACAGACACACACAGACACATACACACACACACATACGACACATCTCACCTGTCTGGCGATCGCGCCCTCTCTGCCACAGCCGGCCGCTGAATGATGACGTCATTCAGCGGCCTGCTGTGAGAGGAAGCGCCGGCGCCCCCTGGAGCCCGGAGCTGCGGCAGCGGAGGCATGGGAGAGGTAAGTATTGTGCCAGCTCCTGCCGGGGCCCTGAGCAAGCGGGGGGGCCCAGCGGCGGCGCTGACACCGCTCTCCTCCGCTAACGGCGCGGGGGTGCCAGACGGCGAGTGGGCCCCCCCGCCTGCTCAGGGCCCCGGCACTTGCCCGGGTGTGCCGGGTGCTGACGCCGGCCCTGTCCACAGGCATCAATAAAGTACTGTCAAAGTCAAATACCAAGAAATAGCAAAAAGCAAAGCAGCTTTATTTAACCTCTTCACTACCGTGTATATATGTACATCCTGTGAGCTCCAAATTAGGACAAGGGAGCTTGTGAGGGACATTCTGGCCGCAAGGAATTCGAATGACATCTTTGACCTGAAATAGTAAAGATGTATATCTTTGTAACGTGTTAGCCAGTAGATAGAAAAATATTTAGAGTTGAGAGTCCTCAGTGGTTGATACCTTTTAATGGCCAACTGAAAAGATGGTAACAAATTGAAAGCTTTCAAGACTACTTAGGTCTCTTCATCAGGCTAGACTAATACAAAATCTGAAGAATCACATATTTATACACCACACAGCACAGAAATAATGCAAATATTTTTCTATCTCTGACCTGAAGAAGATTCCCATGCATTTCAAGTTGTGCCATGATTGCAACCCGGCCACATTACAGATACGCGGCATAGACAGGGTACATTGTGGCAATAGAGGCGGTGACTAGAGTTGAGCGATACTTTCCGATATCCAAAAATATCGGATCGGAATGGTATCGCCGATATCACTAAATATCGGCGATACCCGATTCCGATACCGGAAGTCCCATGTAAGTCTATGGGAACAAAATATCGCAACTAAAAAAACACTTTCTTTCCTTGTAAACACAAAATATACACACATAGAATACATATATATATATATATATATATATATATATATATATACATGTCATTGTGACATATATATATACATCTATTTATAGTTTATTCACTTCTACATAGTAAAATAGCCTCTGATTCAATTGCCGGGTAAAGCCGGCATTTGTGAAAAGACAGAAGCACCCGAGGGTCCAGTCGCCACGAAGAAGAGACAACTTACTCTCAGGTAAGGAGGAAACACCCCATTGACTCCAACCACTGCATTCAACAGTACACTATGCCAGCTGAGTGTAGGCGGACCCAATGGGATGGTCTAGCTCAGGATGGTTAGAACAGGGTGTAGCTAGTTGGATGGGAGGGGTTGAGGCAGCCTTATGCTGCATGTCTTTGTAGTAAGAATTGTTTCCTTTCCTGCTTTCTTACTACGTCGCATACTCCACTCTGCTACATCACTGTTGTGAATGGGCTTGAGATGAGTTCTGAGCAGAGGCTCCCTCTGGTGGTTACAAGCGGTGCTGGTCTGTCCAGTGAAGATTGTGAGGATTGGAATCAGGTGTTACTGACTGGTCTTATATAAGGGAGTCACCTTCCCATCAGGGTTGCCGGTGATCAATTGTTCTGGTCTCAATCCTTGAATCCTGTTTCCCTTGTAGCCTGCTGTGTCGTGTCTGCATCTCCTGCTAACAGATAAGACATTTTCTTCTTTTTGTTTTTGTGCTAGATTTTTGCATTTTGTCCTGCACTTCTGTGGGGGCCTTCAGGGTCCCCTCCGGGGGCTTTTGCCCTCTCAGTTAGTTCAGCCACTGATGTTTGTACTTTTGCTTTTTGCAGTTTTTTCAGTGGCTGCTGTTTTGATTTTGTTACACCAGAGAACTAATTTAGGTGGTAGAGGTTGTGTGATCTCAGGTGTTTTTGAAATTAGTAGAGTTGGTGCTTTTCAGGGTTTTCTGGGATTGCAGTAAGTGCCCTTCCTATCCTTTTCTATTTAGTTAGTTTGGGCCCCAGCGTTTGCTCATGCTATTTTCTTTCTGTGTCAGTGTTTCTTCTTGTCTAACCGCCATTACATGTTTGGGGGCTTTCTATTATCTTTGGGGTTCTGCTCCGGGGCAGATAGCTTTCCTATTTCTATCTTTAGGTGTAATTAGTTTCTCAGGCTGTGACGAGGCGTCTAGGACCAACGTAGGAACGCTCCACGGCTGCCTCTAGTTGTGGTGGTTAGTCAGGGTACTGCAATCTCATAGATTCCAACTGCTCTGGTGTATTGCCTTTTTACCTGCACTCCTCAGCTACCAAATCATAACAGTATCACCGGCCTAAAATTTAATATTGTATGGTACTCACAGAAGGGAAAAATATTGTAAAGAAAAAAAAAAAAGGTTGTCAGAGTTGTCAGAGATATTTTTCTGTTTGTTGCATTTTTTTTTTTTTTCCCTCTGTATCTCTGGGTGCTGGGGAGGATCTTTTCTCTCAATGGAGTTTGCACAGTTGTCTGGCCGTGTGGATCAGCTTGCCACTGAGGTTCAGAGTATTGCTGCATATCTTGCTAGGTTGCCTGTTGTGGAACCTAGGATCCCCATGCCAGATTTGTTTTTAGGGGATCGAGCTAAGTTTCAGAATTTCAAAAATAATTGTAAATTGTTTTTTGCCTTAAAATCTAAGTCCTCAGGGAACGCAGCGCAGCAGGTTCAAATTGTCATCTCTCTCCTGCGCGGCGATCCTCAGGATTGGGCTTTTTCCCTGACACCTGGGGATCCTGTTTTGAGTGATGTTGATGCATTTTTTCAGGCTTTGGGGTTATTGTACGATGAGCCTAATGTCACTGATCAAGCTGAAAAAGCCTTGTTGGCATTAAATCAGGGGCTTGATGACGCTGAGTTATACTGTCAGAGATTCCGTAGGTGGGCAGTCCTGACCAAGTGGAATGACGACGCTTTGGCGGCCCTTTTCCGGAAGGGTCTGTCAGATAATGTAAAGGATGTTATGGTGGGATTCCCTGTCCCCTCTGGTCTCAATGATTCTATGTCATTAGCGATTCAAGTTGACAGACGTTTGCGTGAGCGGAGGAGTATGCGTGGAATAGTGTTGCCTTGTGAACCTGCTTCTGAACCCATGCAGTGTGATAGAGTGGTGTCTGGGGCACAGCGTCATGAGTTTCGAAAGCGCAATGGGTTATGTTTCTACTGTGGTGATGCCTCTCATGCTATTTCAGTCTGCCCTAAGCGGGGAAGACGTTTTGCACGCTCAGTTGTCTTGGGTAATGTTCAGACTAAGTTTTTATTAACTGTCACTCTGATATGCTCTCTGTCCTCATTTTCTGCTCAGGCTTTCGTTGATTCTGGAGCAGCTATTAACCTGATGGATTTTGATTTTGCTAAACGTTGTGGGTTTCCCTTGATACCCCTACAGAAGTCTATTCCCCTACTGGGGATCGATTCTACCCCTTTGGCTGAGAATAAACCTCAGTTCTCTACTCAGGTGATAATGAGGGTTGAACCTGATCACCAGGAGTGCTGCAAATTTTTGGTTCTCTATAATCTGCATGATATTATCGTACTGGGTTTCCCTTGGTTACAGTCTCATAATCCTGTTTTGGATTGGAAATCTGTGTCTGTAACCAGTTGGGGCTGCCAATGTGTTAATACCAACACTCCTGTTTTTTCTGCCTCCCCCCAGGCTCAGGATGTTCCTGACTTTTTGATTGATTTTTCTGATGTGTTTAGCGAAAGTAAATCTGCATCCTTGCCTCCCCATAGGAGCTATGACTGCGCTATAGAATTAGTGCCGGGTAGGAAATTCCCTAAAGGTCGCCTTTTTAACTTGTCTGTACCTGAACATGACGCTATGCGGTCTTATATCATGGAATCATTGGAGAAGGGTCATATCAGACCATCCTCTTCACCCTTAGGTGCCGGTTTTTTCTTTGTGGCCAAAAAGGATGGTTCATTAAGGCCGTGTATTGATTATCGTCTTTTGAACAATATTACTGTGAAATATCAATATCCGTTACCCTTGATTTCTGACCTGTTTTCCAGGGTGAAAAACGCTACTTGGTTTACCAAGCTTGACCTCAGGGGGGCGTATAACCTTATTCGCATTAAGCACGGGATGAATGGAAGACGGCATTCAATACCCCTGAAGGGCATTTTGAGTACCTAGTGATGCCCTTTGGGCTCACTAATGCTCCTTCCGTCTTCCAGTCCTTCATGAATGACATTTTCAGGATTTTGTGGACAAATTTCTGATTGTTTATTTGGATGATATCTTGATTTTTTCTAATGACTGGACTCTCATGTGAAACATGTTCGAACTGTATTCCAGATTTTGAGAGAGAATGCTCTGTATGTGAAGGGATCAAAGTGTCTTTTTGGCGTACAGAGGATCTCATTTCTGGATTCATTTTGTCCCCATCTTTATTGAAATGGACCCGTCAAGGTTCAGGCCATCTGTGATTGGGTCCAACTACTTCATTAAAGGCTCTTCAAAGATTTTTGGGTTTTGCCAATTTTTATCGAAATTTATTGGTAATTTCTCGGTTATTGTTAAACCATTAACTGATTTGACCAAAAAGGGTTCTGATGTGGTGAATTGGCCTCCTGAGGCAGTCTCTGCATTTCAGGAACTTAAGCAAAGATTCACTTCTGCTCCTGTCTACGGCAGCCTGATGTTTTCTCTGCCATTTCAGGTGGAGGTTGATGCCTCTGAAATTGGGGCAGGTGCCGTTTTGTCCCAAAAAGATCCAGAGACCTCTAAAAGTAACCTTGTGCCTTTTCTCTCGAAAATTTTCTCCTACTGAACGTAATTATGACGTGGGTAATCGGAGTTATTGGCCATGAAGTGGCTTTGAAGAGTGGAGACATTGGCTGGAGGAGCCAAACATCAGGTGGTGGTCCTTACGGACCATAAGAATCTGGTCTATCTGGAATCTGCCAAGCGACTCAATCCTAGACAGGCCAGGTGGGCCTTGTTTTTCACACGTTTTAATTTTGTGGTTTCCTTTCTTCCTGGCACTAAGAATGTTAAGGCGGATGCCCTCTCGAGGAGTTTCCTTGCGGACTCTCCTGAGTTATCTGATCCTTCTGTTATTTTGAAAGAGGGTGTAATTCTTTCCGCCATCTCGCCCAATTTGAGACTTGCTCTGGAGGGGTGTCAGGAGGATAGGCCCGAGTGCTGCCCTGTTGGAAAATTGTTTGTCCCGGACCAGTGGAAAAAGAGTGTGATGTCTGAGATTCATTGTTCCGCATTGGCTGGGCATCCCGGAATTTTTGGTACTAGAGACTTGGTTGGTTGGTCCTTTTGGTGGCCTACCTTGTCTCGTGATGTCAGGGAATTTGTGCAGTCCTGCGGGACTTGCTCTCGCTCCAAGCCTTGCTCTCGCTCTAGTGGTTTGTTGATGCCATTGCCTGTGCCCAAGAGACCATGGACCCATATCTCTATGGATTTCATTTCCGACCTTCCTGTTTCTCAGAGAATGACCGCCATCTGGGTAATTTGTGATAGGTTTTCCAAAATGATACATCTTGTGCCATTATCTAAGTTGCCTTCCTCCTCTGAATTGGTGCCGTTGTTCCTTCAGCACGTGGTTCGTTTACACGGCATTCCTGAGAACATTGTGTCTGACAGAGGAGTCCAGTTTGTTTCCAGATTTTGGAGGACTTTTTGTTCTAAACTGGGTGTTCAATTGTCTTTCTCCTCGGCATTTCATCCTCAGACCAATGGTCAAACTGAGAGAACAAACCAGACATTGGAGACTTATCTAAGATGCTTTGTGTCTGCTGATCAGGATGACTGGGTCTCTTTTTTGCCTTTGGCTGAGTTTGCTCTTAATAATAGGGCTAGCTCTGCCACTTTGATGTCTCCGTTTTTCTGTAATTCTGGGTTTCACCCTCGATTTTCTTCAGGACAGACGGAGGCTTCTGTCTGTCCAGGTGTTGACTCTGTTGTGGAGCGTATGCAACAGATTTGGGACCAGGTAGTGGAGAGGTTGTCCCTCTCTCAGGAGAAGGCCCAGCGGTTTGCTAACCGGCATAGGACTGATGGTCCTCGGTTTAAAGTAGGGGACTTGGTCTGGTTGTCCTCAAAAAATATTCCTATGAGAGTAGCATCTCCTAAATTTAAGCCTAGGTTCATTGGACCTTATAAGATCATGGAGATTATTAATCCTGTTTCTTTTCGTTTGCTTCTTCCAGGGACATTTAAGATCCATAACGTGTTCCACAAGTCCTTGTTGAAGAGGTTTGTTGAGCCAGTGGTTCCTGCTGCTGTGCCTCCTGACCCTGTTTTGGTTGAGGGCAATCTGGAGTATGTGGTTGAGAAAATATTAGATTCTCGTTTTTCTAGACGGAAACTCCAGTATTTGGTTAAATGGAGAGGTTATGGTCAGGAAGACAATTCTTGGGTGTTTGCTTCGGACATCCATGCTAGGAGACTTATCCGTGCGTATTATAGAACTCATCCTGACCGACCTGGTTGCTCAAATGAGGGTTCGGTGACCCCTCCTCAAGGGGGGGTACTGTTGTGAATGGGCTTGAGATGAGTTCTGAGCAGAGGCTCCCTCTGGTGGTTACAAGCGGTGCTGGTCTGTCCAGTGAAGATTGTGAGGATTGGGAATCAGGTGTTACTGACTGGTCTTATATAAGGGAGTCACCTTCCCATCAGGGTTGCCGGTGATCAATTGTTCTGGTCTCAATCCTTGAATCCTGTTTCCTTTGTAGCCTGCTGTGTCGTGTCTGCATCTCCTGCTAACAGATAAGACATTTTCTTCTTTTTGTTTTTGTGCTAGATTTTTGCATTTTGTCCTGCACTTCTGTGGGGGCCTTCAGGGTCCCCTCCGAGGGCTTTTGCCCTCTCAGTTAGTTCAGCCACTGATGTTTGTACTTTTGCTTTTTGCAGTTTTTTCAGTGGCTGCTGTTTTGATTTTGTTACACCAGAGAACTAATTTAGGTGGTAGAGGTCGTGTGATCTCAGGTGTTTTTGAAATTAGTAGAGTTGGTGCTTTTCAGGGTTTTCTGGGATTGTAGTAAGTGCCCTTCCTATCCTTTTCTATTTAGTTAGTTTGGGCCCCAGCGTTTGCTCATGCTATTTTCTTTCTGTGTCAGTGTTTCTTCTTGTCTAACCGCCATTACATGTTTGGGGGCTTTCTATTATCTTTGGGGTTCTGCTCCGGGGCAGATAACTTTCCTATTTCTATCTTTAGGTGTAATTAGTGTCTCAGGCGGTGACGAGGCGTCTAGGACCAACGTAGGAACGCTCCACGGCTGCCTCTAATTGTGGTGGTTAGTCAGGGTACTGCAATCTCATAGATTCCAACTGCTCTGGTGTATTGCCTTTTTACCTGCACTCCTCAGCTACCAAATCATAACACATCACTCTGCACCATTGCTCTATCTCACATCTATCTGCCCTGGAAGGATACCGTCTTACCTGTAGAAGACTTATCACCTAGCTGCACTACACCATCCCTGCCAGAGGACCTGCACAGCAGCGCTGGTCACCCTGACAAGGTACTACAGGTGGCGTCACGACAAACTACACAAACATTCTATCATCCCCTGGAAATATCCCACATTCCAGTGAGCGACCAGGGCACGGACATAGCTGTGCTACCCGTCACTTCCCCCATAGAAGTCGACGGGCTTGGTGCCGAGTACCCCCAAAACCTGTGGCTCTGTGCGACTCAACTTTGGCGTCACGAACAGGATTCAGAAGCTCGCTATAAGCGAGTCCTGTGTGCCTTAATTGAACTGTTTTTTTGCTTGAGAATTGCAAAAATCATCGTAGACTGTATTTGCCATTTTTCCGTCATATCTGCGCCACGAGGCACAGGTGAAGAATAAGGGCGTGCTCTCGTGGGCGTACACTCACTCCGTGGCGCGAAAACGATGTCCGCCCACTCTAAATGTTACTGCAATGTAAGATCGTGCCCCACAGCTCTGGAGTTCCGCCTCCTCATCCTCCTCAGTGGGCGGAAACGAACGCGAAGGTCCCGCCTCCCTACAAAAGATGGCGCCTCTCCTGATGCTAATGACACATGTGACTTGGCAGAAATGGCGAACGGACGTGAGCAGAAGTGGGAAGGGATGGAGGAGTCAGAGCTCTCCCCCCATGGAAGCGACCCGATCGCCACGGAGCCACCATTTGGCACCCGGCCTGGAAACCCTCCTACGCTGGAAGAAGCGGAGGATACCCTGATAGACCTGGCCCGGCACCGGGAGGAGGTCGACCAGGATGGAAGCGAGCTGGCGGGCCCTAAAACTACACTTGGAGCGGCGCCAATCCCTCTTACCCCCTGAAGTGTCTGTACCGGAAGGTGAGGCACCCGTTCCAGTAGAGGAGGCCGTGCGGGCATCCCAGCCCTTGCAATCTGAACCGGTTGACAGTATCTCAGTGGAGGCACCCGTTCCAGTAGAGTAGGCCATGCGGGCATCCCAGCCCTTGCAATCTGAACCGGTTGCCAGTATCACAGTGGAGGCACCCGTTCCTGCAGAAAACGCCGCACCAGCACCCCAGATCCCGCTGTCTGCCCCCGTCGCTGAGGCAGAAGAAGCGACACCCGTCCTCATGGAGGAGGCCGCGCAGGCACCAGAGCTCTACCTGCCTGTACCGGAGCCCCGACCGTCATCTGTTCCAGAGCCGGCTGCTTCCGCCACAGGTGAGTGCCGCCAGGACTGGCGGGCGCCAGGAGAGCTGCCGCAAACCGGACATCGTAAGCTGGCATTTGATGGTGGAGACATGGAGCTGCTGGTGGAGGAGAATTACAACCGGCGTCAGGAGGAAGAGTGGAGACGTCGGGAGCGGGAAGCAGAGCGACAAAGGGAGCAGCGAGAATCCCAAAAGCTTCGGCAACGTCACCTGGAGAAGGACCTGGCAGAGAAGGCACGTATGAGAAAGGATAAAAGTACGCTGAGGAGCCGCGGCGTAAGGGTGCAGTACGGAACTTTAAGTTAAAAGGTGGTTGGGGCTTCATCCAGGAGCCTGGACTTTATTTAGAAGTCTTTGTAACCTGGCGGGACGTGGAGGCTCACCTCCCAGAAGGACACCCGGGGAGGGACCTGTTGGCAGGAGACTTGGTGACTTACACCCGACACTGGGGTTACAATGGATGGTACGCCCTAAATGTTACCAGGTGCGACCCCTACTCCCCAGAGTGTCAGGAAACTGACAGACCCTCCGAGCCTTCAGCCTCCCCCAACCAGGCCTCTGCACAAGTGCCCCCCCCACGCCGTAAATCTCCCCAGCCTCCCTCAGTGGTCTCCCGGACGGGTGAATGTTCAGAAGAACAAGTTTATTGTTGCCTTTATATACCCAGGTTGGGTAATGGTGTTTCAATGTAATCAAAATGTTGAACTTTGAAGCCATGAACTGTACTGGCTCACAAACTTTTCTGTAAATAGTTGGCACTTCGGTGCTCCATCTTGGTTTTACAAAAAACTTAACTGTGCACTATTTTCAACTACCTCAGAAACTAAAAACCCGTTTGGTGTGGCCGAAAGTGAGGTCTGCTCAAGGAAAGTCTTGCAGCCCACCCAAGACCACAGTTGGAGGTTTGGAGCGGGTCCTCCACAAGCACAAGTAAAGGACACTGTGAAGTTACCCCGGTGGGGGTAGTCCTAAGAAGTCTCAACGAACTTCGGCAGTAATGCTATTTGCACTTTTGTAATGTTATTATTAAAAATTTTATTATGCAACGTTTAACTTGAAGTGTTTCCTGCTTTCCTACTACGTCGCATAGTCCACTCTGCTACATCACTCTGCACCATTGCTCTATCTCACATCTATCTGCCCTGGAAGGATAGCGTGTTACCTGTAGAAGACTTATCACCTACCTGCACTACACCATCCCTTCCAGAGGACCTGCACAGCAGCGCTGGACACCCTGACAAGGTACTACAGGTGGCGTCACGACAAACTACACGAACATTCTATCATCCCCTGGAAATATCCCACATTCCAGTGATCGCCCAGGTCACGGACCGAGCTGTGCTACTCGTGACATCCCCCATAGAAGTCGACGTGATCGGTGCCGAGTACCCCCAAAACCCCTGTCTCTGTGCGACTCAACTTCCCTCACTGTGCTGGCACTTTACATTTACAATGCCTCTGGGTTTTTTTTTTGGGGGGTGGGGAACATTCAGACTTTTGCTATGGGGCCCCATGATTTATATGTACGCCCCTGCTGCTGAGGCATGGTATTTAAGGCTGTTAAGGAGCCAACATACATGGACCTTGCCAGCAGTGTCGGACTGGAGTACCTTGGGCCCACCAAGAAAATATATTCTTGGGGCCCACCATCATACTTCCCAACCTTTGAATAAGGGAAAGAGGGACAAAGGCTGTGGCACGCTGTGCATGCTGCAGAAAATTTTAGGCCATGCCACGTTGCACCACAGACTGTCCAGGAGTTGGTGGATGCTTTAGTCCAGGTGTGGGAGGAGATCCCTCACGAGACCATCCGTCGCGCTCATCAGGAGCATGGCCAGAAGTTGTAGGGAGGTCATACAGCATACCTCCCAAATTTGGAAGACAGGAAAGAGGATTAAAGGCTGCAGCGCGTGTTGCGCGCCGCTGAATATTTTAGCCCACGCCCCGACAACACCCATTTCACAGCTAATCACACCCATATCCTCGCCCCAAGCGTAACCATTTAGCACTGCTGATCACACTGACTGGTAATGAGGGCACAGTGGCTGGTACTGAGGAAAAGAAAGAGCAGCGAGAGAGAAAGAACAAACAGAGAAAGAAAGAGAGGAAATAAAGAAAAGAGAGAGAGAAAGAAAGAACAGAGAGAAAAAAGAACAGAGAGCGAGAAGGAAAGAACAGAGAGCGAGAAAGAAAGACTAGAGAGAGAGCCATAGGCGTAGCTAGGGTTTTGGTTTAGTGGGGGCAAAACTTCTGAGTGGGCCCATCATCAGAGAACCTCAGCAAATGACCGCGCTGTTGGCCAAAATAATCTATATATAAAAAGACCAATATTGATATTACCGCCATATGGTCTGTGTTAAATAATACCAGTCCTACAGAACATATAGATTACAGCACAGGTACAGATAATGACTTACCGCTGATGTTCTTTCTAATGGAATTGTTCACTTTTCATGTCTTTTCCATCTGGCCCACACCGACATGACGACTTCTCCAGCCAGGACTCGACTGCACCCCCATTAAAAAAAA
This sequence comes from Oophaga sylvatica, assembly GCA_033576555.1. Lineage (NCBI taxonomy): Eukaryota > Metazoa > Chordata > Amphibia > Anura > Dendrobatidae > Oophaga > Oophaga sylvatica. Next base: position 32,988,588 of record JARQOD010000006.1, read on the forward strand.
AATAAAAAAAATACCTCCCGGCTCCTGTGCTGCTCACTGTTCTCCCTCTCAGCGTCTGACAGCGGGCACCGGCAGGTGATGTTATTTCGCCCGCTGTCATACGCTGAGAGGGGGATTATGGGAGAGAAGGAGCGCTCGCTCCTTCTCTCTCTATGCGGTCAGCTTTATCGGCTGGATGCCGATACAGCTGACCCTCCGATGACGGGTGGGGGGCCCACTGCTGGCACCGGGCCCCCCCAACGCCTGTTCAGGCCCCATAGCTTCCGGGCGGCAGAGCAGGGAGAGCGATTCTCCCTGCTCTGCCGCAGAATGTAACTGTATCGTAGCTCCGGGTGGGCCCCCTCAGAGCGCGGGCCCAGGGGCCACCGCCCCCTCTGCCCCGTGACCTATCCTTTCAAATCAGGGCCCACCATCCAGGAGCTGGGGCCCACCGTAGGTTTCTCTGGTGTCCCGGTGCCTCAGTCCGACCCTGCTTGCCAGCCTGATAATACCAGGCCACAGCAGTCTGCTTATCTTTGCTGGTTAACAAAAATAGGGGATCCCCTCGAAAAAAAATTGTCGTGGGGTCCACCCTATTTTTGTTAACCAGCCAGATGAAGCAGACTGCTGAGGCCTGGTTTTTCAGGCTGGTAATGAGCCAATATCCATTGACCTTGCCAGCCTGATAATACCAGGCCACAGCAGTCTGCTTAGCTTGGCTGGTTAACAAAAATAGGGGATCCCCTCGAAAAAAAAAACGGCGTAGGGGTCCCCCTATTTTTGTTAACCAGTCAAGTAAAATGCAGACTGCTGCGGCCTGTTATTAAAAGACTGTCAAGGCCCATGGATTTTGGCCCTCAACAGCCTGATAATACCAGGCTACAGCAGCCCCACATTTGGCGCATCAAAAGATGTGCCAATTGTGGCACTTTACCCGGCTCTTCCCACTGCCCTGTAGCGGTGGCAAGTGGGGTAATAAGGGGTTAATGTCACCGTTGATTGCACGGTGACAATAAGCCCGGTTAATAATGGAGAGGTGTCAATAAGACACCGATCCATTATTAATCCCAAAGTTTTTAAATGTATAAAAAAAAGACACAGCAAGAAAAAAGTATTTTAATGAAATAAAAGAGACAACACAGTTTTCATTTCTTTTATTATACTCTCATTCCTGCGACGCCATCGATCTCCTGTAAAAAAAGGAAAAAAACAAACCAACAGTATACCACCTGTCCGACGCAGTCCTTAGTAACGACTGTCCCACGACGATCCAGCTCTGCTACATCGGAATGACAGGCAGAGGCTGTCATCCCGGCGCAGCACAGCTGATTACCTGCTTCCCCGGCGGTGACGTCATCGGACTGACTGCTTTACGGCCGGGATTACCCAGCAGTCACTGCAGTTATCGCGAGAAACTGCATGTGACCGCCGGGGAAAGATGATGGCGGCCATCAACCAGTCCAGGCCGTGACCACCGGAGATCTTCTGCCAGGTAAGTGCCGCTGACTCCTGACAGACCCGAGCGACGGACACTCACAGTGACAGTGACAATTCCGATTCCGGTATACGATATATGGGAAATATCGAAAGTCAATATCGAAAGTCCGATACAGCTAATATCGGCCGATACCCGATACTTGCGGTATTGTATCGCTCAACACTAGCGGTGACCTCAAATGCATCCTGGCATCCTTTTTTCCTTTCCTGTGAAATCTGTTTTGGACCTCATCTCTTCTCTCTCTTATATTAATACTGTATGTTTTCTATGTTTTTAATTTTATCTATTTGCATCTAGCACTTCGCTGCTGTATCTACTTAAAGGAAACTCCTTCATCCTGTTGATGGCATCTATTCAGCTATCCCGTCCCTCTCTCACGTTGCTAGCGGGGATGTCACCGAGGTCATCGCTGTTCAGCCCGACAGGGAATGGAGCCTCAGTGACCGGAGGTTACCTCAATTACGTCACCACCGGTCACTGAGGCTGCGCTCGCAGCTGCTCATTCACCAGTGGTTTTCAGCCTGGATGGAGGCATCTTGGCACCGTCCAGGTTGAAAACTGTTTATCCCCCAGACATGGATTACAGCGTGGGACAGAACGATGGACAGGTATGGTATGTTGTTGTCTTTTTATTTGACTTTTATTACAGGAGATCAAGGGCTTTGCTGGAATTACACGTTTAAATAAAAATGTAAAACTGTGTTTAGTCTTAATTCAAATAAAGGACTTTATTCTGGCTGTTTCTTTATTAACCATACAACTATAGGATAAGTAATGTATAGGTGTCTTATAGACATTTCTCCATTAACTAAGCTGTGTGCTTGATGTCACCTGACAATACAAAGGTGACACCAACCCCACAAATATGATCACCACTTGCCACTGCTACAGGGCAAGTGGGGAGAGCCGGGCAAAGCGCCATAATTGGCGCTTCTATTAGATGTGCCTTTTCTGGGCAGCTGCGGGCTGCTATTTTTAGGCTGGGGGGGCCAATATCCATGGTCCCTTACCAGCCTGAGAATACCAGCCCCCCCGCTGTCTGCTTTAGCAAGGCTGGTTGTCAAAAATGGTGGGGATCCCAAGCCATTTTTTAAAATTATTTATTTAAATAATTTTTAAAAAAACAGCATGGGGACCCCTCTATTCTTGATAACAAGCCTTGCTGAAGCTGACAGCTGAGGGTTGCAGTCCTCAGCTGTGAGTTTTGTCTGGCTGGTTATCAAAAATACGGGGGAACCCACAAAGTATTTTTTTAATTATTTATTTAAAGTGCCGGAGCGGCTAATGAATACTGCCATCCGCCAAACTAACTGTCTCTTTAATTAGCGGTAGCAGGTGTCAGATGATGGGTTCAGTAGTCCCATCAGCTGACACCAGTGGCCCGAGGTAAACTTTATACCTCTAATCACAGCTGAGCGCTCCCGCTGTCTTTTGACAGCATGGGAACTGCGGCTCTCTGACAGGAGGGGATGATTTCCCCTCTGATCAAAAGCGGTATTTGCAGCGCTGACAACAAGCACATGACAGCGTGACAAGAACCCAGTGTTCGGGCAGCCGAACCCGAACAGTAACACGGACTTCCTGGTGAAATCCATGTTCGGTATCGGTGCCCGAACAGTAGGTGTTCAGTACGGACGCCGAACTTTACTGTTCGGGTTCGCCCATCTCTAGACACAATGTATTTTTTTAGTAGAGAGCGATGAAACAGATTTTGGTATTCTAAAGGTGGGCAGCAAAGCAAGCCGGAATGCTATGGGATTGACGACGGCCACAACCTTATAAGGACCAATGAGCCTAGGACCCAGTTTCCAAGAAGGAATCTTCAACTTAATGTTCCTTAAGGATAACCACACCAAGTCAGCAACACACAGGTCCGGACCCACCAAATGTCTCCGATCAGCCACACTCATATTTGGACCACATCTTCCTCAAATTTTCAATAATCCCGTGCCACACAGACATAATTGATGATGGAAACCATTCTTCTTCAGGTATTCCAGAAGAACGATTCCTGTTAAATGAGCTGAACTGAGGATGAAACCCGTACACTCCGAAAACTTGTGACAACGATAATTTACTGCAAATTCAGCAAGAGGTAAGTAGTTAATCCAATTCTCCTGATTCACAAAACATCTAAGATAAGTCTCAAGATTCTCTTTAACCCGTTCAGTTTGCCCATTAGACTGCAGGTGAAATGCTGAAGAGAACAATAGATGGATCCCCAAATGAGTGCAAAACGCCCTCCAAAATTTGGAATTAAACTGCACCCCCCAGTCAGGCGCAATATCGATAGGGATCCCATGTAATTTTACAATCTCTCTGATGAAAATTTGCGCCAAGGTGTTGGAGTTAGGTAAAGCGGGTAGTGCAATAAAATGTGACATTTTGCTAAATCTGTCCACCATCACCAAAATTACAGTATTATATGCCGACATGAGTAGATCAGTGATAAAATTGACCGATAAATGAGTCCAAAGTCTACTGGGAATCGCCAGTGGTTGAAGAAACCCCGATGGATGAGTATGAGAGGTTTTATAACACGCACAGACACTGCAGGTGGCTACATACTCCCGGGCATCTTGATGTACCTCTGACCACCAAAAATGGCGAGTAAGAAGATCAGTGGTGGCTTTATTACCAGGATGTCCGACCAAGACCAAATCGTGATGTTCACTGAGAACTCTCAGATGAAGATTCACAGACACAGTTTACCTAACAGACAAGCAGTAGGGGCATCCCTCTCAGTGTCAGCAACCTCTTTTTCAAGATCTGAGCATAACCACCCCTTTTTGTATTATAGGAACCGGTTCACAATTATCTTCACCCTCAGGAAAACAACGAGATAAGGCATCCGCCTCAATGTTCTTGTTCCCTGTCCTATATGTGACAAATATGTTAAACCTGGTGAAGATCAATGCCCATTTTGCCTGTGGAGATGTTAGATGATTCGCAGAATATATATGAGATTCTTGTGATCCGTGATTACCATAACTGGATGAACTGCTCACTCCAGAAAATGATGCCACTCTTCAAAGGCACACTTGATTGCCTGCCAAGAATTTCCTGTTACCAATGTCATCATTTTTCTACACAGATGACAGTTTTTTAGAAAAATATGCGCATGGACGCCATTTACCAGGAGACACACCGTGTGACAATATAGCCCCCACCTCAGATGTGTCCACTTATAGGATAAAAGGCTGAGTGATATCAGGCTGTATTTGAATCGGCACAAATGCAACACACTCCTTCAAGGTATCAAATGCCTCCCTGGCCAGACTGGACCCTTCCTGATCACATCCGTCTGAGGTTTGGCCACTACTGAAAAGTTTTTGATGAACTTACACTAGTAGTTGGTGAAACCCAAAAACCTTTGTAATGCCATCAAATACTCAGAATGATCCCAATCCAGTACCACCTGGACTTTCTAAACAGAGCAGATTAACACATGCACTCCCCATAGAAATTTACACCACATAATATGAAGGTGAATGCCTTCTACTCATCATAGGTGTACAAGAAATCAGACGCTATGGTCTTCTGGCTCCTCTCTGTCGCTGTAAACCCGTGACAGCAACTTTTTGGTATCAACTCCACTAGTGGTGTTTGGTGGAAGAAGAAGGATGAGTTCAACCCCAAGAACACCATCTCAATCATGTAGCATGGTGAGGGAAACATCATATTTTAGGTGTGCTTTCCCGCAAAGAGGACAAGACGACTTCACTGTATTGAAGGGAGGATGGATGGGGTCATATATCGCAAGATTTTGACCAATAACTGCTTCCCTCACTAAGAGCATTGAAGATGGGTCGTGGCTGGGTCTTCCAGCATGACAATGACCCAAAACACACAGCCAGGGCAACTAAGGAGTGGCTCCGTAAGAAACATTTCAAGGTCCTGAAGTTGCCTAGCCAGTCTCCAGACCTGAACCCAATAGAAAATCTTTGGAGGGAGCTGAAACTCAATGTTGCCCAACGACAGCCCCAAAACCTGAAAGATCTGGAGAAGATCTGTATGGAGGAGCGGGCCAAAATCCTTACTGCAATGTGTGCAAACTTGGTCAAGAACTAATATTAGGTTATGTTTTTCTATTGTATCAAATACTTATTTCATGCAATAAAATGCAATCTAATTATGTAAAAATCATACAGTGTGATTTTCTGATTTTTTTTTAAGATTCTGTCCTTCACACTTGAAGTGTACCTACAATAAAAATTGCAGACCTCTCCATTCTTTGTAGGTGGGAAAACTTGCAAAATCGGCAGTGTGTGAAATACTTATTTTCTCCTTTTCCCCACTGTATATATATATATATATATATATATATAAAACATTAAATTACCCAATATTTTTCCTTCAATTAAGTTAAAAACCACATAATGAAGGTTCTCCTTGTCATTACAGTACTTCTCTCCAACAATTCACCACAATCTAGAAATTCATGCATAATATATAATTCTTAGCCTCTTAATTCCTGATCTGAGTATTATGATGATGAGTAGGCAATCATAAATCTATTCCTGCCTACAGTAGCAAGCAGCCCACTGAACTTGACCTGGAAAAGCTTAAGCCCCTCATTAAACTTAGTGGCTCAGATGGTTGAAATAATTGGATGCTAGCCAGAGGGCATCTATTTAGTCTATAATTAGGTCATTTTTTCATTTCATTTTCTTTCCTTTCAGCAAGTGTACTTATAAATTAATTTAAAATCCTGCAGCGAAGGGAAAAATACAAATAAATATAATGTAAGCTACAAATCATGAAGCCAAGGAGCTATTGAAAAATGATTCTATTAGCATGAACAGATTGGTCCATGGACAGTACACATGCTGCTGTGCAGATCCTGCGATGATTTCTATTGATTGCCGGCAGCAAGTTACTTCTAAATTAAATGTTAGTGATATAAAATCATAACCTAAAAAATATAGAATATTTCTAAGAAAGTGGAAATGGTTTAGATATTCCGCAAAAAAAAATTTCTATGTACCTTTACTATATCTATGGCTAGTTTATCAGAATAGTTAAAGAAAAAACCTCCCATTAAAATGTGTATCCTCTTAATTTATTAAAGTTGTCATACGATAAAACATTGTGTACTTATAATTGCTCATTTTGCCTTTATACCCAGTTAATGTTTCTCTTTTCCATGAGGTCTAACACATCACATGAATAAAAACAGACTAGTTGAATCCTTCTAAGCTCTATGTAGAAAAAAGGAAGTCTCTTTTTTCCTGCAGGAGTCATCATTAGAACTACAATTCTACCTCACTGAAAGTCCCTGGCAGGGGGGAGGACTGGAGCAGCTGGGTCAGGAGTTGAAGAGGGGGATGACTCATGCAGTTAAAATTAACCTCCTGTTTCTGCATAGAGTTTAGAAGGATTCAGGTAGTCAGTTTTTAATTACGTGAAGTCACATATCTCATGGAAAAGAGAAGAATTAGCTGAGTAGAAAGGCAAAATGGGCAATTGTAAGTACACAGTGCTGTATAATATGATAACTGCAATATATTAAGAGTATGAAAACTTTAATGGTAGTGCTTCCTTAAAGAGAATCTGTCACCACATTTGGCCTATGTAAATTATTAATTTGGGCATACAGGTTATATATACACTGTTGAAAAAAGTAATACCTGTAAGCCTCATATCAGATGCCATGTTGTTGAGAAATATGCTTTTATCCGATTATGTAAATTAGTTCTTCCAGGCTATGGTGAGGATTCTTCTTGGAAGATAACTCCACACTTAATTATCTTATGTAACACCTCCCACAGTGTCACTCTGTCCCTGTGACGTTGAGTTACTTTCTGAGGAATGCAAATATTTTTAAAAACTGACATATCAAGAGGACTAAACAGTCCTTTTATAGTATTCTTCCAGATGAGCATAACCAGTGGTGTGCCGCCAATAACAGCAAGCTACACAGCTACTATTGGGCTCATGAGTAAAGGAGCCGTGCCAACACCAACACCCCCTCCCATCCGTAAACGCACATTCATGGATGTTGAAAGCAATGATGGAAGAGGGAGTCGCCAGCTTTCTCCTCCATCATTCTTTCTCGGAACGTGAGCGATTACATGTACTCTTTGTGTTACAATTGGATATCACACGGGCAGCATGTGACTTAACGTTATTCAATGGTATTTAATTGTATTTAGTAGGCTATTCAGATGAAAGTTTTTCTCACATAGACCGTGTCATGTGAAAAACAAATGGAAGCATGCACTATTCTATCCTGTTTTTCATCAAGTCAAGTCTATGGGGGCGCAAAAATAGATTAAAAGATTGTTCCCATACAGATCAATACAAATCATCCATATTGCATCCATGTTTTACAGATATATTGTGTTATTAATATAGTAAACATGTTGGTTTTGTAACTTTTTTTAAATGTTAATGTAAAAAGATTGATGCCATATAGATATTATATGAAAGTTAAAAAACAGATCTACGAATGGCACACAGCTATATGGGTGGAATACAGATGACATTCTGGATGTAAATCGGCCATTTTTTCAGGATGAAAAATGTAAGTTTTCTCATGGGAAAAATACATAGCTTTGTACCATGTATCTTTGTACCATGTAGATCGAAAAAGAAAAATGTTAAAATTTGAGAGTCCTCACCTTTTAATGGCTAAGTGAAAAAATGGTAATAAATAGAAAGATTTTGAGACTACTCAGGTCTCTTCATCAGGTAAAGTTTTCGTATGTATCTGAATTTTTCATAATGGTAAACACATAACCAAATATTATTGAGATATTCATGAGTAATATATGCAGATTTTCACAGTAGATTTGTAATGCCCTGCTCATCAGTGGGTGAAATTCACAATACAAGCTTTGACATGCTGTATATTTTCAAATTTCCGCAATGTGTAGATGAGATTTCTAAAATCTGATTTACTTAGCTGCAACTGTCTTATGTTTCAGGTTATGCTCACGCAAATTTGAGTAGAAAATATACATTAACACACAGAAGGTGCATTCACCCTAAACTTAGAAAATTTTACTTCAATTAATTACAATTATGCTCTCGGAGAATGATTTTCAAGACCAATCAAGCAATTCAGGTAAAGTATTTTAAGTCCCTTGTTTTTATTAGCATAAAAAAAACATTTACATGACATGCAGTTTTTTTTTCATTGTTTTGCTAAAATAAAAATGAACACTTAGGTAGGAAGGAAGGATAATCCCCGCGCTGCCGTAAGAAAAATTCCAAAAATTGTAGAGGTTCCAACGTGGTTTATTCAACGTATGCACTGACCTGTGGATCTGCAGCAGCCGCCATTAATATATGTCCTTCCTTCACTCTCACCAGGTGAGTAGTTCTCTTGGTGGGCAGCTCTGTGTCGCATTTGATAAGACCCTATTTGCGCTTTTGTGTCTCCCTCTTTTCTCAAAATAAAAATGAAAGAAGATCTACAAATAAATGTAATGTTTTTGTATCAATAAAACAACAAGCCACACATATCGTATGGTTAGCTTTTCTGTTTCAACCAATTAGATTTTTCTAGCTAAGCTTGGAAATGTTGTATTCTTCCAGAGGACATCTTAAAGGTAACCTGCCTTATACAGAAAACCTAATTACCAGCAGATATAGGATTAATCTGCAGGTAGATAGCATTAAAATACTACCTTGCTGTGTTACTGGACCAGTGGCTACAGGGAGAAAATGAACTTATATCCTCCCTATAGCTGTGTGATACCTGTGATCGGAACAGGAAGCGGTGACAATCTCCGCTCACTAAAGATTGAGTGTGGCTGTAATCACTCCCCGTCACTATCATTGACAGCCTTTACTGCAACATGTGTGTGCAGTATGTGTGCAGATCAGTGTCACGGGTGTGTCGCGGCGAAGATCGTCGCGATTGCACACCCTGACTTCGCACAGCTGAGTTTCTGGTGCTGGCTGTTTTTCGGCACTGAGGGAGTTAATTCTTTCTCTCTCGGTGCTGGTCTGATCAGCCTCGCCCAGCTGCGATTGATGTTTTGTTAATTAGCTTCCTTCTTATACCTGCTGGTCTGCTGGGGAAGTTGTCGGTGAAAGCATTCATTCAGACCAGCAGAGCGGATCGTTTCTGAGAAAACTTAAGCTAAGAGTGCCTGTTGTGGTTTATCCTCTCCTCGCTTATTGTTTATCTCCTTAACCTTTTGTGTTCCTCTGTAGTGGAAGTTTTGTATGCATGGCAGTGTTTTCTTTACCCCTTGTCTGTCTTGTTTATCTTAGACTGTGTGTAAGCTGTGACCTGCCCATTCCCTGTGGTGGTAATCAGGGTCCTTCTCAGGACTAGATTACAGTGGTCAGGGATCTACAGGAGACAGGGTTACGCTGGCGGCCTGGACCTCTGTACCATTAACAGTACCTCCAGGTAGAGGAACTAGTCAGGACCCCAGTTCAGGGTCAGCATAGACCCCGGTCCACCTCTATCCTGAGACAGCGTGACACGTACACAGTATAGACCCACAATACATAGGATATTATGTCAGGTAAGACATTGCTGGCAGATACTATGTATATATGTTGATATTTTCTATTATAGGAAATATAGAATGATGTCACATTAGATATATGTTACTATCATAGAATATATCTGTTATACGTCGTGACATTTTCACCGACCACACTAAAAGATTCTCCCCAGCTACCATGGATCCAGTAGCCCAGTTAGCTCAGCAGTTGCAGAGTTTGTCCATGGAGCTGACGGACGTTAAGTCCAAGGTTTTGTACCCCCGGGAGCAAACCAGATCTGAACCTAAAGTAGCTCTCCCGGACAGGTTCACTGATGGGCGGGATAAATTTTTTGCCTTCCGGGAGGCATGTAAATTATATTTTCGGCTACGGCCTCGGTCTTCGGGGAGTGAAGATCAGAGGGTGGGAATTGTCATCTCACTCTTACAAGGGGACCCTCAATCCTGGGCGTTCTCTCTTCCTCCGGACTCCCCAGCTCTCCAGTCAGTAGATCGATTTTTTACAGCCCTGGGTCTGGTATATGATGACCCGGATCGGGTCTCCCTTGCTGAAATGAAGTTACGTAAGATACAGCAGGGAGATCGTCCGGCGGAGGAATTTTCTTCTGAGTTCCGTAGATGGGCCACAGATACTCAGTGGAATGACCCAGCTCTTAGGAGCCAGTTTTGTCAAGGATTATCTGACAAATTAAAGATGTGTTGGCTCAGTATGATTCTCCCCCGTCACTGGAGGCCGCTATGGCCCTTGCTATTCGCATTGATAGACGGCTTCGGGAGAGGTGCGAGGTAACTCCGCCCCTGTGATGACTCCACCTTCTACTATAGTCCCTTATATGGAGGTTCCCCTGGTTTGTTCTGAGGAGCCTATGCAGTTAGGAGGGACATCGTTTCGAGGGAGGGGATCGGCGGTGCGCCGCAAGACAGGAAAGTGTTACTTCTGCGGGAGAAAGGGACATTTTGTTGGGGGGTGTCCATCCGTACTTTGCTGAGCAAGGAGTCGCCGGAAAACTGTTGATCCCAGGTTGTGTGGTGGACGACAATCTGGGAGTATGTATTTCGTCCCCAAGTCCGTCTCAGTTTCTCGTACCAGCGGAGGTGGTGGTAGGTACGAGAACTGAAAGGATTTCTGTTCTTCTGGATAGTGGGGCCGCGGCTAATCTGGTGGACGGTCGGTTTGCCCAGGTGCAAGGTATGCAACTGAGTGTATTGGCCAAACCTATCCCTATATTCTCTATTGACGCCAGGCCTCTCGGTCAAGGTAGCTTTGTGCAAGCCGTGCATAACATAGACCTTCGAGTGGGGGCAATACATAAAGAACTATTGTCTTGTTATGTGTTGGAGGGCCTTCCCACTCCTATTGTGTTGGGACTTCCTTGGTTAACTAAACATAACCCAGTTATTAATTGGCAATCCAGAGAGATAAGCCAGTGGGGTGAATTTTGCAATAGTAACTGCATGAACACGGTCATCGGTGCGGTCGTGCCTAGAACCTTACCTCCTTTTCTGGAGGACTTTGAGGATGTGTTTTCAGAAGAAGGGTGTCAAGAATTACCTCCTCATCACGCGTATGACTGTGCTATAAAATTGCTTCCTGATGCTAAGTTACCAAAATCTAGGTTATATAACCTTTCTGGTCCTGAGAGGCAAGCTATGAAGGATTATATTTCGGAAAGTCTGGTCAAGGGGCATATTAGACCTTCATCTTCCCCAGTGGCCGCGGGGTTCTTCTTTGTGAAGAAAAAAGATGGAGGCCTACGCCCTTGCCTGGATTTCCGTGAGCTTAATCGGATTACGGTCCGAGATCCGTATCCGCTCCCACTTATTCCTGATCTCTTCAATCAGATTGTGGGCGCCAAATGGTTCTCTAAGTTGGATCTCAGGGGGGCGTATAATCTGATTAGGATAAAGGAGGGGGATGAGTGGAAGACGGCGTTTAACACTCCGGAGGGACATTATGAAAACCTTGTCATGCCTTTCGGTCTGACTACTGCCCCGGCGGTGTTTCAACATTTTGTTAATGACATCTTTCGCCACCTAGTGGGACAGTTTGTTGTCATTTATCTAGATGACATCTTAATTTACTCGCCGGATCTTGTGTCTCATCAGGAGCATGTGAGACAGGTGTTGCAGATCTTGCGAGACAATAAACTGTACGCCAAATGGGAGAAGTGTGTATTCGCCGTACAAGAACTTCAGTTTTTAGGATTCCTGGTGTCAGCTTCCGGTTTCCGTATGGACCCTGGGAAAGTGAAGGCTGTGCTTGAATGGGATCGGCCAGAGGATCTTAAAGCACTGCAGCGTTTCCTGGGGTTTGCTAACTACTACCGGAAATTTATTCGTAATTTCTCATCCGTTGTCAAACCTTTCACTGACATGACAAAAAAAAGGGACGTATTTTTCTAGGTGGTCTGACAAAGCTTGTCAAGCATTTTCCTCCTTGAAAAAATGTTTTGCTTCAGCACCCATACTCATCCAACCTGATGCATCACAACCGTTCATTGTGGAGGTAGACGCATCTGACGTAGGAGTGGGTGCGGTATTATCTCAAGGTCCGTCCCCTGGTAAATGGCATCCATGCGCTTTCTTCTCTAAAAAATTGTCGTCCGCCGAGAGGAATTATGATGTCGGCAATAGGGAACTCTTGGCCATTAAGTTGGCTTTTGAAGAGTGGCGTCACTTTTTGGAGGGGGCAGTCCACCCGGTCACCGTCATTACTGATCACAAGAACCTACTGTATTTAGAGTCTGCAAAACGTCTGAATTCCAGACAAGCTAGATGGTCGTTGTTTTTTACCAGGTTTAATTTTGTCGTCACATATCGTCCTGGGTCAAAAAATGTAAAGGCTGATGCCTTATCTCGTAGTTTCCCGGGGGCCGGGAAGACGGATGACCCGGTTCCTATTCTTCAGGAGGGAGTTGTGGTGTCGGCTGTATGCTCTGAGCTTGAGGAGGAGGTATTGGAGGCTCAGGGGGACGCCCCTATAGGACCTCCAGGGAAACTGTTTGTTCCAGATCAGTTAAGACAAAAGGTTATCGAGGCACATCATAATTCTGCTTTGGCAGGACACCCAGGGAGTAAAGCAACTGTAGATCTCCTTTCTCGCCGGTTTTGGTGGCCTAACTTAAATAAAGAGGTGGTAACTTTTGTCGCGTCCTGTGGGGTATGTGCGCGCTCTAAGACCCCACATACCCGTCCGTCTGGGGCCCTTTTACCGTTGAAAATCCCGGAGCGTCCATGGACCCATCTGTCTATGGACTTCATTACGGACCTCCCTCCGTCTTCAGGTAAAACTGTCATACTAGTTGTAGTTGACAGGTTCAGCAAAATGGCACATTTTATTGCTCTTCCTGCTCTTCCTAATGCTAAAACTCTGGCGCAGGTGTTCATTGGGGAGATTGTGAGACTTCACGGGTTGCCTTCCGATGTGGTGTCGGATCGGGGGTCTCAGTTTGTGTCCAAATTCTGGAAGGCATTTTGTTCTCGTCGGGGGATGCAGTTGTCATTTTCTTCGGCTTTTCATCCGCAGACTAATGGTCAGACAGAGCGTCTGAATCAGAGCTTAGAGAGATATCTTCGGTGTTTTGTCTCAGAGAACCAAGAGGACTGGTCTTCTTTCTTGCCTCTGGCAGAGTTCGCTCTTAACAATAGGCGGAGCGAGTCCACTGGTAAGTCCCCGTTTTTTGGGGCATATAGTTTTCACCCCCAGTTTTGTACTTTCAATGGGGGGGGCTCTTATGGGGTTCCTGAGGAGGAACGATTTTCGTTGTCACTTGCTTCAGTGTGGAGAGGAGTGCTTAATAATCTGAGCACTATGGGGAACCGATACAAACGTATGGCTGATAGGAGGAGAGTGTCTGGTCCGGACCTAAGTGTGAACGATCTGGTATGGTTGTCTACCAAGAATATAAAACTTAAGGTTCCCAGATTCATCGGGCCATACAGGATCAGTTCAATAATTAATCCGGTGGCTTTCCGTCTTGACCTCCCTCCTACGTTTAAAATCCACAATGTGTTCCACAAATCGTTGCTTAAGAGGTACGTGGCACCAGTTATACCGTCACCTCTACCTCCTCCTCCTGTGGTGGTCAATGGTAATTTGGAGTTTCAGGTATCGAAGATCATTGACTCACGTCTGAATCGTCCCTTCAGTACCTTGTTCATTGGAGGGGGTATGGTCCTGAGGAGAGGATGTGGGTTTCTGCATCGGATATTAACGCAGACCGATTGGTTCGGGCCTTTCACACTACTCACCCAGATAGACCAGGCCCTGAGGGTCCAGAGGCCCCTCGTAGAAGGGGGGGTACTGTCACGGGTGTGTCGCGGCGAAGATCGTCGCGATTGCACACCTTGACTTCGCACAGCTGAGTTTCTGGTGCTGGGTGTTTTTCGGCACTGAGGGAGTTAATTCTTTCTCTCTCGGTGCTGGTCTGATCAGCCTCGCCCAGCTGCGATTGATGTTTTGTTAATTAGCTTCCTTCTTATACCTGCTGGTCTGCTGGGGAAGTAGTCGGTGAAAGCATTCATTCAGACCAGCAGAGCGGATCGTTTCTGAGAAGACTTAAGCTAAGAGTGCCTGTTGTGTTTATCCTCTCCTCGCTTATTGTTTATCTCCTTAACCTTTTGTGTTCCTCTGTAGTGGAAGTTTTGTATGCATGGCAGTGTTTTCTTTACCCCTTGTCTGTCTTGTTTATCTTAGACTGTGTGTAAGCTGTGACCTGCCCATTCCCTGTGGTGGTAATCAGGGTCCTTCTCAGGACTAGATTACAGTGGTCAGGGATCTACAGGAGACAGGGTTACGCTGGCGGCCTGGACCTCTGTACCATTAACAGTACCTCCAGGTAGAGGGACTAGTCAGGACCCCAGTTCAGGGTCAGCATAGACCCCGGTCCACCTCTATCCTGAGACAGCGTGACACGTACACAGTATAGACCCAAATACATAGGATATTATGTCAGGTAAGACATTGCTGGCAGATACTATTTATATATGTTGATATTTTCTATTATAGGAAATATAGAATGATGTCACATTAGATATATGTTACTATCATAGAATATATCTGTTATACGTCGTGACAATCAGTCAATCAATGTGCTGGGGAGTGATTATGCAGTGCCCAGGGGAAAACTAGATGTTATTGGTGCCAGGGCCAGCCAATAATAAAGAAATTAGGAATGTCACAGGCGTTGTTGTGGCGTGCTAGCCCCGTGTCCTTCACACTGAGCCCTTACAGTCTCATAGTGTGTGTGTTCAGTTTCAAAGGGTATTAATATAATCAAAAGAGAGTCTTTACTGTATTCACTTCAAATTACATAGTCCATAGCGGTGGTATCACAGTCTTTCATACAAGCTTGAAATGTTAGGTAGCAAGAGAGATGGTCACCGTGACGTTTAAGATGGAATCTTCCCAGATAATGGCTTAAATAAAGTGATCGGCTGACTGCCGGTTATATACCGGGTTACTACATTAATTCACACAGTCCTTCAGTTATATGACTACCAAGGATGGCCTACACAGTTTGGTTCACTGTGAAACTAGTGTTCACTGCTTACGATTAAGTCCTGATACGGTTCCCTGTCCCAGGGCGCACAGTAGAAAATGCAATAGAACATGAGGCACTCACGCTGGCAGAACCATTAAAGGCGTGGAGTGTAGCAGAAGAGCCCTGGTACAGCTCTATCTCTTCTGTCTCTATGAAGATTGAAATTTAAGATGTCCTCCTGGCGAAGGATGTGGCAGTTTCCTGGCCGACTGAAAGTTAAGGAAAGCAGAACCTAGGCTAAAGGCAGAGCAGCCTAGGAAGTTGATCTCTCCTCACGTCGCTCCTCACAGGAAGAACAGGAACTCCTCCCCGATTCCTCCCTCAGTAGCTTCTAAAGTCTTCTGCAGGAAACCAGGCTCAGAGAGTGTCATGTGACCAAAACTCTTGCACCTATACACTTTGGAGAGCAGATGGCAGTATAGGACAATTTATTGAATAAACCATATAACAGGACATAGGTTTTTGGTAACCACCCGACAACTATATTTTGCAACAGATAGAAGGAGTACTGGGACACTAAAATTACACCCAAGCTTAGAGATTGCAACTGCTCTCTGTACCAATTTTTACATTATGAACTTAGCAAGAAATGTAACTGAAATTTCATAAAATATATTAATTTATTGTAGTGCTTCCAATCTTTTTATACTGTAAGTCACTGACTTTGTCGAGCTTGGTGACAAGACCATAAAATCACATATATAGTGTAATATGTGCCATGGATAAAAATTAGTGATAAGCGAATGTACTCGGATAAGGTGTTATCTGAGCATGCTTATGTGCTGACCCAGTGATATCAGTGTGCTTGTCGAGCCCGGACGACTGCATGTCTCAACACCAGAAACACATGTAGGGATTGCCTAACAAACAGGTAATTCATCCACATTCTGACTGACATGACCTGTAGACTCAGGACAAGTGACACTGATGACATCATTACAGATTTTTCTGCACGTCTTTGTTTCTGCCTGCTTGTGATTGGTCAGTTTCATACAGGAGGCAGAAGTACATGTCCAGAATGAAATTTATGCACTAACACCCACTTACTAAAGTTACTCATTAAGTGCCAAATATTTGATTGCTAATACCTCCGTGTCAGTGAGGTGCAATTAAAAAAAGGTTTTATTCCTTCTGCAGACATCCTTTATCCAGCTCAACATTAAAAATTCAGTGAAGTTCTCTTTTACAAAATTTCAAGTCTCTTCACAGGAACAGCCATGCACAGGCTGCATCAGTCCTGTTGACTTCTGAACACACAAGACATTGGCACTATACCTATATAATATTTATTACGTTTATGGCTGATGGAGAAAAGCATTGGTGCAAGATGTGTAAGAATAGGGAAGGTGTTGCAGCATAAATATACTTTAGAAACAAAATATAAAATAGATGTCTGTCAGTGCAGTAAAGTAATTAAAGTAAACCAGAAATTCATGAGACATTGAAAAATTAGGTGAAACACTGAAGAAAGAACTACGTTTTTAGTTTTATCTGGAGTTAAAAAGGAATCTGTCTCCAGACTTTGTTTTAAATGAACGGGAGAGTTATCAGCATGAGACATGAGATATATAAATCAGGATAGCAGACTGTCAGTTATTACATGTCTCATACATGTAATGACTTCTTTATTAAAAGCTCTGAAGGCAGATTTTTAGGGAGATCTATGTCCCGCCCACAGATCTTAACAGCTAATTTACAAATTAAGAAAAAATTGGGATGTCTCTGGAATAAGACTTCAGATTTCAGATATTAAGGTATAATTTTATTCAACTTTCTATTACCCAAATGCCTATATAAATGGCATAGGAGGGTTGATCCTTCTGACCATTTCCTTTAAGGGAACATGGCTGACACTGGCAGTTTGTGGCACTATCGCGAAGATGGTTTACCTTCGACTTGCACTATGTTTGCAAACCATGGCAGACACTTGGCTGTGTGGCTTGTGCTATATTAAGGCATGAAGACTGAAATGATTGGAAAGTCATAATGGTTTGGCTCCTTTATTCTAGCAACATTCTATCTGTCCGATTGGTGACATATCATTTAGACTGTCCCAACATCTTTGACCCTTCTTTCCGAAACATCCCTATTATTAATATTTAATCCTGTAAATATTGGACTCTCATTCTTATATATGTTTGGGGCTTTGAAAAAAGTTTGAAGAATAAATCTAGTCTCTGAATTTTATTTTCTGATCTACACTAGAATTTTAAGTATTTTTCTTTGAATCAAAAGAGAAGCATTCTTAATGCCACAAGAAATAATAAAAGTGAAAATGCTCTCCTACAAGTCTAAATTTTGAAACTGTTGCAAATATTTCAGTACTCTGCAGTCTTAGATGTATATAGTCTATAGAGGATTTTTATTATGTAGCTCGATGATGTTCATATTACACTGAGACAAGTCTGAACAATTGGCTCTCTGTGTAACAAAACAGATGTGCTATGAAACAGCTGGTCCTGAAATCTCCATGCAAGTTATCTTACAACGAATTTCAAAAGAAGTTATGTTGATATTGTTACGTTGCATTAGGTTTACACTACATCCACTCTGTAGTGAAATGAATGTGTAAATTTGACCCCCGCTTCAGTTGTTTCGGGAAGTAATGACTCATTAAAGGTCTATTAGAAGACACCTTTGAAATTGTGTGAGAAAATTGGAGTTTGTTTATGTTGCAAATGTTAGTCAAAGATTTTTTTAATTATCTTTTAAAATATATATATATTTGTGTGTGTATATATATATATATATACATAATATATATATATATATACAGCTCTGGCAAAAATTAAGAGACCACTGCAAAATTTCCAGTTTGTCTGATTTTTCTCTTTATAGATATATTTTTGAGTAAAATGTAAATTGCTCTTTTATTCTATAAACTACTGACAACATGTCTCCGAATTTCCAAGCAATACATTTTGTATTTATTTTTAGAAAATGAGAAATGGTCAAAATAACAAAAAATGCAGTGCTTGCAGACCTCAAATAATGCTAAGAAAACAAGTTCATAATCATTTAGAAACAACAATGTTAATGTTTTAACTCAGGAGTCAGGAAGAGTTCAGAAATCAATATTTTGTGGAATAACCATGATTATTAATCAGAGTCTTCATGCATGTTGGCATGCTTTCCACCAGTCTTTCACACTGTTTTTGGGTGACCTTATGCCACTCCTGGTACAAAAAATTAAGCAGTTCTTCTTTGTTTGATGGCTTGTGACAATCCATCATCCTCTTGATTACATTCCAGAGGTTTTCAATGGGGTTCAGGTCTGGAGATTGGGCTGGCCATGACAGGCATTTGATGTTTTGGTCCTTCATCCACACATTCATTGACCTAGTTGTGCGGCATGGCGCATTGTCGTGCTGGAAAAACCAGTCCTCAGAGTTGGGGAACATTGCCTGAACAGAAGGAATCAACTGTTTTTCCAGGATAAGCTTGAATGTGGCTTGATTCATACATCCTTTGCAAAGATGAACCTGCCCAATTCCAGCCTTGCTGAAGCATCCCCAGATCATCACTGATCCTCCACCAAATTTCCCAGTGGGTGCAAGACACTGTGGCTTGTACGCCTCTCCAGGTCTCCGTCTAATCATTAGACGACCAGGTGTTGGGCAAAGCTGAAAACTAGACTCATCAGAGAAGAATACCTTACTCCAGTCCTCTATGGTCCAATCCTTATAGTCTTTGGTAAACTTCAGCCTGGCTCTCCTTTGCTTCTCATTGATGAAAGGCTTTTTTCTAGCTATATATGACTTGAGCCCTGCCTCTAGGAGCCTGTTACGAACTGTTCTTGCTGTGCACTTTACCCCAGCTGCGATTTGCTATGCCTTTTGTAGGTCACTTGATGTCATCCTGCAGCCACTGAGTGACATTCGAATAATATGACGGTCATCCCGGTCAGTGGAGAGTCATTTTCTCCCTCTGCCGGTCTGCAGCTTTGTTGTCCCCAATTTCTGCTGCTTGACCTTGTTGTAATGGACTGCCATCTTAGAAATTTTAAGGATGGAGGCAACATGACGCTCACTGTATCCCTCTGCTAGTAAAGCCAGAATTGAGCCTTTCTTTTCCTCACTGAAAACTTTTCTTTTCAACTCCTTTGGCATGGTTAAAAGTTATTTCTTCATTCCTATTACTTTTGGGATATTACTAGCACTTGTTTTGCCGTCCAGCTTGTCCTATTGCAAGAGGATTGTGAACACCACAGCAGTGTTTTTTATACTTTCCTTGGTTAAATAAGATTTGGCTCAGGTGATCACCTAATCAGAAGCATATTAAGTAGAATGAGGTGTACTCTGGTTGGAATTCAACTGACACTGGAATGCAATGGCTGTCAGACATGTAGAGAAGCTGATTTTTATAAAAACTGTGCAGTGGTCTCTTAATTTTTGCCAGAGCTGTATATATGTATATATATACTGTATATACGTATATATATAATATATATATATATATATTTTATATCACCTTCGGCTCCATCTTGGTGACTTGATAAATGAATGATGTGTAGGGAGATCGATCTTGTTCAAGTCTAGATGGGTCCACCAGGGTCTCTCTGCCATTATTTTAATTGTATCAAGCCATCCTGTTACTGATCATCCTCTTCGCCTTGTTCCTTCTATTCTTCCGATCATGATGTCCTTCTCCAGTAAATGCTCTCTTTGAATGATGTGTCCAAGGTACGCAAGTCGTAGCTTGGTGATCCTTGCTTCGGCTGACATATCTGGCTTGGTTTGTTTAAAACATTGCAATGTGTTATATCTGTGTATGACTTCCTTTACAAATGTCTTATATCCCAGTTTTTTATTCTCGTAGTAATATGTTTACAGGAGTTAGTGGAAAGCAACCAGGGTTCAACCTATTATCGGACTGTGTGAAGGGGCCTTTATGTGGTAATTCAATAAAAACTTTATTAGTCAAAAATTAAAAATGTTATGATGATAATCGATCTTGAGACATTAAAAAATAATCATGACTTACTTATACGACCAGCAGATAAGGGGGAAGTATTAGTTTTTATGAACGCTGGTTTATATCATTCTCTGAACATGACCCATCTTAATGATTGTGTATAAGAAAAACTGCATTGTGACCCCACTCCTAAGTTCCAAAAGGAACTCCTTTCCCTTCTACACAAAGGCTTGCACATAGGAGCCATTGACAGCAAACTTGTTGAATATCTGTATGTCACTGATCCCGTTGCACCTATTCACCATGCGTTACCGATGGTACACAAAAATACCTTCCCTCCCCCATTAAGACTGATCATCTCAGACATAGGCCCCATGAACGAACGCTTGGGAGCAAGGGTGGATCCTTACTTGCAACCACTGGTGATAAATATTCCAGGGTATATCTGAGACACCAAGGCTGTACTTTCCACCCTTGAACATCTCCCTTGGCAACCTCATTTCAAGTGGCTTACAGGTGATGTGGTGGGATTGTATCACATGCAGTGGCCATTAAATATCTGACTTATTTTTTATAAACCTATAGCACATACACCATCCCTATCCAGGATTTCTTGTTAATGTCGATTGCGTTTTTACTGGAACACAACTTTTTTTTTACAAGTGTTTTTTAGTCAGAAACTGGGTGTTAGCAGGGGAGAGACATTCTCTCCCTCTCTTGCTAACATAGTGATGGCTGTGTGGGAGGAGCAATTTCTTTTCAGCAAAAAATTATTTTTAAAAATAAAATTAAAAAAAATAAAATTTTTTGGTTCGGTCGCTATATGTCATGATCCCAGTGCAGGTTTGGCCTGCACACCAGGGGTTAATGTCTTGATCCTAGTGCGGGCTCTGACCTGCACACCTGGGGTTTATTATTATGGCCTCTCTTTGGTTCGGGGAGAGCTTCTTATAGCCCTAGGAAGCTCCAATCCCCGTCAGTTATACTTTTGCCCTTGGCTGAGTGTGTTGACCCCTGATTGCCTGTGCCTGTGTTCTAGTTTGTTTGTATGGTTCTGACCCGGTTCTGTTTCCCGTTGTGATTTTGCCTCTTGATTCTGTACTGTGTATATGCTTCTCTGGTTTTCTGACTCCTGCCACGTCCCTGACTATTCTTGATTTGCCTGCTCCTTGTGTACTGCGTTGTCTCTCACGTTTACTGACCTCGGCTTGTCTTGGATTCCGTCTCCCTCTGGTGCCCCGTCCTTTACCTGGTGTCCGGTGACCCCCTTTCCATTCTCCAGGGTCCCAGTAGCTCCCTGCACTCATCCCCAGCTACAGGACGCTAAGCTCCGCCCCCTGGGGGGTCACATGACCGCAGGTCCTGGCAGTACACTTACCACTTGGTGTTCTGCTAACTCAAGCTCTGCTGTATTGCTATCGTCTTGCCCAGCACTCGGGCGCTGTGAGTACCGCTGTCACAGGCCGTCGGAGGCTCCAGGCTCCCACTGTCAGAGCTGCTGAAACCGCTGGTAAGTGCCCACCTAGCGGTTTCTCGTGATATTATAACTGACCTTGAACTTTTTTTTTTTTTTCCCTCTGCAGCATGGACCCAATGCATGCTTTATCTGAGCAGGTGAAACACTTGACTCAGTTGCTGCAGAAGCTAAATTTGGAGCACCAAACTCTGGCCCAATCCCAACGGAAGGTTGCGGATTCGGTTCAGGGGGTGCTATCCGCAGGGTTTCAGCAGGAGTGGGCTAGAGATGTCTTTTTAGTCTCACCCGAACCTCCGGTTAAGTTACCAGATACTTTTGCTGGTAACAAAAGTAATTTTAGAGTATTTAAGGAGGGCTGTAAACTTTTTTTCTCTTTGAGACCCCGCTCCTCTGGGGATGAGAAACAGAGGGTGGGGGTTTTTATGTCCCTGCTTAGGGGGGCCCCGCAAGCCTGGGCATTTTCTCTTTCCTCTTCTGCCCCGGAGAGAATGAGTGTGCATGCATTTTTTGAGGCCTTAGGGCATATTTACGATGAGCCGGATAGAGTGCGCTTGGCTGAGGATAAGGTGATGAGTGTCTGTCAGGGGAAGCACTCGGCCGAGTGGTTCTGTTCTGAATTTAGAAGTTGGGCAGCCGAGGTTTCGTGGAGTGATGCCGCCCTTCGGGGGTTGTTCCGTAGAGGCCTGTGTGAACGTCTAAAGGATGCCCTGGCACTTCATCCTCCACCTGACTCCCTGGAGGATGCCATGACCCAAGCGGTTTGCATGGATCGCAGACTGTGGGCTAGAGGCATTATGCAGTTGGAAACATCGTTATTCTCCAGTGGAGATGAGACCCGGACTCCTCCTGTGGCTATGGAGGTGAATGCTATCACCTGTGAGAAGGAAAGAAGACGCCGCCGTGAGAAGCAGTTTGCTTCTATTGTGGGGAATCTGGACATTGGAAGAAGGACTGCCCCTCCTGTCCGTCATCTTCCAAGGTGGCGGGAAACGACTAGGTCTGGGTAGTAGTCGAGGAGGCTACCCAGACCTTCAGGTACATTTTTCCTCACTTGCAAAAATTGTGCTTCAGGTGGAACTGGAACTTGGTGATGGTCCTGTTCAGACTACCGCCTTTATTGACTATGGTTCTGCTGTTAATCTGATTGACACCCGGATATTGACTCTTAATAAGATAGGGACAGTCAGGCTTCAGGATCCTGTTAAACTTGTGGCTATTGACTCGTCCCCTCTTACCCGGGACGGTATCTATTTCAGGTCTGAACTTTTTTCTCTGAAAGTGGGTCCTACTCATGTGGAAAAACTAAGTTGTCTTGTGTTAGATAATTTGCCTGCGGGACTGGTACTGGGGATGCCTTAGCTTCAACGCCATAATCCTACCATTGATTGGGTGACGGGGGAGATCACTCAATGGGGATGCAGGGATAAATGTTGTAACCTGGGACCTCTTGTCAACTCTGTTAAATCTGTATCTGTGTCGTCTGTCGGTCTGGAGGGTATTCCGGAATACCTGAAGGATTTCGAAGACGTGTTTTCCGAAAGCGAGGCTGAGGCGCTGCCACCACATAGACCCTATGATTGTGCCATTGATTTAGTACCTGGAGCCAAGTTGCCTAAGGCTCGGTTGTTCAATTTGTCCGAGCAAAAGCGCCAAGCCATGAAGGAGTACATAGCTGAGAGTCTCCGCAAAGGGCATATTAGGCCTTCTGTTTCACCCGTAGCAGCAGGATTCTTCTTCGTGAAGAAGAAAGATGGTGGTTTGCGGCCGTGTCTCGACTTTCGGGAACTTAACAAGATAACGGTTAGGAACACTTACCCACTTTCCCTCATTCCAGACTTATGTAACCAGTTATCAGGGGCCCAATGGTTCTCCAAATTAGATATCCGGGGAGCCTACAACCTGATAAGGGTTCGGGAAGGGGACGAATGGAAAACGGCGTTCCTTACATCAGAGGGACTCTTTGAAAACCTGGTGATGCCATTTGGGTTAACTAATGCCCCCGCTATTTTCCAGAACTTTATCAATGTTGTGTTTTCAGACCTGATAGGCCGTTTTGTTATCATTTATTTGGATGACATTTTGATATATTCCCCGGACAGTCTTACTTGCAACATCTACAGACAGTTCTCCAGAGACTCAGGGAGAATCAATTGTTTGTGAAATTGGAGAAATGTTCGTTTTTCGTTCAGGAACTGTCTTTTTTGGGGCTGATTGTGTCCGGTGTGGGGTTTCGTATGGATCCTAAGAAGGTGCTGGCTATTGTAGACTGGGTTCAGCCTCGAGATCTCAAGGGGCTCCAGCGCTTTTTAGGATTTGCAAACTATTATCGGAGATTCATTAAAGGTTTCTCACAAGTGGTTAAACCACTCACTGATCTTACCCAGAAGGGTGCTGATGTAAAAAATTGGTCGAGACTTGCTAAAGAATCCTTCTCAGCGCTTAAGAAATGTTTCATGTCCGCCCCAGTGTTGGTTCAGCCAGACCCGTCCAAACCTTTTATTGTGGAGGTGGATGCTTCTGAAGTGGGGGTGGGTGCTGTGTTGTCCCAGGGTCCGGCCACCCTTACTAATCTCAAACCCTGTGCCTTCTTCTCCAAGAAGTTCTCTTCCGCTGAGAGAAACTATGATGTAGGCAATAGAGAACTTCTTGCGGTCAAGCTGGCATTCGAAGAATGGAGGCACTTTTTGGAAGGGGCGGCTCACCCTATCACTGTTATCACAGATAACAAAAATTTGGCATACCTTGAATCTGCTAAGAGGCTTACGCCTAGACAAGCCCGTTGGTCACTTTTTTTTCACGATTTCAATTCTCCATTACTTTTTGACCGGGGTCCAAAAATGTTAAAGCGGATGCCCTGTCCAGAAGTTTTGACCCTGTGTCTCCCCCCGAGCCACCGTCCTCCATTCTTCGTCCGGGGGTGGTAGTGGCGGGGATCTCGACAGAGTTGGAACAAGAAATTTTGAGGGCTCAGTTCCTAGCTCTGGTGGCCAGGCCAGGGGATAAATTGTTTGTTCCAGAATTATTGCGGCCTAGACTTCTGCAGGAGTTTCATGAGTCTAGGCTTAGTGCTCATCCTGGTATCACGGCCACTAGAGAGGCAGTAGCCAGGGTGTTTTGGTGGCCTTCAATGGGGTCCGATGTTAAGAAATTCATTTCTGCTTGTGGAGTTTGTGCCCGTTCCAAAAGCTCGCATAGCCGGCCGGCTGGGGAACTCATACCTTTACCGGTTCCTGAAAGGCCATGGACTCATCTCTCCATGGACTTTATTACCGGTCTTCCACCTTCCAGGGGCAATACCGTGATTTGGGTGGTGGTGGACAGGTTTTCTAAACAGGCCCATTTCGTTCCCTTGGCAGCATTACCCTCAGCAGAAACATTGTCAAGATTGTTTGTGCTGCATGTGGTCCGTTTGCATGGGGTACCCCTGAATGTTGTGTCTGACAGAGGTGTGCAGTTTGTGGCAAAATTTTGGAGGGCATTCTGTAAGAAATTGGGCATCTCACTCTCCTTCTCGTCGGCATATCACCCGGAAAGTAATGGTCAGACGGAGCGTACCAATCAATCCCTGGAACAGACTCTCAGGTGTCTGACCTCCGCCAGACAGGAGGATTGGTGTGATGCGTTACCGTTGGCGGAATTCGCCTTTAACAACCGAGTGAGTCAATCCACCAACATGTCCCCATTCCTGATTAATTATGGGTTTAATCCCCATTTTGGGGAGTTTTCACGGTTGGATTCCGGTTGTCCAGGGGCGGAGGGATCCGTTCTATGGTTAAAAAATATCTGGGCTGAAGTCCAGCGTAATATATCTCGGGCCCAGGGGAGGTATAAATATTTTGCGGACAAAAAGAGAGCCCCGGGACACATGTTTCAGGTGGGGAGAAGGTTTGGCTTTCTACACGTAACATCAACTTGAAGATACCATCAGCTAAATTGGGACCGAAGTTCATCGGTCCGTACGAGATTGTGGAGATAGTCAATCCTGTGGCATATAGGTTGCATCTCCCCCCGTCCTTAAAAATAACCAATGTGTTCCATAAATCTCTGTTGAAACCCGTGGGGTCTGTCAAGGAGGACTCTGAGTCTGTTGTTCCTCCAGTGTTAGTGGAGGGTCACTTGGAGTATGAGGTCGGACACATTGTGGACTCTCGGCGGGTCCGCCGCTCCTTACAGTACCTGGTCCACTGGAAGGGATATGGACCAGAGGATCGCTCATGGGTCTCTGCTCGCTTGGTACATGCTGATCGCCTGGTTCGGGCTTTCCATGCCAGGTACCCGGGCAAGCCTGGGGGTCCAGAGGCCCCCCGTTGAGAGGGGGGTACTGTCATGATCCCAGTGCAGGTTTGGCCTGCACACCAGGGGTTAATGTCTTGATCCTAGTGCGGGCTCTGACCTGCACACCTGGGGTTTATTATTATGGCCTCTCTTTGGTTCGGGGAGAGCTTCTTATAGCCCTAGGAAGCTCCAATCCCCGTCAGTTATACTTTTGCCCTTGGCTGAGTGTGTTGACCCCTGATTGCCTGTGCCTGTGTTCTAGTTTGTTTGTATGGTTCTGACCCGGTTCTGTTTCCCGTTGTGATTTTGCCTCTTGATTCTGTACTGTGTATATGCTTCTCTGGTTTTCTGACTCCTGCCACGTCCCTGACTATTCTTGATTTGCCTGCTCCTTGTGTACTGCGTTGTCTCTCACGTTTACTGACCTCGGCTTGTCTTGGATTCCGTCTCCCTCTGGTGCCCCGTCCTTTACCTGGTGTCCGGTGACCCCCTTTCCATTCTCCAGGGTCCCAGTAGCTCCCTGCACTCATCCCCAGCTACAGGACGCTAAGCTCCGCCCCCTGGGGTCACATGACCGCAGGTCCTGGCAGTACACTCACCACTTGGTGTTCTGCTAACTCCAGCTCTGCTGTATTGCTATCGTATTGCCCAGCACTCGGGTGCTGTGAGTACCGCTGTCATAGGCCGTCGGAGGCTCCAGGCTCCCACTGTCAGAGCTGCTGAAACCGCTGGTAAGTGCCCACCTAGCGGTTTCTCGTGATACTATATAGATGATTTGATATTTATTTGGGCAGGTACACATGATAAAGCAATATCTTTTTTTCTTACATCAACAAAAACATATTTAACCTCAAATACACTCATATGTATGACACTGATCAAATGAATTTTTTGGAAATTCACCTAGCTACTAGTGTTGAGCGATACGATACCGCAAGTATCGGGTATCGGCCGATGTTAGCTGTATCGGACTTTCGATTCCGAGTTCCGATATTGTCGTCTTATCGGATACCGGAATCGGAATTGTCACTGTCACTGTCAGTGTCCGTCGGTCGGGTCTGTCAGGAGTCAGCGGCACTTACCTGGCAGAAGATCTCCGGCGGTCACGGCCTGGACTGCTTGATGGCCGCCATCATCTTTTCCCGGAAGTCACATGCAGTTTCTCGCGATAACTGCAGTGACTGCTGGGTAATCCCGGCCGTAAAGCAGTCAGTCCGATGACGTCACCGCCGGGGAAGCAGGTAATCAGTTGTGCTGCGTCGCGATGACAGGCTCTGCCTGTCATTGCGATGTAGCAGAGCTGGATCGTCGTGGGACACTCGTTACTATGGACTGCGTCGGACAGGTGGTATACTGTTGGTTTGTTTTTTTCCTTTTTTTACAGGAGATCGATGGCGTCGCAGGAATGAGAGTATAATAAAAGAAATGAAAACTGTGTTGTCTCTTTTATTTCATTAAAAGACTTTTTTCTTGCTTTGTCTTTTTTTTATACATTTAAAAACTTTGGGATTAATAATGGATCGGTGTCTTATTGACGTCTATCCATTATTAACCGGGCTTATTGTCACCGTGCAATCAACGGTGACATTAACCCCTTATTACCCCACTTGCCACCGCTACAGGGCAGTGGGAAGAGCCGGGTAAAGTGCCACAATTGGCACATCTTTTGATGCGCCAAATGTGGGGCTGCTGTAGCTGTAGCGCCGGCGTCCTCTGCCAGGCAGGGACGCTGTTCCCCTGCGCCAGCGTCCTCTGCCAGGCAGGGACGTCGCTCCCCTTACCCTCACACAGCGTCCTCCTTCCGCCCTGCTGGGGCTGCGCGCTCCTTCCCTGCCACTGGGCTTAGGGCGCGCGCGCGTGCACGCCCCCGCTCTTAAAGGGGCCGCGCGCATCTTTCAAAAAAGGTCCCCGGCCAATGCCGGAGGACTCCACCCTATATAAAGTACTTCCTCCTTAATGGAGGTGCCCGAGCAATGTTGTTGTTGCACTGTTTACTCTGCTTCAGCCCTCAGGGTCCGTTACCAGTTACCTGCCTGTTTCCTGCGTTTGCTGTCTGCTACCTGCCCGCAAGCCTGCCTGGAGGTTCGGCCGTCACATGCGGTGACCATCGGCAATTCCAGAGACTCTCGCCTGCTCACTTGGGGGCGCTCATCTGCCATCTGCCTGCAAGCCTACCTGGAGGTTCGGCTATCACCTGCGGTGTCCATCGGCTGTTCCAGAGACTCTCGCCTGCTCACTTGGGGGCGCTCATCTGCCATCTGCCTGCAAGCCTACCTGGAGGTTCGGCTATCACCCGCGGTGTCCATCGGCTATTCCAGAGACTCTCGCCTGCTCACTTGGGGGCGCTCATCTGTCATCTGCCTGCTAGCCTACCGGGAGGCTCCACCGTCTCAGGTCGTATATACCTGTCCATTCAGAGACTGCCCCGGCCCCTTGCCTGCCTGTTTATCCAGAGACTGCCCCGGTCACTTGCCGTGACTACCTGCCTGTCTACCCAGAGACTGCCCCGGTCACTTGCCGTGACTACCCGCCTGTTTATCCAGAGACTGCCCCGGTCACTTGCCGTGACTACCTGCCTGTCTACCCAGAGACTGCCCCGGTCACTTGCCGTGACTACCCGCCTGTCTATCCAGAGACTGCCCCGGTCACTTGCCGTGACTACCCGCCTGTCTATCCAGAGACTGCCCCGGTCACTTGCCGTGACCTCCCACCTGTCTATCCAGAGACTGCCCCCGTCACTTGCAGTGACTTCCTGTCCGTCTCCCCGGGCGCCACCCGCTCCTTTACAAGGAAAGCCTCCTTGTATAATAAAGCTCAGAGGTTCCGCCTCCCAGACCCGTTACAGTTTGCTCGGGCCATGGAACCCGGTGGCACCCAAACTCCCTCGCTCTCTGACCTGTGTCATGAACTGTCTCGTCAGAGGTCTCAACAGGAGTCCATCCTGGGTCACCTGCGGAATGTTAATTCCCGCCTGGACACCCTGACTACTTCACCAGCCACCACCGCGGGCGCCATGACTCGCAATCCGGCAGTTCCGCTGCTTACCAATTCTGTGGTTTCCGTTCCTGGACCTCGACTTTCAGCTCCTCCTCGGTTTGGAGGCGACCCTGCTCTGGCTCGGGGTTTCATTAACCAGTGCACCCTGCATTTTGAACTCCTGGCACACCAGTTTAACTCCGACCGGGCCAAAATTGCCTTCATCATGTCCCATCTCACCGGAGAGGCCCTGGCCTGGCTAAATCCTCTTTGGGAGAGAGAAGATCCTCTGGTGTCTGACCTGTCTGCTTTTCTCTCAGCCTTCCGGAAGGTATTCGACGAACCCGGACGGAAGACCTCCTCTGCATCATCTCTGCTGCGTCTCCGTCAGGGAAGTCTCACCGTGGGTCAATATGCCATACGGTTTCGTACCCTTGCCTCGGAGCTGGCTTGGGATAATGACGCTCTGATATCTGTCTTCTGGGAGGGTCTGTCCGGCCATATTAAAGATGAACTTGCCGGTCGGGACATTCCAACCTCTCTCGATGACCTAATAACTCTTGCCAATCGAATTGATCTACGGTTCCAGGAGCGCGCTAAAGAGGTCACCCGTGAGAGAAGGTTTCCTCGTCTAGCTCCTTCTTTTCAGAGACCTGTAACTCCTTCCGTTTCTCCTTAGGTACACTCTTCTGAGCCTATGCAAGTCGACCAGACCAAGATGGTCAAAGCCCGTCAGGACTTACGTCGTGCCGAGGGGAGTTGCTTCTACTGTGGCAGTAAGGAGCACCGGATCCGTACCTGCCCAGAGAGGTCGGGAAACGCCTGTGTCTAGGTTCGCTCGGAGAGGTCCACCTAGACAAAAATAAATCCTCTTCATCTCTGCTGCTGTCAGTCTCAATTCTCCTCGGTGAGAACCGTTATTTCGAACTAGCCCAACTTGATTCTGGAGCAGCCGGGAATCTTGTTTCACAGGCTCTAGTAGAAAAATATCGCATTCCTACCAAACCTCTGGTTGAACCAGTATCTGTTGCTGCTGTGGATGGGGGTCTCCTACCACGTCTAGTGTTGAGCATTCCGATACCGCAAGTATCGGGTATCGGCCGATATTCGCGTTATCGGAATTCCGATACTTAATTCCGATACTTTTTCAATATCGTATACCGGAATCGGAAGTTCCCATAATTCTTTGAGAGGCAATGTGATTTTAGTCAGCCAATGAGGAATCCTACGAAGTGTGGGCACATCCTGTAATGATGCGGTCATCTTAACTAATGGCATGGCTGTGATTGGCTGCTGAAATTATGTCAGAATGCACTATAAAAGGCGCCGCAGCCATTTTAGCGTCACTGTGCTGTGAACTCAGTAAGGGACAGAACGCTGCTGTGCTGACTCTGAGGGACAGTTAGATATTGCGATTTTGTGTACTACTGTGCTTGAGGCAGGCTAGTTTACCAACCGCTGTGTAAAGCTTCATTTTGCCAGTGTTGTTTTAACAGCTCTGTGCAAGGTGTGTGTGTGACAGTGCAGGTGACGCTGCAGTTTGCTCTGCATCCACCGCTGTTTGTAGGCATCTGCACGTGTCACTGACTCTTTTTTTTTTTATTTTATTTAGTGGAATTGGTGCAGCTCCATTATATTAGAAAAAAATCAAATCTATTAGTGTGACGTGCTTCCATCCGTATACAATACATTGGTTGCAAACACTATAGAAGTACAGAAAGGAGCTTTTCACAGATAGTGAATAGTTGTGTTTCAGTGTTCACTGCAGTCTGTGAGGTTTTGATTTTTTGAGTGCAGATCACGCTCCAGTTAGTTCTTCAACCACTGCTGGTTGTAGTCTGCTGAGCGTGTGTCACTGCCTCATCCTTCACATTTTTCTCTAATTGGTGCTGCTCCATTTTAGTGGAAAAAAATCTAATCTATTAGTGTGACGCGCTTCCATCCGTATACAATACATTGGTTGCAAACACTATAGAAGTACACAAAGGAGTAGCCTTTCACAGATTGTGGACAGTTGTGTTTCAGTGTTCACTTCAGTCTGTGTTTTTTACTTTTTTGAGTGCACATCACGCTCCAGTTACTTGTTCAAGCACTGCTGCTTGTACTCTGCTGAGCGTGTCTCAGTGGCTCATCCTTTTCATTTATCTCCAATTGGTTCTGCTACATTCCATTTAAAATAAATCTAATCTATTAGTGTGACGCGCTTCCATCCGTATACAATACATTGGTTGCAAACACTATAGAAGTAGACAAAGGAGTAGCCTTTCACAGATTGTGAATAGTTGTGTTTCAGTGTTCACTGCAGTCTGTGAGGTATTTTTAATTTTTTTTTTTTTTAAAATGCAGATCACGCTCCATTTACTTCTTCAACCACCGCTGCGTGTACTCTGCTGAGTGTCTGTCACTGGCTCATCCTTGTCATTTTTCTAAAATTGGTGCTGCTTTATTCTATTTAAAATAATTCAAATCTATTACAGTGACGTGCTTCCATCCGTATACAATACATTGGTTGCAAACACTATAGAAGTAGACAAAGGAGTAGCCTTTCACAGATTGTGAATAGTTGTGTTTCAGTGTTCACTGCAGTCTGTGAGGTATTTTATATTTTTTTTTTTTTAAAATGCAGATCACGCTCCATTTACTTCTTCAACCACCGCTGCGTGTACTCTGCTGAGTGTCTGTCACTGGCTCATCCTTGTCATTTTTCTAAAATTGGTGCTGCTTTATTCTATTTAAAATAATTCAAATCTATTACAGTGACGTGCTTCCATCCGTATACAATACATTGGTTGCAAACACTATAGAAGTAGACAAAGGAGTAGCCTTTCACAGATTGTGAATAGTTGTGTTTCAGTGTTCACTGCAGTCTGTGAGGTATTTTATTTTTTTTTTTTTAAAATGCAGATCACGCTCCATTTACTTCTTCAACCACCGCTGCGTGTACTCTGCTGAGTGTCTGTCACTGGCTCATCCTTGTCATTTTTCTAAAATTGGTGCTGCTTTATTCTATTTAAAATAATTCAAATCTATTACAGTGACGTGCTTCCATCCGTATACAATACATTGGTTGCAAACACTATAGAAGTAGACAAAGGAGTAGCCTTTCACAGATTGTGAATAGTTGTGTTTCAGTGTTCACTGCAGTCTGTGAGGTATTTTTAAATTTTTTTTTTTTTAAAATGCAGATCACGCTCCATTTACTTCTTCAACCACCGCTGCGTGTACTCTGCTGAGTGTCTGTCACTGGCTCATCCTTGTCATTTTTCTAAAATTGGTGCTGCTTTATTCTATTTAAAATAATTCAAATCTATTACAGTGACGTGCTTCCATCCGTATACAATACATTGGTTGCAAACACTGTAGAAGTAGACAAAGGAGTAGCCTTTCACAGATTGTGAATAGTTGTGTTTCAGTGTTCACTGCAGTCTGTGAGGTATTTTTATTTATTTTTTTTTTTAAAATGCAGATCACGCTCCATTTACTTCTTCAACCACCGCTGCGTGTACTCTGCTGAGTGTCTGTCACTGGCTCATCCTTGTCATTTTTCTAAAATTGGTGCTGCTTTATTCTATTTAAAATAATTCAAATCTATTACAGTGACGTGCTTCCATCCGTATACAATACATTGGTTGCAAACACTATAGAAGTAGACAAAGGAGTAGCCTTTCACAGATTGTGAATAGTTGTGTTTCAGTGTTCACTGCAGTCTGTGAGGTATTTTTATTTTATTTTTTTTTTAAAATGCAGATCACGCTCCATTTACTTCTTCAACCACCGCTGCGTGTACTCTGCTGAGTGTCTGTCACTGGCTCATCCTTGTCATTTTTCTAAAATTGGTGCTGCTTTATTCTATTTAAAATAATTCAAATCTATTACAGTGACGTGCTTCCATCCGTATACAATACATTGGTTGCAAACACTATAGAAGTAGACAAAGGAGTAGCCTTTCACAGATTGTGAATAGTTGTGTTTCAGTGTTCACTGCAGTCTGTGAGGTATTTTTATTTTTTTTTTTTTTTAAATGCAGATCACGCTCCATTTACTTCTTCAACCACCGCTGCGTGTACTCTGCTGAGTGTCTGTCACTGGCTCATCCTTGTCATTTTTCTAAAATTGGTGCTGCTTTATTCTATTTAAAATAATTCAAATCTATTACAGTGACGTGCTTCCATCCGTATACAATACATTGGTTGCAAACACTATAGAAGTAGACAAAGGAGTAGCCTTTCACAGATTGTGAATAGTTGTGTTTCAGTGTTCACTGCAGTCTGTGAGGTATTTTTATTTTTTTTTTTTTTAAAATGCAGATCACGCTCCATTTACTTCTTCAACCACCGCTGCGTGTACTCTGCTGAGTGTCTGTCACTGGCTCATCCTTGTCATTTTTCTAAAATTGGTGCTGCTTTATTCTATTTAAAATAATTCAAATCTATTACAGTGACGTGCTTCCATCCGTATACAATACATTGGTTGCAAACAATATAGAAGTACACAAACGGCCTTTCACAGCTACTGAACATGGGTTTTTAATTTTTAACTAAAATATGTATTTTTTCAAATGACACAAATATAAGTAATGTTGAAGAGGAATAGTCCTACATCCATTGTTTGCACAATATTACAGGTGTACATCATGTCCCTTAATCAACAATGTATTATTATATTTACTTGTATGCTTTTATTTAAAAGCCAAGAACACAGAAGGATAACCTTCGCACTGCAGCTGTTGTCAAAGTTCAACCCACATTATGCACTTCCAACATTGCAGCATTTGAGGCATGATGTGAGTTGGATTGGTCAAAGTTATGGAGTGAGAAGGTTCACCATCAGTACCCTATAGCATAAGTATGCTTTTGTGTTAGCATTTATGTTAGACATGTGGATATCTGCCATAATATGTCACAATTATTTAGTTACAGATTTGTTACCAACACTAATCATTGAATGGTTTTAAATTTGACGTTTCACTTGTTTACAGCTTAGAAATAAGGGTGTAGCCTGATATCTATGTGTAGCACTAGCCACTTTAACATGTCATGTTTTTTTCAACATGTGTAGCTAGGTAGCAGTAATTTTTGCCGGACACACAGCAGGGGAACAGCAGGCGTTACTGAACCCCACTATCACTATAGCTTGTGTATTGGTCTGTGGACACGACACTTCTGAGCAGCAACTGGCAGTGTTGTAGCCCAGGGAGTATAGCTCAGGTGGTAGAAAGATGAACATAACAGGAGACATGGAAAACGTTGCCAACCAGTTAGTTAATCTGAAACCGGACAGGCAAATTCAGGCGAGATCCATGCCTAGTTCATTTTCAGAAAAGTAAGCGTTCTACATTATCGGAGGATAGTCGCATGCAACGGTCTGTTAGTACACCACCTGCAGCAGTAAAGACGCGCTCCGATAATACACTGGCAGCAGATCAAGCCAGCACCTCCAATGCATACTGGCTAAGCTCTGGCCATGTATCCAGCTTAGAGACACAAAACTTGAATGGGGAAGAGCCATCTGGGAGTACACTGAGAGGGCAAGACATGTAGTCTGTCACCATCTTACGGAAATGTTGCCTCCTGCTGATGGAGCCGTCTCGGATGGTGTAGACATTGGTGGCGCTGCCACAAAACTTCGACACATTTGGAACATACTGTTCTTGCCCTGTGCAGAGGCGCTGCTTGTGCTCCCTCTTGTTGCAGAGCTGTCTCCACTGCCTCGACGCACAGAGCTGCTTTGTAAATCAGTAGCAGCAGCAGTGCTCTCGGCTGGAATGGAGAACATTATGGATTGCACCAGTGTGTCTTGGTACTTCCGCATTTTACGCTCCCGGTTCAACGGTGTGATGAGGCTTTGTAAGTTGTCCCGGTAGCGAGGGTCTAGGAGGGTGTACACCCAATAATCAGACGTGGTGTGAATGTGTTCGATGCGGCGGTCGTTTGTCAGCCACTGCAGCATGAAATCAACCATGTGCTGCAGACTCCCAACTGGCCAAGAAACGTTGTCCCCTGCAAGAGGCGTCATCTCCGCCTGCTGTG
Organism: Oophaga sylvatica; assembly: GCA_033576555.1. Classification (NCBI taxonomy): domain Eukaryota; kingdom Metazoa; phylum Chordata; class Amphibia; order Anura; family Dendrobatidae; genus Oophaga; species Oophaga sylvatica. The sequence goes on from JARQOD010000006.1 coordinate 33,023,747, forward strand.
CATCACCCCACCCTTGGTCTACATACTGACTAGAGCATTGTCTACCTCCCTCTGGAGCGATGTCTTCCTCCTCCATTGACTCCTCCTCATCCTCCTCACAAAGTCCTTCAAATACATATAAATTTACAAAATTTAAAACTCAAAATTTAAAAACTTTGTATCATAATTCTGTAACATCAGTTTATGGAAACACAATAGCATTACAAAAGGATAGACAAAAAATGTACATTATGTGCTTTGTAAATACATTAAAAGTTTGTAATGGTTATGAAAATATAGACAGCGACTCTGGAGGTTCAATTGTTGATACAGCATGGTACTTTGAAAGTCCTCCAGCCCTTTGTGAGGAACCACGTTGCGCTGACTGTCCAGAAGGTGATGGAATTTGTGACTCCTCATCCTCCACCTCTTCCAAAACCTCATGCCTTAGTGCTTGCAGTGTTTTTTGAAGCAGGCAGATAAGGGGGACAGTCAGGCTGACTAGTGCATCATCTGCACTCGCCATCCGCGTTGACTCATCAAACGCACGCAAAACGTGACAGATATCCTTCATAGAGTTATTCGCCACTCATTACACTGGCAGTGGCTGCCCATTCATTATAGGATCCAATTCTAATTACTGGTTCTCACCAACAAAGCTCTCCACAGCGCAGCACCCCCCTACATCTCCTCCCTTATTTATATTTATCGGCCTAACCGACTGCTGCACTCTGCAAACGACCTTCGACTAACCTCTGCACTAATCCGTACCTCCCACTCCCAACTCCAAGACTTCACCCGCGCTGCGCCAATCCTCTGGAATGCTCTACCCCAAGAAATTAGGACTATCCGCAATTTGGATGGTTTCAGGCGCTCCCTCAAAACACATTTGTTCACAGTGGCCTATCACATTCACTAATCAAAGTCATTCTATGTGTAATTCTGTGTGTGTAGCCCATTCACTATCTCCATGCATCCCTCACTCCCTTAAAATGGCTGGACCATCATTGTAAAAACACCATTGTATATAAACACCTGTACTTTGTATCTCCCCCACCTCATTGTAGATTGTAAGCTTTCACCAGCAGGGGCGGCTGATTTTGCTTTAATTATTGTATTGTTAACGTTGTTACTTATGACTTGTGTTTTGAAACTGTTAAACTGTAAAGCACTGCGGAATATTATGGCGCTATATAAATAAATAATATTATTATTCTTATTATAGAGGCCCACTCAGTAGTGGTGAAGTGTGAACGGCGCAAATTGCGAGTTGACTGCGCCTGATGCAGCTGATACTCCATTACTGTTGGCTGCTGCTCACACAACCGCTCCAACATATGTAACGAGGAATTCCACCTGGTGGGTACGTCACATATGATGCGATGTTCATGAAGGTGAAATCTGCGTTGCAGAGCTGCAATCAGCGATCTGGCCATGCTGGAACGTCGCAAGTGAGCGCACTCTAGGCGGACCTTGTGCAGCAGTGCATCAAGATCCGGATAGTCCCTCAAAAAACTCTGCACGACCAAGTTGAGCACATATGACAGACATGGTATGTGAGTGAGGTTGCCAAGGCCCAGAGCTGACACCAGATTTCGGCCATTGTCACACACTACCAAGCCTGCCTGTAGATTCTCTTCCAAAAACCACACGTCGCTCTCCTGCTTTATGGCATTACAGAGCTCCTGCGCTGTGTGGCTAAGATTCCCCATGGAAATTAATTTCAGGATGGCCTGTTGACATTTGGACACGGCTGTGCTCATATCGGTCGCAACAGGTAAACGTTCACGGGTCCATGTGGAGGTAGACCGTGACGGCTCCTGCAGCGATGATTCTGAGGAACTGGAATAGGAGGAGGAATCAATGTGTACAGACTTGATTCCTGCAATCCTTGGAGTTGGCAGAACACGTACAGCGCCACTCGCAAGATCAGTACCCGGCTGCACAACATTGACCCAATGGGCAGTGAGGGAAAGGTATTGTCCCTGGCCATGGGTGTTAGAACCCTCTTGTTAGGTTTTGTTTCAGTTTGCTGGTCACATGACCTTTTTTCCCTATTTAGTCTGGCTCCGCCCTTCTGGCTTTGCTTGACTTCATTGTATTATCTACTGTTAAGCTAGCCGGGTGCTTAGGTGCCTTAATCTGTCAGTTTTGCTTGATGTTAGGATCACAAAGTATTTATTTTTCTGTTTAATTATCCATGCTACAATTTATGTTAGGAGGTGTCCACCTTTTCTCACAGTCCCTAGATCTTGTAGGGATTACTCCCTCGCAACTATAGGTCTTCGTTCACACTAGATGAGGACTTTAGCGGGTCTGGTCGCAGGATCAGGTTCCCCGTTACATCGTAGGGATTCAGCTTAGTTGTATTGTAGGGACAGAATTCCCTTCTTTCCTTACTGGTTGTAGCAGATCATAACAATGGGTACTGGTCCACGCATCGGTGGTCAGGTGGACCTTGCTACTGAGGGCTTTTAGTAGCGCATGTTTAATTTTTCCCTCAACATGCTTTTGCAGACCAGGGACGGCTTGCCTGCTGAAATGAAATCGGCTTGGCACATTGTATTGTGGGATTGACAATGATATTCAGTTACGGAAACTGTCTGTCTCCACCAGCCTGAATCACAGCATTTCAAGGGACAGGAGTTTTGCAATGCCAGCATTCAGAGCCTGTGCTCGTGCATGGTTTGCGGAGTATGGCCGTCTTTTATCCCATGCCTGTGCTACCGATGGCTGTTTTGTGGCCTGGGAGTGTGAGGATGACAGGGAACTTGCTGCTGTGTGTGGAATAACAGTTTGTCTCTGGACAACAGTGGCCGAGGTTCTTCCATGGCGATCCTGTGAGGAAGCAGAACCAGCTGTGTGTGAGCTCGATGAAGAGGCTTCAACACAACCTGAAGATGTAGGTGCTGCTGTAGGTTGGCCTACATCTCTAGTGTGTCTTTGTAACTCAACTACGTGCTTTGTCCGCACATGTTTCCACATATTTGTGGTATTGAGGTGACTGACACTTTTAGCTATTTTTAATTTTTGATTACACAGCTTGCATTTCACATAGCAAATATCATGTGCAAGTGTGTGAAAAAAGGACCACGCAGTGCAAGTCCTGGGAGCGCACGTTTTGACTTTTGGAAGACAACTGCTCCGAACAGGTGCCAAACTGGAGGCTACAGGCAACCGAGTCTGCAGCCTAACTCTCCCTCCTGTTTGTACCGTTGGGGCAATGTCTTCCTCTATCTTCCTTCTATCACTAACCATTTCTCTAGGCCTCTCCCAGCTTTCAACCAAAGTACTGGTTCTCACCCACAAAGCTCTCCACAGTGCAGCACCCCTCCTACATCTCCTCCCTCATTTCTATCTATCGGCCTAACCGACTGCTGCGCTCTGCAAACGACTTTCGACTAACCTCTGCACTAATACGTACCTCCCACTCCCGACTCCAAGACTTCTCCTGCTCTACGCCAATCCTCTGGAATGCTGTACCCCAAGAAATTAGGACTATCCACAATTTGCATGGTTTCAGGCGCTCCCTCAAAACACATTTGTTCAGAGCGGCCTATCACATTCACTAATCAAAGTCATTCTATGTATTCTGTGTAAGTGTGTGTGTGTCTCTAGCCCATTCACTATCTCCATCCCTCAGTCCCTTAAGATGGCTGGAACATCATTGTAAATGCACCATTGTATATAAACACCTATACTTTGTATCTCCCCCATCTCATTGTACATTGTAAGCTGTCACGAGCAGGGGCGACTTATTTAGCTTAAATTATTGTATTGTTAACGTTGTTACTTATGACTTGTGTTCTGAAACTGCTAAACTGTAAAGCGCTGCGGAATATGATGGCGCTATATAAATAAATATTATTATTATTCCTCTGAGCTGCTCCCACCACCTTCCTGTTCCTCATGCCATGTTGGGTCTTGGACCTCATCATCTCCACTACCCTCTTCCAACACCTGCTGTTGGGTGGTCTGGCCAGCACCATGCTCAACAGAAACTGGCACCTGGGTCTCATCATCATCAGATGCGTTCTGCGGTGTGCTGACCATCGGCACTGTCTCACCCGCCTCTTCAGATTCAGAGAGACACAGCTGTTGCGCATCACTGCATACTCCCTCTTCACATTACAGAATGCTGCTTGGCTGGGCCCCTGTTTGCAAGCCAATAGATTCTGAGAACAGAAGCAGACACTCAGCTGGCTCCTGTACAGAACTCTCTGACTGCCTGGGCAATTTGCCAGGCGGTGAAGAGACAGATGGTTGCCCAACAGTGCTGTGGTCCTGAGAGGAGGTGGAAGCAATTGAAGTCGATGCATTGGCTGACATCCAAACAACAACGGCTTCAATTTGTTCTTCCCGCAGCAGGGGGGTACTCCGAGCTCCTACAAAAGTGCGCATAAAGGAACGCTCACGGGGAAAACTGGTGGATGCTGTGTCACTGGGGGCCGCAGCAGCCACAGAATCCCCACGTCCTCTCCCTGAAGAAACTCCACGACCACGTGCCTTACTCCCTGCCTTCTTCATCTTGGTAGATTGATAAAGAAAGTCTGAAAAGTTATAAGGTCTAAGTGTGGTTATTCCGCAGAGACTGCAGTGAACACTGCACACAACTGTTCACTACCCAATGCGTCTCAGCAGGAAGGCAGTCTGTGCGTCAAAACAAAGGCACAAGCATACATCCATGTACCCTGTTTATAAAGCTATATAAAAAAAATTATGTAGTAGTGACGCACACTTTATTGAGGTACAGTATTACATCGCCATTCACCATCTGTGGCTATGCAGTCTCATCTATATATACCTTATCTATCTGTTGTCATGCTTCCAAGTCGACAGTCAGCCATAAATAGCAATTTTCACTATGCACTATGCACTTTTTAAAGGTTATGTTTGTTAATAAAAATGATTATTGCCACATATTATGAGTATTACATGATGGAAATTGTATAATTTTGTATAAAATATTTAGTGACATTATTCAGCAAATGGAACATTTTAGTAATATCACAGATAACTTGTAATGCTGATGATGTTTTGAAGTCAGACATTCATTGTCTATACAATAAAAATGGTGTACATACTGTTACTTATCCATCATTAATGGATTCAGATATGTACTTGTATGCTTTTATGTACAACCGTATAGCAGATTCCTTAACTAATTTATTTTGTGGTTTGCATTGCTGTTCAACATGTTAATGTATGTGTTTATGTTTGTCAATTCTTTATTTATCTAGATATTAGTTTAAATGAAATCATCATCTTATGGTAGTAAAGGTTATCTTTCTCTTGTTTGAAGTATAGACATTTAAAATTGACAGGTAACAAGGAAATTACTTGATCTAGTATTTAAACATCCTCCTTGACCCTGGGCTCCAACACCGCCAGTTGTTGCTCGGAAGTGCTGTTAGCACAGTCAACACTTGCTCCTGTGTTACTGGGGTTCAGTAACGTCAGCTGGTCCTCGGTTGTGCCATTGGCTCTTTTCCTTCTGCTGCCCCTCCGGGTTCCAGCACAGTCAGCTGGTCCTCGTTACTTGCATTGGCTCTTGTACCTTCTGCTACCCGTCCGGGTTCCAGTACCGTCAACTGGTTCTCCGCAGTGCCTTTGGCCTAGGTGCCTCCATCTCGGTATCCGAGTTCCAGCAACGTCTGCTGGTCCTTGGTAGTGCTTTGGAGCACAGGTACCTCCTGCTTAGTAACCGTGTCCCAGTAACGTCAGCTGGTCCTCGGTTGTGCCATTGGCTCTTTTCCTTCTGCTGCCCCTCCGGGTTCCAGCACAGTCAGCTGGTCCTCGTTACTTGCATTGGCTCTTGTACCTTCTGCTACCCGTCCGGGTTCCAGTACCGTCAACTGGTTCTCCGCAGTGCCTTTGGCCTAGGTGCCTCCATCTCGGTATCCGAGTTCCAGCAACGTCTGCTGGTCCTTGGTAGTGCTTTGGAGCACAGGTACCTCCTGCTTAGTAACCGTGTCCCAGTAACATCAGCTGGTACAAGATTGTGCTACAAATACAAGATACGGAACAAGAGACACAAGAACAATAAGCAGAAGATCTAAAAGCAGAAGAACATGAAGTAAAGACCAAAATGAAGAGCAAAATATATGCTCTAAATTCTAAGCAGAAGAAGACTAAGCAGTGTATGGGGGTGAGTCCGTTCCTCCTCGTGGTGCCCCTGGAAAATGCCTGCTGCTGCAGGCTAAACTGAACACGGACAAATACTGTTGTAATTTAAATCTTTTGTGACAGCAAGAACGGAAGGATGAAAAATTCATACTTTGACAGATTACAAGTACAGGATTCTCTGTCACAAATAAGAATATGATGAAGAAGATGAAGCAGAATATGAATAAGAATAATAGTTTAATAAGAAGAATATGAGTAATGTTAACAAAGATGAATAGCAAGAAGTTTAAGAAGAAGATAAAGAAGGTGAAGATGAAGAATAATTTGATGAAAAAGATGATGCTGCAGAAGATTATGAAGGAGAAAGTGTGTGAAAAGTTAAAAAGGTGAAGATGAAGAGCATGGAAGTTGTGTAATATACATATTTGCCAAAATATAAAAAACGTTAACATTGTCAATTTCTTCGTCAATCCGAACATCTTTAAAAAAAAAAATATTTATGCTATTCCATTTGATTGGGTTAAACATCTATGCCTTTAATGTCTCCTCAACCTTCCCCAATACATTCTACATTACTCTTCTTGTTTTCCTTCATGTACAATTAACCAACAAGGCAAGAATGGGTTTTTTTTAATTTCGATATTTTGTTCCCATAGACTTACATGGGACTTCCGGTATCGGTATCGGGTATCGCCGATATTTTAGTGATATCGGCGATACCATTCCGATTCCGATACTTTAGGATATCGGAAAGTATCGCTCAACTCTAACCACGTCCCATCCAACTTATCACTGAAGCCATAACCCTGCAGGTGGGAATGTTGCAATCTGAGAGCATCTCGTTTCATGTTCTGCCTGGACTCTCTCACGCTTTCTTACTAGGTCTGCCTTGGCTCCAAAAGCATGCACCCGTGCTCGACTGGCAGACTGGAGAGATCCTTCGCTGGGGACAGGACTGTCATAAAACGTGTTTGGTTCCTGTTCATCCCGTCCATCCTTCTACTACACCAACTAATCTACCAGGGCTCCCGATTCCATATTGGTCATTCGCTGATGTCTTTAATAAAAAGGAAGCAGAGACATTACCCCCTCACAGACCGTATGATTGCCCGATCGACCTGCTACCTGGTACTACGCCTCCCTGTGGGCGTATTTACCCATTGTCCGCTGCTGAGACCAGGTCGATGTCCGAACATATCGAGGAGAATTTGGCCAAGGGATTCATCCGGAAATCCACCTCCCCAGCGGGAGCAGGTTTCTTCTTCGTAAAAAAGAAAGACGGCTCTCTCCGTCCCTGTATTGACTACAGAGGCCTAAATTTGATCACGGTGAAGAATAAGTACCCTCTTCCGCTCATTCCAGAATTGTTTGATCGTCTGAGGGGGGCTAGAATCTTCACCAAACTGGATCTTCGTGGGGCATATAACCTAGTCCGTATCCATCGGGGAGATGAATGGAAGACGGCATTCAACACCCGGGACGGCCACTACGAGTATTTGGTGATGCCCTTTGGTCTCTGTAATGCTCCAGCAGTCTTTCAGGAGTTGGTCAAAGACATCTTCCGGGACCTTCTCTACTCCTGCGTTGTGGTGTACCTAGACGACATCTTGGTCTTCTCTCCGGATCTCCAGTCTCACTGGAGGGATGTTCGTCAGGTTCTGCTCAGGCTCAGGCAGAATCACCTCTTCGCCAAATATGAGAAGTGCCTCTTTGAGCAGACCTCGCTTCCGTTTTTGGGCTACATCATTTCTCAGACAGGCCTACGAATGGATCCGGAGAAACTGTCTGCCATCGAGAAATGGCCCCGACCGGAGGGGTTGAAGGCCATTCAGCGGTTCCTGGGATTCGCCAATTATTACCGCCTTTTCATACCGCACTTCTCTTCCCGGACGGCTCCAATCTCCGCGCTCACCCGCAAGGATGCTAATCCCAAACAGTGGACGCCCGAAGCAGAGGAGGCCTTTCTTTCTTTAAAACAGGCCTTCTCTTCCGCTCCAGTGCTGCATCGCCCGGACGGCAACAAGCAGTTCTTCCTGGAGGTGGACGCTTCCTCTTCTGGAGCCGGAGCGGTACTTACTCAAAAATCTTCATCCGGGAGGATGGTATCTTGCGGCTTCTTCTCCAAACTCTTCTCCTCTTCAGAGCGCAATTACTCCATAGGAGACCGAGAGTTATTGGCCATCAAGCTGGCATTGGAGGAGTGGCGTTACCTACTCGAGGGGGCTCTTCATCCGGTAATCATTTACACTGACCACAAAAATCTGGCTTACCTCCAGCATGCCCAGAGACTTAACCCTCGCCAAGCCCGGTGGTCCTTGTTTTTTGCCCGCTTTGATTTTCTCTTACATTTTCGCCCGGCCGACAAGAACATCAAGGCGGACGCCTTGTCCCGGTCCTTCCTGGTGTCGGATCTCGAGGAGGAACCTAAACATATCATTGATCCCGCCAGAGTGATGCAGGTGGCTCCCGTGAGTTTAAATCGTCTCCCTCCTGGTAAGACGTTCGTATCGGTAACCGATCGGGAGAGAATCCTACACTGGGGTCATTCGTCTAAACTAGCTGGCCACGCTGGACAGAAAAAGACCCTCCAGCTCATTACTCGGCATTACTGGTGGCCTACCCTGCACAAGGATGTAATAGACTTTGTTTCTGCCTGTGTCTCCTGTGCCCGCAACAAAGTTCCAAGACACCTGCCTGCCGGCCGTCATCTTCCGCTTCCTGTACCCGCTGCCCCCTGGCAGCATATAGCCATGGACTTCATAACAGATCTGCCCGTCTCTGCCGGTTGTACGGTCATTTGGGTGGTCGTTGACCGATTTTCCAAGATGGCTCACTTCATTCCCCTGCCAGGGCTTCCGTCTGCACCCGAGTTGGCTAAAGACTTTATCCGCCACATCTTCCGTCTTCATGGTCTGCCTCGTCACATTGTGTCGGATCGTGGGGTACAGTTCACCTCACGTTTCTGGAGAGCCACTTGTAAGTTGCTAGACGTCACCTTGGATTTCTCCTCCGCTTACCACCCACAGTCCAATGGACAAGTCGAGCGAATCAATCAGAATCTGACCAGTTATCTCCGACACTTCGTTAATGCCCACCATTCTGACTGGGTGGATCTCCTGCCTTGGGCCGAATTATCTTACAACAATCACGAGAGCGAATCTTCCTCCAAATCTCCGTTTTTTGTAGTCTTCGGTCAACACCCTCGGATCCCTGTTCCTGTCTCCATCTCTGTGGACAATCCAGCTGCGGAATCTCTGGTTAACGAATTTTCCTCCATATGGGAGAGTACCCGGTCCGCACTCATTCTGTCATCCGAGCGCATGAAGAAACATGCTGACAAAAAACGTCTGGATCCTCCACAATTCCGTCCGGGGGATAAGGTCTGGCTTTCGTCCACGTATGTCCGGCTCAAGATTCCTTCCTACAAGTTAGGCCCTCGGTTCATCGGTCCTTTTGAGATCATCAGTCAGATCAACCCGGTGTCCTATAAATTGAAACTCCCGGCCAATTTGCGGATTCCTAACTCCTTCCATGTATCTCTCCTCAAACCGGTGGTACTGTCGGGTTCATAATGACATACTACTCGTCCTCAGTCACTCCAAATTAGACTACGAGCACGGGTCGACCAAGAATGAATCAGGCAATAAGCTGGTTCAGACTTCAGAACGTGCTCTAAAAAAACGGTGCTATTAGGCGACCATCTTCAGCAAGCACTGAACTTTTTATTCACATACATAAGATTACATACACAGAACATTAGGGTGGAGTAAAGGAAAGATTGGGGGAGGGAGGTATACTGAACATGTCCATATATGTACACGTCCAGCATCTGGTCATCCTAATTGGTCCTTAGATCTTCTTCTAAGTCCTCCTTTATCGTGTTGTCATCCTTAGTTTCATTTCTTGAGAAACGATTCTGTTCTTCTTGTGTATCATGTGGTTCCTCAATTCCCCAAAGGTGGGGGCATTTTAGTGAATTCAGTTCAAGTTATTAGATAGTTAGTGTAATACAGTGATAGGACACAAGGTGGAGACAGACACCAGCAGATACTGACATTATCTTAAAATAAGTTTCAATCTGAATAATATCATTTAAGGGAAACTTTGTGGTTATCTTGACATATCAAAATATAAACATATAAATATAAAAATATAGAAGTAGAAAATTATATTTTACCTTGACAATCCCCCCTAAACACTAAGTTTTCCCTTAATATATGCGGCCTTCGAGACTGTCCATGTGTGGGGACAGGGTAATGGATTTCTTCGCTTGGTCATTTTAGAAACTGGCCCCTTATGGACCGCCCCCAAACAACCAAGTCCCTAACAAACTTGCACATGGAGTTCTCCAACTGTCCCTAAACTAAATCTCTTATTTCCATTTGTATTTTGTTATAGGGGGTTTTATCAGGTTTATCCTGCGGAGTATATTTCTCCATATCACCCTTATCAGTGTCATCATATAGTAGCGACACAACTTCCTGATGAAGGAAAGTACCTGAGGAGGCGGCTGCATTGGTCACAGCTTTCCTATACATAGATATCACACAACATAGAATTATCAATCCTAGCACCAAAAAGCCCTGCTACCACTAAGCAGGCTTGTTGGAGAAATCCTTTGAGTCCTCCAAGCCACCCTAAGAAGAAAAGAGTATCTACTCCTGCATTGGCCTTTATTTCCTGAGCCAGATTTTTAATCTTTGTAAGGGCCACTATAGTTTTACCATTGACTCCAGAATTCTGAGGAATATAAGTACAACATTCTTCCCCTATCATCCCACAGACTTCATCTTTTTCAGCTAGAATCATGTCAATGGCCAGTCTATTTTGAAGAGTCATTCTTGTGTTGGGGCCCAATTCCTCAACTATACCCTGGAAAGTATCTTGACTAAAATTGATAAATCTTTGCTCAGTGTAGTATATATAATTTATCCAATCTACATTGTAATTGATCTGCACAGTTGGGATGAGAGAACGGAAAACCCGCCAGGATCTGATTCTGAGCTTTATATTCGTCTGGGACCCCCCTAGGAACACCTATGGGATCCATATAAACTTTGGGATCCTCAGCATAACCGGTGTGTAGCTGACCCAGACTCCTTCTCTTCCTGGATATCAGTGGAGCTATATTCTCTGATCCAGACTCTTTCTCACGTGTCTTTTAATGACTACCCAGTCTCCAGACTGCAGACTCCCAGGATCCAGGTTCGGATCTGGAAGAGAACTGAAAACATTATCATATACTTTCTTGAATTTTTTTTATGCAAATCCCTTACATATGAGCTTAATACATGGTTACTCATTTCCAATGCTTGGGAAAAGAAACATCCTAAACTAGGAACTTTGCCAAATAGTACTTCATACAGAGAAAGTCCAGTTTTTCTATTTGGAGTATACCTTACTGAGTATAGGGCTAATGATAAACATTCAGGCCAAGATTTCCCTGTTTCAGCCATGGCCTTTTAGATTTTTAACTTCAATGTCCTATTTAGTCCTTCTACTTTTCCACTGCTTTGTGGATAATATGGGATGTGGAAAACTTGTTAAATTCCCAGAGCTGTCAAGACTTCATTTATTATTTCACATATGAAATGTGTACCTCTGTCACTTTCGGTCACCTTTGGTACTCCATACCTGCACACCACCTCCGCAAGCAGCTTCTTTACGATTGCCGCAGCCGTAGCCTTGGCAATCGGGAAAGCCTGAGAATAAATCAAAAACACACCAACACGTACTCCCATGAACCTGATTTTGGCAGCTGAATATAATCAATCTGCAGTCTCTGGAAAGGATAGAAGGGCCGAGGTGCGTGTTTGGGTGGTGTCTTCACTACCCTTCCCTGGTTATGTGTAGCACATACCATGCATCCCTGGATCAAACCTTCTATACAGGTGGAAAAACCTGGTGCCACCCAATGCTTCTGCATCACGCTCATTACAGCAGTTTTGGACTGGTGGGTTGGCCCATGTAACATCTGGGCGACCGCAGGGTACAACGCCCTTGGAAGGCATCGACGCATCCCTCTTCCCCATACCCCAGTTGCTGCATTCAGACATGCACCTTCTTTTTCCCACTTTTCTACTTCCTCCTGGCGCACCTGAGCCTGCATCTGGGCTAAGGCATCCTCCGACACAAAGGGATTTTTGGGAGCGCTTACCTGGTGCATCGTTACCCCTTGGAGTGGTCTACTGGCTGCTGTTTTTGCTGCTGCATCGGCCATTGCGTTTCCTTTACTCACCTGATCAGTGCATCTGGTATGTGCTTTAACTTTTATGACAGCTACTTCTTTTGATAATTGTAATGCATCAATTAACTGCTGGACTGCGTCAGCATTTTTAATGGGATGTCCTGCTGCCGTCAGGAATCCTCTAGACTTCCAAATTGGACCCAAATCATGAGCTATACTGAATGCGTATCTAGAATCTGTGTAGATGTTAACAATTCTACCTTCAGCTATCTTACAGGCCTCGGTCAGAGCCTTAAATTCAGCCTCCTGGGCCGACTGATATGGGAGCATTGGTTCTGCTTTGATTACTGCATTCAGGGAGACGATGGCATACCCGGTGTGGAAGGTACCTGAGTCATCTTGGTAGCGAGTTCCATCTACAAAAGATTTAAAATCAACATTACGTCTTTCAGTTTTAAACACTATGGGTAGGCCTGCTGTTTCCTGTGCCATAAGCTGAACATAATCATAAGGAATCTCCTCTCTTGGATCTTCTTTGTACAATACCGTACCTGGCCTCCCCCCTAGATCCGAGAGAGGTAACAATGTGGCAGGATTAAGTGTGGTACATCTCTGCAAAGAAACATTTGGAGGCATTGAAAGTGCACATTGCAATCGAAGATGACGTGCAGCTGAAAGATGTGCCGGCTGCACCTGGTTCAGTATGGTGTATATATATATACATCATGAGGTGTAAGTGCTGTCAGTGGATAATCAAGCACGATATCTGATAATTTGTGGAGCAATTGTCCTACAGCATGTACTGCCCGTACACAGGACGGAGCACTCTAGCCACTGCATCTAGTTTTCCACTGAAACAGGCCACTGGCCTTTGATTGTTACCATGTAACTGAGTCAATACTCCTGCCACGCGTCCCTGCTGTTCATAAAGATACAGGGTGAATGGTAGTTCATAGTTGGGGATTCCTAGTGCTGGAGCTGCCACAATCCTGTTTTTGAGAGAATGAAAACAATCTATACCTTCAGGAGTTAGTTTAAAAAGCACAATGGTGATACAGTCATAGAGAGGCTGCATGAGGATTGACACAGCACGAATCCACTGCCTGCAGTAGAAAATCAGTCCAAGAAATATCCTAAGAGCAGCAACATTAACAGGAATAGGAAAATTCTGTACAGCTTCTTTGCGAGCGCTGGTCAGATGTTGTTCCCCCCGGTATAATACAATATTCCAAAAAGATAACTGAAGATTTACAAATTGCAGTTTATCCTTTAACGCTTTACAACCAGCTTGGTATAGAAACAACATAAGTAATATTGTTGCAATACGACACTGTTTCCTGGAGGGGGCACAAATCAGTAAATCATCAACATATTATAAAAATAACATTGGCAAAATCAATAACTGTAAACTAAGCAGCATCCTGAGATATCTGGAACAAAAGTGTATATATATATATTGTACCAGCCAATACATAGAGGGTTAAATCTCATAGCCGAAGGGGGAAGCTGAAGATTGGAATTTGTACTGTCAAGGCCATTGATAAGGAACCTTACTCTTAGCTGCAGAGATGCCGAAGGTGGGGGCTAGGTTTTAACTAAAACATCCCTTGTTACCAGTTTCTGCATCTGCTGAGCAATAGCCGTCTCTTGAGCTGAATTAAGAGGATACTGTCTTTGTTGGGGCAGAATTGCACCTGGCTTTAATTTGACCATGACTGGCTGCACCCTTAATCTGCCCACATCTGTTTTATCTGAAGCCCAGAAATCATACGGTATCACACCTTCTAACATTGAAGGAAATTCATCTGTGTCCTCTGTACTAGCAACGTCTAGCAACATGATTTTACAAAGAGTGCTCGGCTGCAGTCCTGGTGTCATAGTGACAGTTCCATCAGGATGATACTCAATATGTGCTTGCAATTGTGACAACACATCACATCCTAAAAGATTACATTGACCCCGTGGTGATACCATTAACTGTGTGTGTACAGTGGTTCCTTGAATTTGCAGGGGAATCTTTTTAGTGACGGGGAGCTGGAGAGTTGTAAGGAGTTGCTATAACATGGTGGGAGAAATCACTTTTCCCAAATGGCCAGTCCTCTTCTGTAATTACTGAATTGTCTGCCCCCGTGTCCACTTGGAACTCAACCTCATATCCCCCTGGTGTTTACCTGCACTGTGCAATTAGGAGTGGGGGGTAAGGAGACAAGGGGGTTCATGTGCAAGCTACCTCTTTTTGCCTGCGCTAAATCATGTTGTGTCCCCTGTGCTTTTCTGGCTAGATCTTCTGCTTTAACTGATCTCAATCTAGTCTACTTACTTCAGCTTTTCCTGTTTTTTTTTTTTTTTTTTTTTTTAGGCCATTTGTATAAAACTTGCCAGAACCCTCTCATTAGTCTTGTTTTCTTTGACAAAACTCATTTCCACTCAAGTTTTTTTTAGAGTCTAGAAATAATCTTTTGCTCTTTCCTGAACTCTGTCTTCTAGTGTAACTTCTTTTCTTTGCCTGTCTATTTGCTTCTCACATACTCTGACTTCGATTCTTATGTACTGTGTCTATTCCAAAAACATATTCAATAAAATCTGAAAACTGTTGCACTCTTTCCTGTGCATCTTCACGAATACCCGACGGGAGGGGCTGGTCAAACCACTGCGTAGTTTGTGTGTCCTCTCTCCCTCAGCCTGCAGTTTGCTTATCTGTAGAATGACCTTGGTGTAAAGCAAAATACCATCTCGCTGCTGCCAGCACTTATCTCTGCTTGCTGTCACTGACTTCTGCATTACCAGATCCGTTCCTACAAATATAACACTTGTATATCTCATTTATCAATCTATTGTATCTAGCTTCATCTGCCAATTTTCCCTTTTTCTGTTTTTTATCCCACATCTGATCAATTATAACAGTTTTTATTCCCTGAGCGGGTGACATTGAGATAAAATATCCCTTTTCCCCTAAGTCTGGTGCGTTGATCCCTTGAAATCATTCCTATCACAGTTGAATATTTGATAGAAATTGAACTTAAAGATAACCACAGGGGTTGTAGTATTAACCCAGAAGGTGGGCATGCTGGCACTACTGGAGATCAGGATATAGCTCAAAAGGATATGTAACGGAAGGTTCATGACTGCTGGCTAATCTTGTCCTTCTTGTAGTGGGAGGCGTGAATCCAGGTGCTCTTGCCCTCGAGCTTCGGGCAGTATGGGTGGACAGGACCACAGAGTAGGGACCCTCAAATCTGGGCTGGAGACAGTCTCTTCTCATAATTTTTTTATGTATACAAGGTCACCAGGCGAGAAATCGTGCACCGTGTCACCTGTAAATTCTGGGAGAGAAGCAGACACTGTAGAGTGGGTGTTAGTTAACTCTTTAGACAAAGCAATCACAAATTTTAATACTTTATCATTGGTTTATCATTGGTTTCAAATAATTCCTGATGCCTAATGTCTTCTGTTTTTAACATACCAGCATGATGGAGTATTGAATGTATGGTGGTCCGAAGGGTGGCCCGTGACTCATTTGAGTTTAAAGGATCATGGACTGGACCTACTGCATAGATGATGATATCAGCGGGAAGGTCCCCTGCATGGGTTGTCAGAGTCTGTCCAGGTGGCAAAGGGTCATGAGTGTGTATATGAGCCACGCATTCTGCAGTGACGATGGGACCACCAGCTTGGGCTATTAATAGAGCCAGACCCCCTTTATTGGAGCAGTTGGAGTTGACAGGACTAACTATAGCACCAACCCGATGTGTCAGGATATCACCGTACCCTATGGATAATGTCACTGGATTTCCGTTGCAGTCTGTGTAATGCTGTGAATGGCAGGGATACCAGTTTTCAAGTACACCGGGAGCTGGGGGCCTGACCGGATTTTCCGTGAACCTTACAGAGCGACTGTCCTCTCTGAGGATTTGTGAAGGAGAGGAAGGTGCCTCATCTCTGAAGTAGGAGTGGAATAGGCCCTAGGACCAGGGGTTGACAATGATGGTGGGGGAATGGAGGAGGGAAGAAAAGATACTGGTGCTGCTGGGGATAGTGGTGGCTGTTGAGGGGCCCACCCCTCTTCTATCTCCTGATCCTCCTCCCCTTCGTTAGATCCCATAATATCACGGCGGCGGCTTCTGATCATTGTCTGAAAAACTGAAGATTCATGCATTGCAGCAATGGCCGGGTTGGGGTGTGTGAAAGGGAACAATGGTGTTGCATCTGGTGCCATATTGGGAGCTGTGGCCTGCACAGGTGCGGGCGGGGGCTGGTAGTAGGCCCTGGTTGGTATCAGCAAGGGATATAGGCCTGACTGGGTGTGCTTGGGTGTCTCAAGATGGCCGCCGGAGGAGATGGGGTGTTGGTCATTTCCAGGTGTATTAAGATGGCCACTGGGTTTACCAAAATGGCCGCTGGGTGTGGGAGGGGCGATGGGCTGGGCATTATACCAGGGGCGACCCGCCCCACAAACACGGCAGGTCTCCGCCCAGGGCGGATTCTGTTCACCACACACATGACAAGTCCAACCTCCCTTTGTTCTGAGATCGGCACCATTATAGGGCGGTGGTTAGGAACTATTTGGCACTATGATGGGTATCTGAGGCACAGCGGCCATTTTAGTTACATCAACAAATTCACATGCAGAGCATTTTACATATCCAAACAAAGGCTCAGCACCTTCTAAATCTCCTGCTCCATTTACTTCCTTCCAGTCTTCAATTTTTAAATTATTTGCTACTCTCAAATGTGCCTGAGCCTGATGCAGAAGTCCCTCATCACCCAACTTTCCTTTCTTCTATGCTACATAATCCTTCTACACTGAAGGCTGAAATCTGCTCATACTCGGTAAGCTCATTATCTTATACAAACTCCTCACTTTCTTAACAGCCTTCTTGCCTCCACGTGATTCCATCAATTCAACCACTCCCAAAGCACCACCCTCTAACTTGTGGGTTTTGTTTGATTTAAACATGCGCATCATAATATTAACAGAGTGTAATGATCTGTCGCGACTCAGACCACTGGCGTCACTCGCAGATCACCACCCGTCACTGCAGAGTCCCCCTCAATACTGTGACAAGACAGAGAGTCCCCCTCAATTCTGTCCCTTACCTAACTGTGGATGGTGACGTTATAGCGCAGCACACCGTGACACTCTACACAGCACAGAGTCCCCCTCTATATGCTGACACCTGGACTTCTCCTAATGAGACTTCCAGTGTTTAGACAAAGAGGACCCCCTCCATTTGTCTGAGACAAAGAGAACCCCCTCAACTTGTCTCCTAGCAAAATTTAGGTATGCGCACCCCTCCCACAATTCTCTATAAAATACTAGAAATTTAGACACTGCCAGATAATCACGGGAGACGACTTTCTATATAAAAGTACAGTGACTGGAGGAGGAGGAACGTGGTAATTTTGACTCAAGCACGTGCAGACATGCAACGTCACTCGGTCTCACTTGCTGGTTCGTGGCGTGGGATTGCCCTTGGTCTCACCACTCAACCGGTCACCCACCCAGACCCAAAAAGACAATACAGCTTAAGCCAACAATGACTGACACACAGGCAAGTGGGACGCATATAAAATATATGATCCCAACTTACCGTGTTCAACGGAGGCTGCAGTCCTCGCACTCAGTCACCGCGGGCACCACCGCAAAGTCCTCGGGACGGGTCCGGACGGGCGGCAATCCACTGCCCCACGTTGCTAGGCGCCAAATGTCGGGTTCATAATGACATACTACTCGTCCTCAGTCACTCCAAATTAGACTACGAGCACGGGTCGACCAAGAATGAATCAGGCAATAAGCTGGTTCAGACTTCAGAACGTGCTCTAAAAAAACGGTGCTATTAGGCGACCATCTTCAGCAAGCACTGAACTTTTTATTCACATACATAAGATTACATACACAGAACATTAGGGTGGAGTAAAGGAAAGATTGGGGGAGGGAGGTATACTGAACATGTCCATATATGTACACGTCCAGCATCTGGTCATCCTAATTGGTCCTTAGATCTTCTTCTAAGTCCTCCTTTATCGTGTTGTCATCCTTAGTTTCATTTCTTGAGAAACGATTCTGTTCTTCTTGTGTATCATGTGGTTCCTCAATTCCCCAAAGGTGGGGGCATTTTAGTGAATTCAGTTCAAGTTATTAGATAGTTAGTGTAATACAGTGATAGGACACAAGGTGGAGACAGACACCAGCAGATACTGACATTATCTTAAAATAAGTTTCAATCTGAATAATATCATTTAAGGGAAACTTCGTGGTTATCTTGACATATCAAAATATAAACATATAAATATAAAAATATAGAAGTAGAAAATTATATTTTACCTTGACAGTACTTAACTCTTTTGTCAAGTCTACAGGTACACCTCCTGCTCCAGTGTCTGCTGAAGACGAATTTGAGGTAGAGAACATTCTGGCCACCAAAAGGGTAGGAAGAAAGACCTATTTTCTGGTGGATTGGAAGGGGTTTGGTCCTGAGGAGAGAACGTGGGAGCCTCGGGAGAACATCCATGCCCCTCTCATCTTAGCTAAATTTCTTTCTGGCCTAAAAAAGGGGGGGCCTAAAGGGGGGGGTACTGTAGCGCCGGCGTCCTCTGCCAGGCAGGGACGCTGTTCCCCTGCGCCAGCGTCCTCTGCCAGGCAGGGACGTCGCTCCCCTTACCCTCACACAGCGTCCTCCTTCCGCCCTGCTGGGGCTGCGCCCTCCTTCGCCCTGCTGGGGCTGCGCCCTCCTTCCCTGCCACTGGGCTTAGGGCGCGCGCGCGTGCACGCCCCCGCTCTTAAAGGGGCCGCGCGCATCTTTCAAAAAAGGTCCCCGGCCAATGCCGGAGGACTCCACCCTATATAAAGTACTTCCTCCTTAATGGAGGTGCCCGAGCAATGTTGTTGTTGCACTGTTTACTCTGCTTCAGCCCTCAGGGTCCGTTACCAGTTACCTGCCTGTTTCCTGCCAGTTTGCTGTCTGCTACCTGCCCGCAAGCCTGCCTGGAGGTTCGGCCGTCACATGCGGTGACCATCGGCAATTCCAGAGACTCTCGCCTGCTCACTTGGGGGCGCTCATCTGCCATCTGCCTGCAAGCCTACCTGGAGGTTCGGCTATCACCTGCGGTGTCCATCGGCTGTTCCAGAGACTCTCGCCTGCTCACTTGGGGGCGCTCATCTGCCATCTGCCTGCAAGCCTACCTGGAGGTTCGGCCATCACCCGCGGTGTCCAAATGCTATTCCAGAGACTCTCGCCTGCTCACTTGGGGGCGCTCATCTGTCATCTGCCTGCTAGCCTACCGGGAGGCTCCACCGTCTCAGGTCGTATATACCTGTCCATTCAGAGACTGCCCCAGCCCCTTGCCTGCCTGTTTATCCAGAGACTGCCCCGGTCACTTGCCGTGACTACCTGCCTGTCTACCCAGAGACTGCCCCGGTCACTTGCCGTGACTACCCACCTGTTTATCCAGAGACTGCCCCGATCACTTGCCGTGACTACCTGCCTGTCTACCCAGAGACTGCCCCGGTCACTTGCCGTGACTACCCGCCTGTCTATCCAGAGACTGCCCCGGTCACTTGCCGTGACTACCGCCTGTCTATCCAGAGACTGCCCCGGTCACTTGCCATGACCTCCCACCTGTCTGTCCAGAGACTGCCCCCGTCACTTGCAGTGACTTCCTGTCCGTCTCCCCGGGTGCCACCCGCTCCTTTACAAGGAAAGCCTCCTTGTATAATAAAGCTCAGAGGTTCCGCCTCCCAGACCCGTTACAGTAGCCTGGTATTATCAGGCTGTTGAGGGCCAAAATCCATGGGCCTTGACAGTCTTTTAATACCAGGCCGCAGCAGTCTGCATTTTACTTGGCTGGTTAACAAAAATAGGGGGACCCCTACGCCGTTTTTTTTTCGAGGGGATCCCCTATTTTTGTTAACCAGCCAAGCTAAGCAGACTGCTGTGGCCTGGTATTATCAGGCTGGCAAGGTCCATGGATATTGGATCCTTACCAGCCTGAAAAACCAGGCCTCAGCAGTCTGCTTCATCTGGCTGGTTAACAAAAATAGGGGGGACCCCACGCCAATTTTTTTTCGAGGGGATCCCCTATTTGGTTAACCAGCCAAGATATGCAGACTGCTGTGGCCTGGTATTATCAGGCTGGCAAGGTCCATGGATCTTGGCTCCTTACCAGCCTGAAAAACCAGGCCTCAGCAGTCTGCTTCATCTGGCTGGTTAACAAAAATAGAGGGGACCCCACGCCAATTTTTTTTCGAGGGGATCCCCTATTTTTGTTAACCAGCCAAGATATGCAGACTGCTGTGGCCTGGTATTATCAGGCTGGCAAGGTCCATGGATCTTGGCTCCTTACCAGCCTGAAAAACCAGGCCTCAGCAGTCTGCTTCATCTGGCTGGTTAACAAAAATAGGGGGGACCCCACGCCAATTTTTTTTCGAGGGGATCCCCTATTTTTGTTAACCAGCCAAGATATGCAGACTGCTGTGGCCTGGTATTATCAGGCTGGCAAGGTCCATGGATCTTGGCTCCTTAACAGCCTGAAAAACCAGGCCTCAGCAGTCTGCTTCATCTGGCTGGTTAACAAAAATAGGGGGGACCCCACGCCACATTTTTTTCGAGGGGATCCCCTATTTTTGTTAACCAGCCAAGATATGCAGACTGCTGCGGCCTGGTATTATCAGGCTGGCAAGGTCCATGGATCTTGGCTCCTTACCAGCCTGAAAAACCAGGCCTCAGCAGTCTGCTTCATCTGGCTGGTTAACAAAAATAGGGGGGACCCCACGCCAAATTTTTTCGACGGGATCCCCTATTTTTGTTAACCAGCAAAGATAAGCAGACTGCTGTGGCCTGGTATTATCAGGCTGGCAAGCAGGGTCGGACTGAGCCACCGGAGAAACCTCCGGTGGGCCCCAGCTCCTGCGTGGTGGGCCCTGATTTGAAAGGATAGGTCGCGGGGCAGAGGGGGCGGTGGCCCCGGGCCTCGCGCTCTGAGGGGGCCCACCCGGAGCTACGCTACAGTAACTGTATCGGCGTGCACAGCACGCCGATACAGTTACATTCTGCGGCAGAGCAGGGAGAATCGATCTTCCTGCTCTGCCGCCCAGAAGCTATGGGGCCTGAACAGGCGTTGGGGGGGCCCGGTGCCAGCAGTGGGCCCCCCACCCGTCATCGGAGGGTCAGCTGTATCGGCATCCAGCCGATACAGCTGACCGCATAGAGAGAGAAGGAGCGAGCGCTCCTTCTCTCCCATAATCCCCCTCTCAGCGTCTGACAGCGGGCGCGATGACATCACCTGCCGGCGCCTGCTGTCAGACGCTGAGAGGGAGAACAGTGAGCAGCACAGGAGCCGGGAGGTGAGTATTGTTTTTTTTTTTTTTAATGGGGTGCATTATACTACAGAGGCTGTATATGGGGGGTGCATTATACTACAGAGGCTGTATATGGGGGCTGCATTATACTACAGAGGCTCCATATTGGGGTGCATTATACTACAGAGACTCCCTATGGGGATGCATTATACTACAGAGGCTGCCTATGGGGGTGCATTATAATATAGCGGCTGCCTATGGTGGTGCATTATATTATAGACTCTGCCTATGGGGGTTTATTATAATATAGAGGCTGCCTATGGGGGTGCATTATACTATATTGAGGACTATCTGGTCTATTATGCTGTATGGATGCTATCTAGGGGCCATCATACAGTGTTGGACCCATTAAATAGTTTGGGGACATTAAGGGGTCAGTATATATCCAGTGAGGGGCATTATTCTGTGTATAGGGGAGATGTACAGGGGGAGACTTGGGACATTATTAAATGTAAAGTGGACACTTATTGTTATAGGGGAACTCGGGTTACTGTGACTGTCAAAGGGGCACACGGCATTATTACAGTCTAGGGGACAAAATGTGGTCACTGTTTTCTAGGGCACTTGCACCCGGCATTACTATATTCTAGAGGGGTGCTTTAAAATTTAGAGGTCACACAGAACCACACAGCAGGTGCAGTAATAGGGACACATACGGCAGCAGCAGCAGCAGCTCAGTATTGGGGTATCACGTGCAGTAATAGGGACACATACGGCAGCAGCGGCTCAGTATTGGGGTATCAGGTGCAGTAATAGGGACACATACGGCAGCAGCGGCTCAGTATTGGGGTATCAGGTGCAGTAATAGGGACAAATATGGCAGCAGCGGCTCAGTATTGGGGTATCAGGTGCAGAAATAGGGACACATATGGCAGCAGCGGCTCAGTATTGGGGTATCAGCAGGATGAGGAGTTTGTGCAGGTTGAGAATAGTCCAATTGGTGACCAAGACAGTGCTAAAAATATGAGAAGTGAAATGTGTCTTTGTTGTAATCTCTGCAGTCGAGTCCTGGCTGGAGAAGTCGTCATGTCGGTCTGGGCCAGATGGAAAAGAAATGAAAAGTGAACAATTCCATTAGAAAGAACATCAGCGGTAAGTCATTATCTGTACCTGTGCTGTAATCTATTATATGTTCTGTAGGACTGGTATTATTTACCACAGACCATATGGCGGTAATATCAATATTGGTCTTTTTATATATAGATTATTTTTGGCAACAGCGCGGTCATTTGCTGAGGTTCTCTGATTAGGGGCCCACTCAGAAGTTTCGCCCCCACTAAACCAAAACCCTAGCTACGCCTCTGGCTCTCTCTCTAGTCTTTCTTTCTCTCTCTAGTCTTTCTCGCTCTCTGTTCTTTCTTTCTCGCTCTCTGTTCTTTTTTCTCTCTGTTCTTTCTTTCTCTCTCTCTTTTCTTTCTTTCCTCTCTTTCTTTCTCTGTTTGTTCTTTCTCTCTCGCTGCTCTTTCTTTCTTTTCCTCAGTACCAGCCACTGTGCCCTCATTACCAGTCAGTGTGATCAGCAGTGCTAAATGGGTACGCTTGGGGCCAGGATATGGGTGTGATTAGCTGTTAAATGGGTGTGGTCGGGGCGTGGCCTAAAATTTGCAGCGACGCCCTACGCGCGCCGCAGCCTTTAACCCTCTTTCCTGTCTTCAAAATTTGGGAGGTATGCTGTATGACCTCACTACAACTTCTGGCCATGCTCCTGATGAGCGTGACGGATGGTCTCCTGAGGGATCTCCTCCCACACCTGGACTAAAGCATCCACCAACTCCTGGACAGTCTGTGGTGCAACGTGGCATGGCCTAAAATTTGCTGCAGCAGGCACAGCGTGCCACAGCCTTTGTCCCTCTTTCCCTTCTTCAAAGGTTGGGAAGTATGATGGTGGGCCCCAAGAATATTTTTTCTCTGGTGGGCCCAAGGTACTCCAGTCCGACGCTGCTGGCAAGGTCCATGGATATTGGCTCCTTAACAGCCTTAAATACCATGCCTCAGCAGCAGGGGCGTACATAGAAATCATGGGGCCCCATAGCAAAAGTCTGAATGGGCCCCCCCCCAAAAAAAAAAAACCCAGAGCCATTGTAAATGTAAAGTGCCAGCACAGTGAGGGGACACATTAAACAAAAAAATGTATTATGCCCCCATAGATTGTGCCCCCATAGATGCTCCATAGTATAGGCCCTTATGCTGCCGCAGCTGCTGCAACCAAAAAAAAAAAAAAAAGACATACTCACCTTTCGTCGCTGGGGGCCAGGTGCCGGTGTCCTGAGCAGGGGTGACACCAGGTGCTGATGTCACCGCTCGCTCAGGGCCCCGGCACCTGAGATATTTACCTGTCCTCTCTCCACTGCTGAGTGCCGCTGTCTTCGGGGTCCTCCAGCAGTGAATGATCAGGCAGAGGGCGCGGCGCGCACTAACGACGTCATCGCGCCCTCTGACCTGAACATTGCAGCAAGAGGACGCGAGCAACGGTGGAACGGGACAGGTAAATATCCCTTATACTCACCCTTCCGCCGGCGCGGTCTGTGCAGCCCCTGCTCTTCTCCCACGGTCCCCGCCGCCAGTGTTCAGCGGTCACGCGGGACAGCTCATTAAAGTCATGAATATGTGCGTATTCATGACTGTAATGAGCGGTACCACCTGACCGCTGAACACAGGCGTCGGAGACCGTGGGAGAAGGGCAGGGGCTGCAGAGACCGCACCAGGAGGGGTGAGTATATAGAAGAGCTGCGCTCCCCCTCCCCCGCCGACCCCCTGGTAGTACTGTGTCAGCACAGCTACCCGACCGTCGAGGGCCCCCTCACCTGTCCGGGCCCCATAGCAGCCGCTTGGTCTGCTTCATTCACGGTACGCCACTGCTCAGCAGTCTGCTTCATCAGGCTGGTTAACAAAAATAGGGGGACCCGACGCCATTTTTTTTTCGAAGGGAACCCCTATTTTTGTTAATCAGTTCCCTCTGACGTCACTGATTGTGTCCCTGGCTGACCTGAAGTGAAAGTGGAAAGCAATCAATTAAGCTTTCCACTTCCTCTCCTGTCAGCCAGGAGAGGAACTCATTCATTTGGGGGTTTACTGTGAGGCTGCAGCATTAGCTGCGGTCCCTGCAGTAAACATTAACCCTTTCTGAAGGATTACACCGTGGGACCTGACTGTGCATGGGATAGGTAAGAATAATTTTGCTTTTTTATTTTATTTTTATTACAGGAAATGGTTTTTGCAGTCAAATAAAAGATGGTCAAAAACATGTGTCTTTATTTCATTAAAATGATTTTTAATTAAAGTGTGTGTGTTTTATTTTTATTTCATGCAATAGGATTAATAATTGATAGTTGTCTAATTGACAGCTCTCAATTATTAACCTGGCTTAAGGTCACCTTTCAATTGCAAGGTGGCTTTAACCCCATATTAACCCATTCGCCACCGCTACAGGGCAATGGGAATAGACGGGCAAAGTGCCAGAAAGGGCGAATCTAATTATAGATTTGTCTTTTCTGGGGTGTCTGGGGGCAGATGTTAGTAGCCAGGGGGGGGCCAAAAATAATGGTCCCTCTCTGGGCTATTATTATCTGCCCCCATTCGCTGGCTTTGTCTGTCTGGTTGCGAAAATAGGGCTGGAGCCCACGCATTTTTTTTAAACAATTTTACACCTCATATATATATATATACATGTCATTGAATTTGTGACACATATATATATATTTATATTTATAGTTCATACACTTCTACATAGTATAATAGCCGCTAATTCAATTGCCGGCTTTTGTGAAAATGCAGAACCCGACATGAAATGACACTTGGTGTACATAGGGATAACCATGTCCTTTGCTATCTGATTTGCACAAACAATTACATCAGTCTATGTGTGCAAAATTTCACACCTGTAGGGGTTAATTAAAGGTGTAAATTCGTAGCAAAAAGTACTTTTTTTTTACAACGAATTTACAACTTTAATTAAAGGTACTGCCACACTTAAGGTACTGCCACACTAAACAATCCCGCTAGCGATAACGATAACGACGCATACTAATGCGATCGCTAGCGGGATTGTTTATATATCGCTGAGTGCGGCTTAACTTAGCGATATCGTTAAGGACGCTATCGCGGTTAGCGATCTCCTTAATGACTTTAGCGGTACAAAAGTACCGCTAAATCGCTAAGAAAAGGTGCCACACTCAGCGATAATACTTACCCAGCGGGAGCGCCGACGATAAAATAGGGTCCGGAACGATTCCAGCGACGAGCGAGATCACAGCAGGATCTCGGCAGGGAGCTCGTCGCTGACAGATGCCGCACACAACAACATCGCTAACGGGATCGCTAAATAGTGACGTTTTTTAGCGATCCCGTTAGCGATGTTGTTTAGTGTGGCATACCCTTTAGTGATCTCGTTAGCGATCTCAATAACGACACAAGCTAATGAGATCGTTTGTAAGATCTCTTTTAGGTCGCTAGTAGCTGCCAAACAGGAGATCTCATAAACGACTCATCAGTGGTCAGCGATCTCTTTGGCGGTCTTTAAGATGTCATTAGCATGTACTGAGCGCTTCTGATTCATAGGAATTTCCAGCATCGCTCCTGCTCTCTGCGTCCTGCTAGCCTGCTTTGCAACTGCTGCGATCCTCTCTGTGACGCAAAAGAGAACTTACAGATATTGCGATCCATTCCGTGACGCTAAACCCATATGCGTCACAAACGAGGTCGTTCGCAAAAGGTGCCAAACAGCGATATAGGCTCACCAGCGGGACGCCAACGATCAAAAAACGGTCCAGAACTCTAGTGAACGATCAACGAGATCACAGCAGGGGCCACATTGTTGCTACATGCCACACACAGCTAAGTCGCTAACGAGATCGCAAAATAGTGACGTTTTAGTGATCCCGTTTGCGATCTCGTTTGCAATCTCGTTTAGTGTGGCATACCCTTAACCCCTACAGGTGTGAAATTTTGCACACATAGACTGATGTAATTGTTTGTGCAAATCAGATAGCAAACGACATGAAAAGACATGGTTAACCCTATGTACACCAAGTGTCATTTCATGTCGGGTGCTTCTGTCTTTTCACAGAAGCCGGCTTTACCCGGCAATTGAATCAGAGGCTATTTTACTATGTAGAAGTGTATAAACTATACATATATGTATATATATATATATGTCACAATGACATGTATATATATATATATATATATAATGTATTCTATGTGTGTATATTTTGTGTTTACAACGAAAGAAAGGGTTTTTTTAGTTGCGATATTTTGTTCCCATAGACTTACATGGGACTTCCGGTATCGGGTATCGCCGATATTTTAGTGATATCGGCGATACCATTCCGAACCGATATCTTTGGATATCGGAAAGTATCGCTCAACACTAGTGTTGAGCGATAGTGCTCGATATCTAAAAATATCGGATCGAAATTGTATCGCCGATAGCACTAAATATCGTCGATATCCGATTTCGATAGCGGAAGTCCCATGTAAGTCTATGGGAACAAAATATCGAAATTAAAAAAAAACATTCTTGCCTTGTTGGTTAATTGTACATGAAGGAAAACAACAAAGACTAATGTAGAATGTATTGGGGGAGGTTGAGGAGACAATAAAGGCATACATGTTTAACCCAATGCATTGGAATAGCATTAATATATATTTTTTTGGAAATACGTTTGGATTGACTAACAAATTGACAATGTTGTTAACCTTTTTTCTATTTTGGCAAATATGTATGTTTCACAACTTCCATGCTCTTCACCTTTTTAACTTTTGCCAGTGCCACACTTTCTCCTTCATAATCTTCAGCAGCAGCATCATCTTTCTCATCAAATTATTCTTCATCTTCACCTTCTTAATCTTCTTCTTAAACTTCTTGCTATTCATGTTTTTGTTTACATTACTCATATTGTTATTATTAAACTAATTAATCTTCTTCATATTCAAATTCTTCATCTTCTTCCTCTTCATCTTCTTCATCATATTCTTATTTGTGACAGAGATTCCTGTACTTGTAATCTGTAAAAGTATGAATTGTTCATCCTTCCGTTCTTGCTGTCACAAAAGATTTAAATTACAACAGTATTTGTCCGTGTTCAGTTTAGCCTGCAGCAGCAGCAGGCATTTTCCAGGGGCACCACGAGGAGGAACGGACTCACCCCCATACACTGCTTAGTCTTCTTCTGCTTAGAATTTAGAGCATATATTTTGCTCTTCATTTTGGTCTTATACTTCATGTTCTTCTGCTTTTTGATCTTTTGCTTATTGTTCTTCTCTTCTGTCTCTTGTTCTGTATCTTGTAGTTTGTCTTAACCTTCTTTGTCCTGTTGGCGATCTTCTTCTGGGTAATCTTTTATTTTTTCTTTGTGATGGTGTTCAGGCTGGTTGGCTTCATGCTCGTCGTCCTTGTTGTCGTCATCTTCTTCTGGGTGGTCTTTAATGTTGTCTAATTTCCGAGAAACAGCTGACGTTACTGGAACCCTGACGGGTATCAGATGGAGTAGGAGACAATGGAAGTAACGAGGACCAGCTGACTGTGCTGGACCCCGGACGGGTAGCAGAAGGAAAAGAGGCAATGTCACAACCGAGTACCAGCTGACGTTACTGTGACACGGTTACTAAGCAGGAGGTACCTGTGCTCCAAAGCACTACCAAGGACCAGCAGACGTTGCTGGAACTCGGATACGGAGATGGAGGCACCTAGGCCAAAGGCACTGGGGAGAACCACTTGACGGTACTGGACCCCGGACGGGTAGCAGAAGGAAAAGAGGCAATGTCACAACCGAGTACCAGGTGACGTTACTGTGACACGGTTACTAAGCAGGAGGTACCTGTGCTCCAAAGCACTACCAAGGACCAGCAGACGTTGCTGGAACTCGGATACGGAGATGGAGGCACCTAGGCCAAAGTCACTGGGGAGAACCACTTGACGGTACTGGACCCCGGACGGGTAGAAGAACGCACCCATGAAAATGTAAGTTGACAGGACGCAAGCCGTCCGCAGTTACCGAATCACACAGTCCTACAGTGGGTGCTTATCCTATTGTCACAATGGAAACCGCCTTTATTTACATATCCCACAGCACACATAGGAATCACCTAAACTGCAGGCACCATAGAGTCGGCTAACCCGAATGCAACACGACAGCACAACTTATTGGAGGATAATTGACGTTCACACTGCCAGGAAACAGCTGTCGTGCTGTAACCAGGCTGGCCAGGAGTCAGTACCCCTGCCAATTACTTACGAGCAACAAATGGCGGTGTTGTAGCCCAGGGAGTAGAGTTCAGGTGGTAGAAAGATGAACATAACAGGAGACATGGAAAACGTTGCCAAACAGTTATTTAATCTGAAAACGGACAGGCAAATTCAGGTGAGATCCATGCCTTGTTCATTTTCAGAAAAGTAAGCCGGTCTACATTCTCTGAGGATAGTCGCATGCGACGGTCTGTTACTACACCACCTGCAGCACTAAAGACACGCTCAGATAATACACTGGCAGCAGGGCAAGCCAGCACCTCCAATGCATACTGGCTAAGCTCTGGCCATGTATCCAACTAATGAGACCCAAAATTTGAAAGGGGAAGAGGCATCTGGGAGTACACTTAGAGGGAAAGCCAAGTAGTCTGTCACCATCTTACGGAAACGTTTCTTCCTGGTGACTGGAGCCGTCTCGGATGGTGTAGACCTTGCTGGCGCTGTCACAAAACTTTGCCACATTTGTAACATACAGTTCTTGCCCTGTGCAGAGGCGCTGCTTCTGATCCCTCTTGTTGTAGAGGTGTCTACACTGCCTCGACGCACAGAGCTGCTTTGTAAAGCAGTAGCAGCAGCAGCAGCACCTCTCTCGGCCGGAATGTACAACAGTATGGATTGCACCAGTGTGTCTTGGTACTCCTGCATTTTACGGTCCCGGTTCACCGGTGTGATGAGGGTTTGTAAGTTGTCCCGGTAGCGAGGGTCTAGGAGGGTGTACACCCAATAATCTGACGTGCTGAGAATGTGGGCGATGCGGCGGTCGTTTCTCACGCACTGAAGCATGAAATCAACCATGTGCTGCAGACTCCCAACTGGCCAACAAAGGCTGTCCTCTGGAAGAGGCGTCATCTCTGTCTCCTCTGCATCACCCCACCCTCGCTCTACATACTGACTACAGCGTTGTGTACCTCCCTCTGTAGGGATTTCTTCTTCCTCCATTGACTCCTCCTCCTCCTCATCCTCCTCACAAAGTGAGCCCTGCCCAGCCCTTTGTGAGGAACCACGTTGCGCTGACTGTCCTGAAGGTAATTGAATTTGTGACTCCTCATCCTCCACCTCTTTCAAAACCTCTTCCTTTAGTGCTTTCAGTGATTTCTGAAGCAGGCAGATAAGGGGGACAGTCATGCTGACTAGTGCATCATCTGCACTCGCCATCCGCGTTGAGACATCAAACACACGCAAAACGTCGCAGATGTCCTTCATAGAGGCCCACTCAGTAGTGGTGAAGTGTGAACGGCGCAAATTGTGAGTTGATTGCGCCTGTTGCAGCTGATACTCCATTACTGCTGGCTGCTGCTCACACAACCGCTCCAACATATGTAACGTGGAATTCCACCTGGTGGGTACATCACATATGATGCGATGTTCAGGAAGGCGAAATCTGACTTGCAGAGCTGCAATGCGCGATCTGGCCATGCTGGAACGTCGCAAGTGAGCGCACTCTAGGCGGACCTTGTGCAGCAGTGCATCAAGATCCGGATAGTCCCTCAAAAAACTCTGCACGACCAAGTTGAGCACATGTGCAAGACATGGTATGTGAGTGAGGTTGCCAAGGCCCAGAGCTGCCACCAGATTTCGGCCATTGTCACACACTACCAAGCCTGGCTGGAGATTAGCTGACAAAAACCACACGTCGCTCTCCTGCTTGATGGCATCCCAGAGCTCCTGCGCTGTGTGGCTTCGATTCCCCATGGGAATTAATTTCAGTACGGCCTGTTGACGTTTGGCCACGGCTGTGCTCATATCGGTCGCAACAGGTAAGCGTTCACGGGTCCATGTGGAGGTATACCGTGATGGCTCGTGCAGCGATGATTCTGAGGAACTGGAGTAGGAGGAGGAATCAATGTGCACAGACTGGATTTCTGCAATCCTTGGAGTTGGCAGAACACGTACAGCGCCACTGGCAAGATCTGTACCCGGCTCCACAACATTGACCCAATTGGCAGTGAGGGAAAGGTATCATCCCTGGCCATGGGTACTGGTCCACGCATCGGTGGTCAGGTGGACCCTGCTACTGACGGCGTTTAGTAGCGCATGTTTAATGTTTCCCTCGACATGTTTTTTGCAGAGCAGGGACAGCTTGCCTGCTGAAATAAAATCGGCTTCGCACATTATATTGTGGGACTGCCAATGCCATAAAGTTCCTGAAACTGTCAGTCTCCACCAGCCTGAATGACAGCATTTCAAGGGACAGGAGTTTTGCAAGGCCAGCATTCAGAGCCTGTGCTCGTGGATGGTTTGCCGAGTATGGCCGTCTTTTATCCCATGCCTGTGTTACCGATGGCTGTTTTTTGTACTGGAGTGTGACGATGACTGTGAACTTGCTGCAGTGGGTGGAATAACAGTTTCTCTATGGACAACAGTGACCGAGGTTCTTCCATGGAGATCCTGTGAGGAAGCCGAAACAGGTGTGTGAGAGCTGGAGGTAGAGGCTCGAACATGACCTAAAGATGTAGGTGCTGCTGTAGGTTGGCCTACATCTCCAGTGTGTCTTTAGAACTCAGCTACGTGCTTTGTCCGTACATGTGTCCACATATTTGTGGTATTCAGGTTCCTGATATTTTTACCTCTTTTAACTTTTTGCTTACACAGCTTGCATTGAACATAGCAAATATCATGTACAAGTCTGTCAAAAAAGGACCACGCAGTGCAAGTCATGGGAGCGCCAATTTTGACAGTTCTAAGAGAACTGCTCCCAACAGGTGCCAAACTGGAGGCTACAGGCAAGCGAGTCTGCAGCCTACCTCTCCCTCCTCTTTGTACCGTTGGGACAATCTCTTCCTCAGAGCTGCTCCCACCACCTTCCTGTTGCTCACGCCATGTTGGGTCTCGGACTTCATCATCTCCACTACCCTCTTCCAACACCTGCTGCTGTTGGATGGTCTGGGCAGCACCATGCTCCACAAAACCTGGCACCTGAGTCTCATCATCATCATAAGATGCGTTCTGCGGTGTGCTGTCCATCGGCACTGGCTCACCCGCCTCTTCAGATTGAGAGAGACACAGCTGTTGCGCATCACTGCATACTCCCTCTTCTTCAAATTGCAGAATGCTGCTTGCCTGTGCCCGTGTTTGCGAGCCAACAGATTCTGAGAACAGAAGCAGAGACTCAGCTGGCTCCTGTACAGAACTCTCTGACTGCCTTGGCAATTTGACAGGCGGTGAACAGACAGATGGTTGCTCAACAGTGTTGTGTTCCTGAGAGGAGGTGGAAGGAATTGAAGTCGATGCATTGGCTGCCATCCAACCAACAACGGCTTCAATTTGTTCTTCCCGCAGCAGGGGGGCACGCCGAGCTCCTACCAAAGTGCGCATAAAGGAACGCTCACGGGGATAAATGGTGGATGCTGTGTCACTGATGGCGGCAGCAGACACAGAATCCCCACGTCCTCTCCCTGCTGAAACTCCACGGCCACGACCACGTGCCTTACTCACTGACTTCTTCATCTTGGTAGATTGATAAAGAAAGTCAGAAAAGTTATAAGGCCTAAGTGTGGTTATTACGCAGAGACTGAAGTGAACACTGAAACACAACTGTTCACAATCTGTGAAAGGCTACTCCTTTGTCTACTTCTATAGTGTTTGCAACCAATGTATTGTATACGGATGGAAGCGCGTCACACTAATGGATTAGATTTTTTTTCAAATATAATGGAGCAGCACCAATTAGAGAAAAATGTGAAGGATGAGGCAGTGACACACGCTCAGCAGACTACAACCAGCAGTGGTTGAAGAACTAACTGGAGCGTGATCTGCACTCAAAAGATCAAAACCTCACAGACTGCAGTGAACACTGAAACATAACTGTTCACAATCTGTGAAAGGCTACTCCTTTGTCTACTTCCATACTGTTTGCAACCAATGTATTGGATACGGATGGAAGCGCGTCACACTAATAGTTAAATTGCATGGAGCTGCAAGAATTACACTGAAGGAAAAAAAAAATAGTCTGTGAGTGACATGTGCAGATGCCTACAGACAGCGTTGCATGCAGAGCAAACTGCAGCGTCACCTGCACTCACACACACCTTGCAGAGCTGTTAAAACAACACTGCAGGCAAAAGGAAGCTTTACACAGCGGTTGGTGCTAGCCTGCCTACAGCACAGTACACTTGGGCTGTGGTTCCACGGTCCGGAACCACAGCGCTTTGGACGGAGCGGAAATTCCGCTCCGTCTAAGCCCCGCCCCCTTTATGACGTGCGATCTTTCCGGAGGTGTTCAGGACACCTCCGGAACACCTCCGGAAAGAACGCAGGGCTACATAGCCCTGTGTAATATTCTGTTGCGGCGACGCACCGTCGCCGCAATACGCGAGGACATGCTGCGGTCTAAAAAGACGCGCCACATGTCCGTTTACGCAGGTTTGCCACCTGCGTATTGTTACGCATAGTGGAGACGGGATTTCTTTAAATCCCCTCCACTATGCTGTAACATCTGGACGCTGCGTGTTTGGCGCTGCGCCAGCGCACAGCGCCAAACACGCAGCGTTTCCTGACCGTGGAAACTCACCCTAAATCGCAATCTCTAACTGTCCCTCAGAGTCAGCACAGCAGCGTTCTGTCCCTTACTGAATTCACAGCACAGTGACGCTAAAATGGCGGCGGCGCCTTTTATAGTGCATTCTGACATCATTTCAGCATCCAATCACAGCCATGCCATTAGTTAACATGACCGCAGCAGTACAGGATGTGCCCACACTTCTTAGGATTCCTCATTGGCTGACTAAAATCACATTGCCTTGCAAAGAATTATGGGAACTTCCGATTCCGGTTTTCGATAAGACGAAAATATCGAAACGAATTATCGAAAGGCCGATAGAGATAATATCGGCCGATAGCCGATATTTGCATTATCGTATCGCTCAACACTACTCAACACTACTAGCTACATCTAGTTGCAGTATTATCATTTCACCTTTTAGGAAACCAACTGTTGTAACGGCATTTTGCAAGCCAGGTCTTGTCATCCTACACACATCATTCAGAATATTCCTAAAGGCGAACTTATATGCTCTAAAAGGAACTATACCAGGGTGGAGGACTTAGCTTAAAGTCCTGCACAGACTGCAAAATCATGGATACAGATATGATGCTCTTCAAAAAGTGCTTGTTAATGTTTCCCATATTGAGAGGTCTGACTTATTGGACCAGGTACACACACCTGCAGAATATGACAGACGTAGAAACAATACAGCAGGTTCTCACCCTATTATTCTGTCTCACACTGCCGGTAATTTGGGTCCCAAAAGACGTAGACATTTACATCATAACTAACCTCCACTAATTATTCCAAAGTGATCACTTTTTTACCCAGTACAGTCCACACTTTCATGATATAGTATGCATTATCAAGAAATACCTACTTTTACTTTATCAAGATTCTTAACTTTCTATTATACTTTCAGATACAGATGTTAGATTCGTTGCCAAAAGAGCCCCCACCCTGGGTTCCATTTTGTCTCCCAATCTTATCACACTTTCACCTGAAAAGACTGCGGACACATGGCTCTCACTAAAAGGTTTTTTTTTTTTAATGTGGCAGCAATAAGTGCGCTTCCTGTGATCACGCAATAAAAACAAAAAATTTGACTTCTTTCTCTACGAGTAAGACATCCAATATTCACAGTTTTAGTAACTGTATTACCACAAGGGTTATTTACTTGATCGACTGCACATCTTGACAGGTACAATATGTAGGCTGTACCATTGGCCCTCTCAAGAAATGTATCAGACCCCAATATGTCTGATGCACGTAGCACTACAGCCGTTAATGTCAGCTGCCTCATGACTCTACTCACAGGTACATGGGGGGAACTAGAACACCTTTCTTTTCAGAGGTATTGTGAAGGTGTATAAACCACTAAGGGGTGGTGATCTCAGAAGAAAAGTCCTTAATACCAGAAATTTAGCAGGCTTAAACATTAGACACAATTTAATTTTGCAATACAATTAATCATGTTTTGTTTTTTTTGTTTTTTTTCCTACTGCTTCCCCTTTCCTCCACATGTTTAATTTTGGTTTTTATACGTGATTTTTCTGTTTAATGTCAAACATTTGTTTCCATCTTATTTTGTTTCTATAGGATTTCACACCATGTCATTATCATCAAATGCATGAGGTTGTCTATTATGAGTAACCATTAAATGCTATTTACTGCTTTCAAGTGTGTTGTCTCTTTACCAGATTTGTACGGATTGGTTGCTGACATACCATGTGATATATGTTTCTATGTATATATATATATATCTATAATATAACGCTAAGAGCGTCACTCTGTCTGAAGCCTTTATAGACTGTGCAAGCGCGACGCTGGATGCATACCGCGATCTCCGGCGCAATACCTACATACTTGACTGACCGGGAGAAGCGTTGCCGCTGTGCTTCTCGGGCTGGAGTGCACGTCGGAATCGCGCATGCGCATAGCGCTATCCGGCGCCATTTTACTGAAGACACATTTGCAGTGTGTCTTCAGCAATATGGCGCCGGACAACACGGTATG
This sequence comes from Oophaga sylvatica, assembly GCA_033576555.1. Classification (NCBI taxonomy): domain Eukaryota; kingdom Metazoa; phylum Chordata; class Amphibia; order Anura; family Dendrobatidae; genus Oophaga; species Oophaga sylvatica. Next base: position 33,059,142 of record JARQOD010000006.1, read on the forward strand.
GGCATGCGCATACTCTGGCATCACACTCCTCCAGCCTCTGGCAGAACGGGACAGTGCTGGAGCACAAAGAAGAAAGGTGAGCATAAATGTTTTTTTCTTTTGTATGTGTGCAGTTTAATAGGGGTGAAGGGGACCATACATATCAGTATATGGGTGTGAGAGGTAGCATGCATATGAGGATAGGGGGTGAGGGGACCATGCATAACAGGTTAGGGACTGAGGGGGCCATGCATATCAGGATTGAGGGGTGAGGGGACCATGCATTCCAGGATTGGGGGTGAGGGGACCATGCATTCCAGGATTGGGGGGTGAGGGGACCATGCACTCCAGGATTGGGGGTGAGGGGACCATGCATTCCAGGATAGGGGGGAGCGGGAACCATGCATACCAGGTTTGGGGGTGAGGGAACCATCCATTCCAGGATTGGGGGTGAGAGGACCATGCATTCTAGGATAGGTGGGTGAGGGAATCATGCATATCAGGATTGGGGAGTGAGAGGATCATGCATACCAGGATAGGGTTGTGAGGGGACCATGCATGCCAGGACAGGGTGGTGAGGGGACCATGCATACCAGGATAGGGGATGCATACCAGGATAGGGGATGAGGGGACCATGCATACCAGGATTGGGGATGAGGGGACCATGCATACCAAGATTGGGAGGTGAGGGGTGCCAAACATCCTACGATAGGGATGAGGGGACCATGCATGCCAGGATTGGGGGTGAGGGGACCATGCATACCAGGATGGGTGAGAGAACCATGCATACCAGATTGGGGGTGAGAGGGCCATGCATACCAGGATGGGGGTGAGAACCATGCATACCATGATTGGGGGTGAGGAACCATGCATACCAGGATGGGGGGAGAGGACCATGCATACCAGATGGGGAGGGGACCATGCATACCAT